>JAMPIV010000831.1:0-10000 GCA_024509875.1 Oreohelix idahoensis | reverse complement strand
ACTGCGAAAGAGTTAGGAATGGACGGGCAAATTATGATTGCTTATGTCACTGCTGAATGTGACAAATATATTGAACGGGAAGAAAGAAGATTAGAAAAAGAGGCCGAAAGAAAATTAGAGGCTGAGACTAAGAGGTTGCAGATTGAGGCTGAGGCTAAGAGGTTGCAGATTGAGGCTGAGGCTAAGAAAAGAAGAGGCTGAAAAGCAGGCTAGAAAGAGAAAGAAGCCGAGGAAAGAAGACAGGCTGCAGAAAGGGAAGACAAGCGATTAGCTGCAGAAAGGGAAGCAGAAGATAAAAGATTACAAAGGGAACATGAGTTACGACTAAGGGAGTTTGAGTTTCAAGGCCATGCTCCTGAAAATGGTGCCAGTCCCTTTACCTCTGATGCCACTGCTAGCCAGGGAGCCTCAACCTCAGCTATGAATTTTCATTTAGATCACTTTGTTGAGAAAGACGATGATATTGAGAGCTATCTAAATAGATATGAACTATTAGCTACCACATATGGGTTAGAGAGAGAGAAAGGTGGAGCTTAAAGTTATCTCAAGGGCTTCGTGGGGCAGCTTATGAAGTTTTTGCCAAAATGAGCAGAGGTGATCAGGAAAATTATGACATGCTAAAGCAGGCTCTTTTGTTAAGATATGAAAAGAACGCAGAATTTTATAGGAAAAAATTTAGGAATGCTAAACTACTGTCAGGTGAAACCTATCACCAGTTCTCTGCACGGTTAGAGACATACTTGGAGAAATGGACTTCTCTGGGGAAAACCCAAGATCTTAAGGAAATGGTCCTTATAGAACAATTAAGAGAGTCCATGGCTCCAGACCTGAGAAAGTTTCTCATGGAACAAGGTGCAGAGAGGCTGGGTGAGTTGCTAAATGTTGCAGAAAGGTATCAAGCGGCTCAGGCAGAGGTATCAGGTAATAAAAAGAAACAGGTGGAAAATTTTAGGGCACCACAGAACTTTAATAAATTTGATCCTAGAGATCAAAACAAAGGTAAGCACCAATTTGATAGGCCACGGTATGACAATAAAAATAAAACCCCACAATTCGATGAAAGGAAATATGATGAAAGAAAATCTTTCAACCAAGGGAAAAGGTGGTGTAAAAATTGTAAGATGAACAATCATGACACTGACCATTGTAGAAGGAAACCTCCTCATTGTGCTGCTATGACATCTGGGAAAAAGGAAAAAAAGGTCAAACCTGCAGAACTACAGGAACCATACCACCCCCCAGTGTGTGAAGATGTCATCTGTAATGGTGTCACTATAAGGTGTTTATATGATACCGGTTTAGATTACGATTCCGTTGTGAGTTCTCACCTGGTGCAGGCCGATCAATACACCACAGAAACAGTGGAGATTCAAACTGCAACCAAGGATGTAGCTACCATGACACTTCCGTCGCCCGGATAAAGGTGAAAACGCGATATGTGGAAGGAATCATAAAAGCAGCAGTGATAAATGAGCCAATCTACCCTCTGATATTGGGGTGTAGATATGTCTTCTTGGGGAATCCCAAGAGACCTGTGATATTGGCAACAGTGCAGACCAGATCACAGTCTAAAAAGGAGGAGGATAATCCAATAAATACTCATCCAGATGAGATGAGGAAGGCACAGGCTGAGGACAAAACACTCAAGCCGTGTTTCAAGAAGTTGCCCAAATCTCATACACCTCCAGGCAAGGGAGAGTTTTATATGAAGAACAAGCTGATATATAGGAAGGCTGGATCTGAATCCAATGGTCACGGACAGCTGGTCCTTCCCACTTCATATAGGACTAAAGTGTTGGAACTAGGGCATGCGATTCCCTTCAGTGGTCATATGGGGATCAGCGCAACAGGACAGCGTATAGCTTGTCACTATTTCTGGCCAGGGATAACTGAAGATATCAAACGATATGTAAAATCCTGTCCAGAGTGCCAACGAGTAGCACCTAAACATTGGACTGCACCAGCAACTCTGGGGGGAAATGCCCATAGTGGGAACACCCTTTGAGAGAGTTGCCGTGGATCTTGTGGGACCTCTCACCCGAACCAAGAGAAGGAACAGCTACATTCTGACTCTGGTGGACACTTGTTCTATGTGGGGAGAGGCGGTAGCCCTGTCATCGATTGATTCTAAACATGTGGCAGAGGCATTGCTCACAATTTTCACAAGGTTAGGCTTTCCCAATCAAATCTGACTGATAATGGCTCTCAGTTCAAGGGGAAACTAACAGAAGAAGTTTTCAGGATCTTCCAGGCCAAACACTTCCATTGTAGTGTGTACCACCCCCAAGGGAACGGCCAAGTGGAAAGATTTAATGGCACATTGATGTCAATCCTGAGAAAGTTGGCACACGAAAAACCAGATACATGGGACCAGTACCTTCACGCCGCCCTCTTTGCTTATCGGGAGGTACCCCATAGTTCAACCGGAATGGCCCCGGCAACATTATTGTTTGGAAGGCCAATAAAAGGTCCACTCGAAGCTCTGTTAAGAACGTGGACTGATGAAAAGGCAGAGGAAAACATTACATCCTCATACCAATATGTGAATGAGCTGACCACTCGTTTAAAAACTGGCTGGAAACTTGCCAATGAAAATTTGAAACAAGCCAGGAAGAAACATGCTGCCTATTATAACAGGAAAGCTAAAGACAGAGATTTGGCTGTGGGAGAGAAGGTACTGCTTCTTCTCCCCGGTAGTCAGAATAAGTTACAAATTGGATGGCAAGGTCCATATACAGTTCTAGAGAAGGTGTCTAGAACCAATTATAAGATAGATAAGAAGGGAAAGAAAAAATCTATCATGTGAATCTCCTGAAGAAATATTTGGAAAGAGAACATCAGGAAGAGACACACTTGTTGACCTTGTCCATCGCCATGAGATGAAAAAGGAACCACTTTCATCATTTGAATATCCATTACACCCCTGTGAGACAGCGGCACAGGTGAAAATCAGTACACATTTAACGAAAACTCAGAAAGAGAGAGTGCAACAGGTTCTAGATAATCATGCAGAGGTGTTAACAGACCGACCAGGGCATACAAACTTATTGGAATATGATATGAAGCTGATAGACCCCACACCTGTCTGTATGAAACCCTATTCGATTCCTTTTGCTAAGGAGAAAGCTTTGAAGGAAGAGATAGACTATTTGTTGAAGGAAGGAATTATTTCACACAGTGAATCTTCGTATAGTTCCGGTGTTGTACTCTTAAGGAAACCCTCTGGAGAACATAGACTCTGTATAGATTACAGGAGACTGAATGCTATTACAGAAGGACAGGTGGATCCATTGCCGGATACAAATCAGCTGTTTGCCAGACTAAATAAAGCTAAATATTTCTCAAAAGTGGATCTGAGTAAAGGATACTATCAGATTCCAGTAAAGCCTGAGGTTAGACCATACCTAGCTTTTAGTACCTCAGAAGGACACTATGAGTTTAATAGATTGCCATTTGGATTGAAGAATGCGCCTAGTGTTTTCTCTAGAATGATGAGAAAATTATTGGATCCTCTGAATAATCCCTGTATAACAAATTTTATGGATGATATCCTTATAGCAACAGAAACATTTGAGGAACACATTGACTCTCTGAACATGCTGTTTAATCGACTTAGGGAAGCGAATTTAACAGCCCGACCAACCAAATGTTGCGTTGGATGTAAGAATTGGAATTCTTGGGACACACAGTTTATCAGGGAAACATGACCCCTGACCCAAAGAATTTAGAGAAACTAAAGAAAGCCCCGAGACCACAAACCAAGAAAGACGTGAGATCCTTTGTCTCATTATGTGGTTTCTACCAAAAGTATATCAAAAACTTTAATTCCATATGTGCACCGTTAACTGATTTGACACGTAAGGGAAATCCAGATCGAATTACATGGACACCACAATGTGAAATGGCTTACCAGAAATTGAAGGAAAAGCTCACAAGTAAACCTATTTCGAAATTACCTGACTTAAGTCAAGAATTCATAGTAAGGACTGATGCCAGTAATATTGGGTTAGGTGCGACTCTGCTACAGAAATCAGATGCATTGGATGGGGAATTAAGCCCAGTGGCATATGCTAGCAGAAAGTTGAATAAAGCTGAAACCAATTACTCAACTAGCGAAAAAGAATGTCTTGCAGTAATATGGGCGATAAAGAAATTCAATATTTATCTGTATGGGAAGGCATTTAAGTTGCAAACGGATCACAAACCTTTGTCGTTTCTAGCACAGGCTAGACATGAGAATTCTAGATTACTCCGTTGGTCATTATTGATGCAGCCATTTGAGTTTAGCATAGAGTATATAAGATGAAAAACAAATCTGGGAGCGGATTTTTTAAGCCGCCATCCGTGTGATGAGAATCACCCTAAACCCCAGGAATAATAAGAAATTTCTCTATGTGTATATAGAATTATAGACTGACATATAACGTCTGTTTTAAGTGGGGAGGATTTGTCGTGAGAAATTCTAATCCACATATATAAATTAAAACGTAAATGTAAAGCCTAACAAATAACTTCAATAAAAGGAAAGAAGAATGGTAAAGAACAGTGCTGTCACAATGACTGTACTCGAAATCCCCCTTGTTTTTTACTTCGTCGGCAAATTGTAACGTTTCACGTTGATAGTAAAAGCCTTCTGCAGCATACACGCGTTTCCCCAACACAATAAAATGTGTACTCCATTTCTAAGAAAAACCTTGAGATACGCAATCTGACCTAGATTTAAAATTCCATTCATGTCATTTTATACACTACGTTACCAAAAAAACGAAAGACAGATGGACTAAAGATAGAAAGAAAGGGAGGGGCTGAAAGCCGGAACACAGGCAATACTACCACAGTCTCGCGATACACAATTACTACCATCACGCGTGTAAGGCCACAAGCACTAGCTTTTTTCAAATCGACAGTGATAAAAAACACTACACACACGAGAGTTAGTTTTTAAAAACTCACAAAACGCTTATTAGGAAACATGACATTATACTGGTTTACGTTTGAAAACATTACAGTACCCAGACACCACATCGTATTCGAAGTAAACAGGAGGTAGAAGAAATTGCATATTTTGAACGCAGCCACTTAGCTCCTTTAAATTTGTATATTTGGGTTCCTTAGGACTTGCTGACAAAGAATATGTTAAACGTTACGCAAATAGTCTAGGAATTAACAGATTATAGCCAAAAGAAATAGTGAGGGATGTCAGACAACACCAAAATCAGAATCGCTCAGTGGCAGATTTTCACACCACCATTGTACGGGAAATGGGTCTCCATGTTAAATCCGATTTGATTGGAGCGCAATAAATGTAAGGCTAAACACGATTAGTCGGGCTATAAATACTATCTTTTGTTGTCAGGGGAAACGGGAGTAGGAGTACTTTTTTTCAAACGATTGGGTAAACATGGCACGATTGGTTAGAACCGCGAATATAGTCAATCAGGGGCGTCAGGTCACCACCACATTTTCAAATAAACTTACTAAAGAACCAGTGCGTTGAGCACCAGTGCATATTTTTCTAAATAAAAGCCTGGGACATTGGCAGATCGAAATTGTGCTATATTCATTGCCAGTCAACGTAACTGTGTATTATTCCATGAATTGTGGGACCGTGGTCCTAAAGTTATTGAGCAGCACCTGGTCTGAGATTTGCTGAACCTAGAGGCTGACAGCATACTCCTGGGTCCAGATAGTGACCAGTGGGGTGTCTCCAGAACACAGGGAGGCTATCGAACAGAGGAGTCCTTTCCTGCCGCCATCACGAAAGATAAGCGTCTGTGGCCAGAGGAGCTCAACATTATGCCCCCCCCCCCCCTCAAAATCTGACTTTATAATAAACCAGAGGGAAAATACAGTGTTTAAATTGATAGGAACTGTGAACTTTTCCCCATACGATTTACAAGATAAACAAACACGTGAAGTCATGATGACAAATAACAACATAGCTTGAAAAAACAAAACCAGTATTACCTCATATTACTACTACACAACTGACACACATAGGATAATATTAATAAAATATGTCACTACAAGGTTCATATTGATAAATCCTGTACATATAAATTGTAATTAAAATTGATTGTGATTCCTGGTTCACTTTGTAGTTGAATCAGGACATATATATTAATGAAAGTACTTAATACATATTGATATTTGAAAATTTACCAGTGACTCATTTAAGATAGTCTTATAGAATGTTACATGTGTGTGAGTGTCACAGTGTTGTCAAGTGTGGTGGAATAAATTAAATTGTTTATCTGTCTGTTGTTGTTGTGACTTACACTTCATCATATACATACCCTAGACATTTAACGTAGTCATCACTATATTCCAGAATAATTCTGACTGAGGTATAATGTGGTAGCAAGTAAGGTTATCTGTAAAACATTACACCTATTAGATACAGATACCTTCACAGCTGACCTCAGGCAGTACACTAAGTCCCCTATAAATATTTATATCATCCCACTTTACCACACGTGTCTATGAAACTTTGACAATCTAATGAGACACCTATGGTACATTGCAGAACCCAATACGACAATGCTGATAATACACAAGTGGACGGATAGATAGATGAGTGAGAAAGAGGCGACAAACTAGTCGAATGGTAATTCCTGAGAGTAGCTATTTTCTTTGTCTGTCTTGAGGGAACCCCCTCCCCCACCCACCCAGGAACTACATGATGCTGACATTCAAGGGCTTCGTTATAATTTTTTAATGTGTGTTTACTAGATGAGACGGGCATCATGATGATGATTGTGGATTAAGATTCAAATTAAAAATATAGTAGATATAAATGTGTCCATGTGGGGAAACAAATCGTAGCACATGTGCTGTGAGAATGTCGGCTCTACAAGAGAAGTACAGGGTGGTCATAAAGTCTTTCCCTGATTTCAAATTTTTACGAGATCTTCCAGATGTTAAAAGCATCAAAGCTTGGTATATAAAGTTTACGGACACTGGTAGCGTCGGTGACATGCCCAGAGCAGGTAGGCCTCGTGTTAGTGAAAAAACTGTGGACGCAGTGCACAGAAATCAACCTATCGTGCCTCAAGAGAACTTGCAATCCCTCGAAGCACAGTGTTGAAAATCGCAAATGTTGAAATCTACAAATAGCATAAAAAACTGTTTTAGTTCTGGAATAATTTCCAAAACACCAAGTGTCTCTGCACAGAATACTTTTTTTTTTTTAAATTTTTGAAATCAGGGAAAGACTTTATGACCACCCTGTAGATTAAAGGATGGCTTTCGCCATTCCTTTTGAGGGGAAAGCTGTATAACAACGGGAGAAGCATGAGACAGTCTGCCAACTGTATGAGAGAAATAAATATAGTTATATGAGAGTCCATTAGGTTATTGGTCTTCAAGATAACCATAATGCAGCTAGATCACCCATGTAGAATTGATGACAAGAACCAGATAAGTGCCAGTAGAACAGGTGGTAAGAAGAAGACACTGCGATGGATGGGTACATATTGAAGACACCTGCTGATAGCATTCCAAGGCAGTCTTTGTTCTGGAATCTCCATGGTAAAAGGTTGATGGAGATGGAAAAACACATAGCGAAGAGAGCTGCAGACAGAAATGAACGGGATAAAGAAGTACAGAATGACCTTGAACCGATGACATAGCACAGGAGGACTTGACATATTTTGTTGAAAGCATACGCTCTTAGGGTAGCATAGTGGTTAGTGCACTGGCTTCCTAGCTCAGTGGTATATGGTTCGATCCCCAGATGAGGTGGGATTTTACTTAGGCCGCAAACGGCTCCTGGGTCGACCCAGCCCCAACTGGGTACCAGAGCAACTCTGTGAAGGTTAAGGCGGCTGGCGTGATGCTGACCACATCACCCCTAGTGGGCCGATGGTCAAGAAAATATGGGCCTAACACCATATTCCCAAAATGCCTCAATGGGCGTGTAACGGGATCCTTTACCTTTTTTTTTAATAGGGAAGCTGAAAGGTGATGATGATGACAATGATGAAGATGATGATGATGATGACGATGATGGGAGCAAAAGAAAAAGAAGTGATTTATATAATTCGATTTTTAAACGTTTCAACTTGATTGTTAATGTGTATTCAGCAGACCAGATATGAATGTTGACGAAGATGAAGGCGACACCACTCTCTCTGGCAGTGCAACAACGAACACTATGTCCTGGGGTGCCAGGCTCATGCAGGGCAAGGTCAACGCTGGCCACGCAGAAGACGGCAAGTAAGCTCACAGTTTTTACCTTTATTTATTCTTTTATTTAACATATCATTTGTTTTATCGTAAAATTGCTGGAATGAGCAGGGTGTTGTGACTTAAAGGGTATGATGAGATGTTGACGTTACTGCAGAGTGACGAACACAAATTCTCTCGGAGAATAAAAGCAAATGTGAAAATATGAATATGTTGAAATTGTCCTCTTTCCACACAATCTGCCTAAGAAAAATTCTCCGAATCTTTTGGCCGAATACCATCACCAACCAAGAACTGCTTAATTGGGGCAACCAAGATGTTGCACACCATCATAACTGGCAGACGCTGGAGTTGGGTTGGCCATGTCCTCAGAAGAGACCCCGAAGCCATCACAAGAACAGCTATGCTATGGACCCCGGAAGAAAAACAACTTGGTGGAGAACTGTGGAAGCTGAGATTCAGAGAATGAATCAGAGCTGGGACACTGCATGAAGGATGGCAGCCGACCGAGCAAAGTGGTAGCAGTTTGTTGCTGCCCTACAAGACGCCACCAGACGTGATGGCCACTGACTGCTGTGACGGTTGGCGGCTAAGGATCAAAGAAGAAAGAAGAAGAAAATATCATTGTCAGAAGTAGCCATCCGTAATTTGTTTCTCTAGATTCTGACAGTGGTTTAAAAAGTGAGGGTGGAGTATCATAATTCTTGTTATTTTTATAAATAAATAGATTTCAACTCACGACTTTCCCATGCTTCACTGATATCTAACCGTGGAATCTTTCCATGAGTGTCGTAGGTGGAATGTTGTGAAAACCGTGATTTGTAATGTTTAATATGAAGCGTTCATTAATATAGTATAATGGAACATTCATTAACATGGTATAATGGAACAGCTTAATTAATATTGCTTGTATGTCATAAGTGAATCTTGAATGTTGCCATTTGATAAAAATGAATAATGTCTTCAAACCGTTTGATAACTTTAATCAGCTTTAGACTATTTGCTACAGTTTGTATAAATGTTGAGTACAAAAGCGATTGACCTGGTTGACCTGGCAGATTGATAGACCTGATTTCATCATCATCACCATTTTGCTCTTTCTGGAGCATGGAGCCTCTTCTCCAGCTTGTCCTCAGACAGGAGGCCTGCTCCGCAGCATTCATAAGCTCTTGCAGAGATGGTTTCTCAGCAGTTTGTTTAACATAATGAGATTGTCAGTCGCATGTACTTACTTACTTAGTCGTTCCCCTTCTACCGTGAGGTGTAGAGGTTTGTAAGAGAGAGCGCCATACTATTCTATTGGCTGTCTTCCTCCTGGCTTGGTTCCATTCTAGCCCGCGGTCCTTCAAAGATTGTCTAATGTTGTCCTCCCAGCGGACTTTAGGTCGTCCTGGAGGTCTGGATCCCTGGCTCTTAGTTTCCCATGCGTGCCGTGGTAGCTGATCTTCTCCCATTCTGCAGACATGGCGAAACCATCTCAGTTGGGACTGTTCTACTTGGGTCTGAAGGGGTTGGGTTTTTAGGCCTTGACGTATCGTCTGGTTGCGGACCATGTCTCTTCTTGTTACTTCAACCACCTTCCTCAGATACCTCATTTCTGAGGTTTGGATCTGGCTTTTGTGGGTTGTAGTCATTGCCCATGACTCGAATCCATATGTCAAGACTGGGAAATAGGTGTAGCGGTATACAGCCATCTTTGTCTTCTTACCAACTTCTCTTTTGCTGAGGAATCCTCGATTTGTGGCTTGAAAAAGTCCCCCAGCTGCTGCTCTTCGGGTTGCCTACTGTTCTTTGATGCCTCCCTTCCGGTCTA
>JAMPIV010000830.1:0-419593 GCA_024509875.1 Oreohelix idahoensis | reverse complement strand
ATATATTTCTATCTACTCACGGGCACGCACATACACGTGACGACAGTTAAACACACAGACGTGGGAAATTCTATAACAATGAATATATGTATACATTAGAACGAGCTGACCAACACGCTGATTAATTCCAAGAGAAAAACTTTAATTATCATTTAAAATTTCTTCACAACACATAGAAATTACATCAAAACATATACAAATAGTCATAAAATATCAAGAGAATGCTACAAGGATGATAGCCCCGTTATGATATTAACTCTAGGTTTAGCCCACTGCCCCGTTATGAGACAGATGATGGCCCAAAGAGTCACAAATACATATGGTTAGGGTCTAATATTTCTTCCCCTTTAAGGTATGAACAGACTGGATACTCTGATCTAGTATAAGGGAATATATATATAGATATATAGTTAGCAATAAATTGCATAACGAAATGTTAAAATTGTGAGTGAATCAACAAAGAACATCCCTCAGTCTACTTTCACTCAGTTCTTTCATCAGGGCCCTGTCGTGCATTTCTCACTCTCTTACCCTATAACTTGCCGTTGTTCACCGTCTGGCGCACGCTATGACACAATCTGTTTTATCGTTTGGTGAAGCGAATACCCAGCTCTGCAGATCTTGGTTTATCCAATTTGTCCGGGGAGCGTTCTCTTCAGGCGATAAGTTTTATTCAGATTTTAAGTTAGTGTCACTTGAATCAGTTTTGGATAAGCAAGTTTAAACGGGCACACAGAGTAAAAAAAAACACGAGGGTTCCCTTAATTTGGAAAGACAGTCTTGGTTCACTATACACTCTCTCAATACTTGTCGGGAATATTAATGTTACTTCTTGTAATGATTCTCGCCGCTAGGCAGCATGTATATTTGAGTTTATTTTGAAGAAATAAAGTCTGGCTCAAAGGCCCAGTATAAACATTTTTGTCTTTAGAAAAACCGTTAGTGGGATTGGTATTACTGTCTATCTCTGATGGCACGTGCACTGTCAGACCAGTGTTACTTGAAAAAAACCCACGTGGTTAAAGACAGGAAATGTCTATTCTTCTCACAAGTATGTCTCTTTACTACTAAACGCCGGCAAGTTCTGGGTCACCCCAGTATTCACTACATAAAAATGGAAAAAGCACATATAAAATAATTATACATACTATGTATAAGGATATAACTTATATTTTAAACTGCAAGCGTAGAGCTTATCATTTAACACTTCCCGTGAGATAAGTTATATTGTAAAATCAATTATCATGAATTTGAAATACATATAAATATATTTCGTCAATACTCATGAGACATCTAGCAGTTATAAGTTAGTTTAGAAAATATATCTCGACTGAGTAGTTAGCAGTTAAATTAAATTCATTATGGCTACATGTTTGTTAAGCTAGACATATAATTTATCCTGCTTTCCACTGTAACTCGTCGACTAAAGAATATAACAAACTATTAAAATAATCACTCTGCACACCGAACTAGTAAAATATGAAATAAGCGACTTAACACTTTAAACACTTCACAAAATACTAGAATATAGTATATAATATTTTACCTCACACAGAACTACAGGTAGTCGCACCACTTAAGAATTATATGCTTATATATATATATGGAAGTCTAGAAGTTCGACAAATTGTCGAAACAAACTGAGAACTTCGCTATACAGCTTATACTGTTCCGAGCGACCTGTCTACTGCGAATTTAAGAGTGATGTGGTGTCTGCCCATGCACACCACATGTTGGATTTATTGAGTTTGAGTCAGTGCTGATAAATGCGGCACTATTTGGAATATTGAAAAGGAAGCGCACCGGAAAATGAGAGAAAAGAGATGTTTATAATGTGTATGGCCAAGGTGTTAAGAAAAAACCTTGAGCTTTGTGGCCGCTGTGTTTTCTTGTAAGTTCCATTGGGAACATATTGCGAAGTGTTCACCTTTCTAAATGGATGTGGTTTGTACAAGAGGAGGAATACTCTTGGCATATGATTAATACTGTATTGATGAGGTTTGGTAATTAAGGATTAATCTTGACGAACGCTTCTGTATGCTACAAGGAATATACGTTATTAAAGGATGTTGAGTTCGTTAAAAAGGAAGACTGTTTTAGTTCGTCATTGGTGATTGGGTCAGTTAAAGAACCCACATGTATGTTGTTGAGTATGGAATAAAACTATAATCGTTGGGTCACCCTGGACGTAACAGAATAACGAGCATTATTATGAAACAACAGCAGGAGTAATCAAATATACATTAACATAATCAACATATACTTGAACTGTGGACAGGGGTAGCAATTTATCTGAAATAATAAAAACGAACCCACAATATATTCAAACAGCGCCCCACCACAGATATGGGGGGCTGTCGTCCGTTGGATTTGAAGGACATTTGAAGGTTGCTCAAGTTATTGGCAGTGTGGTAAAATCTGCGAGGATAATTACTCATTTCTATGGATTTTAGTCATAAAAACAACAATAAATAAAACCAGCCCGATTGTGTCTGACGGAATTGCTCTCACACGCCCGCCACTGCCTTTTGAGCAGTGCGAAAAGCCTATAGCATATATAATATACAACGCGTTGCAGTTTCGGTTTCGCCAACGTACTACCGAAAAAAACTTGTAAGATCTGCTGACATACAACGCGCCTGCCTAACCGATAAAATTAACTAATTGGCGGAAGATCTTGCCGCACAATACTATGATCTGAATTTACGAGTAATCGTTTTGTTTTTACAACAGGTAAATCAGTAGTAAGTCTACAAACCATTGGTAGTGAAACACGATAAAATTCAAATCATAAAACCCAACTTGTTAACACCACACTCACGTCTAAAATTTGCCTGTTTCTGCCATCGTATCATACACGGCCGCGGCAAACGCCATCGGAGGCAAACACTCAGACAGTTTGTCCGCCCCACACGTTGTAGAATTACTTGGCGTCACTAAAACAAGTTCATGTTGAATCACAATAACTAATAATTAGAGGAGAAAGGAGGAAATGGTGAACGGATGCATCTTGTGTAAAAAATATTATTTGACGAACGAACAGTCATGGTCATTCAAAATGAAAATCTTTTATTAATATGGTTGTTGGTCCTGAACATAAAACTTTCTTTATGAGTTAAGTTTCTGAGACTCCCCTAAGCAAGGAATATGTTTTAAAATAAATGATAGCCCCATAATAGTGAAGTTATGAAGGAAAAAATTGCAAATGTCCAAGACGGTAGACCAGTGCTGTCAGACAGTCAACCTTGTTGAATTTTTCATAACGTGTTAAAGGGACGATCGCGTAGAAAGAGGCATTGAGGTGAATATTCAAATTCGCTTGAGTACAGAGAAATAGGGTGAGAAGGGGGGGCGATAGTAATTTGTTCTCAACGAAACATTGTTGTTGTAATGGCAACTAAACATAGGCTAGCCAATTAAAATAGCAGACGCGGTGTAGTTTGGAATTGTTTTTTTTTTTTTTTCAAAATTGCATTTTGGAAATCATGTTGTAGTCGCCAGCTTCTGATTGTTTCCATCCATAGTGGTAACCCAATATTAGCATATGTGTTTTCCTTATTCAATTGCCAATGTCAAAAATAACTTACAATCAACATTTTGCTGAAATTCATGTGGTAAATTTAAAGTAAAATAAATATTTCCCAGCCTGAACCAGTGCAGAGTGAAAAGAACATGCGGCCATTCTTTGCAAGTCAATCATTTGTTTATATTTCTTGAATTGTGGTAAGGACGATTTATGAATTAATTTCTGTTTAATTCCACAGCAAACAAAATTGGGTATTGATATTGAGGAAAATTGATGAAGAAACATGTCGGTAGTAGACATTGTTGAGTCCTCATTTAAGATGTATCTAATTGATGTATGTTGTCATGATTATGCTGTTATATTATTATAGTAGTAAGCCTCTGTGTTCTATGAACACTAGTTACATGCCTAAAGCATTTATAATATAAAAAGAAAAGAGAAAAATCATACCAACGAAATGTGGTTACCCCCAAGCATTATTGTATTGAGGAAAAAAGATGTAAAAGTACAGTGGCGTATCAGCCATAGGGACCTGAGGTGTGGTCACAGCAATGAGGGAGTCAAACAAAGTAGGGCTTGTGCACTGTACGGCACGCTAGGCTGACCCCATATCACTGGTAGGAAAATATTAAATTAATCTCATGATAGATGTAAAGCCAGGGTATCCTTTTGTTCCAGCGTTTTATTCCCATGTTACCGACTGGTGGCAGGAAGCCAGCTGAAAGTGAATACAGCGTTACACTCAAGCCTCCATCCAGTCCATTTTGCTACTATTATAATGCACACGGAGGAGCTTGACACGATGTGAAGAGTCTGCATCTTCAGGAGATTGAAATTTCCTTATAAATAACCCCAGTTGATGTGCCATACATCGTGGGTACATTCTGATACTTTTTTGTGGAGAAAAAAGTAACATTCACTGAGTTTCCCTATGATAATTCAGGAATTTCAAGGGGTATGATGACACAACAGCCCCTCATACACAGTGACTCTCCCTTTATAGGATTACAGTAGTAGCTGTGAACTGTTCTTCAGTGAAAAATATATCTTGATTTTAGTTGTGTGGACAGAAAGTCCAGTTGTTTTATTTCCCTCTTTCTGTAAACTATCTTGTCCTTATTTTCAAGACCTGTCCAAAAGATATAACTGGACAGGCAGATTAAATTGTAATATTCAGTTCAAAAGAAAACTTAACACCTGTTTTATTAACTTTCTCATAGAAAAGTAAAGTGTTTGTGTGTTGTGTACTATCATCTCATTTCTCCCCTAGACAATAGGTACATCATACACCCTACACTAGAGCCAACAGAGAGACCGTGTGAGATCTAGGGAGGTAGCGTTAGGTTCCCTGTACACAATTCATCATCATCATTTATAGAATCAGGGACCTACATTTGCTTGACCTCGCACGGTTACTGCATGCACTTATTTCACTCTTTGTTAGGATACCATCATAACCTCCCCAGCAAATCATCTTTATTTGCTACAGGCAGACAGAGTCCTTTGTTGGGACAATATCGGGAAGTTTGATCAATCTATCGCTGTTCAACAATGAACATTTTATGCAGACATGAAATTTACAATATTCGTATACTAGGTCATGCCCAGACCTGGTACCTTACTTGAGGATCAGAAAAAAACATTATATCCATGACGAAATCGTTCACGCTTATTTACCATGAGAGGGATGCTATACCAATCTGACGAATATCTTCACGGGAGAAATATGAATCTGGGATTTTATGAGGAGGTCGTTTCGCTGGACAAGTGGACTCGGAAATACTAGATCAAACCATTAGGACATTGATAAGGTCACCTCATCAGTTTATTCGGTCACTCGTTGGAAATTAACATTTCGTCTCTATCATTATATATTGACACTATCTCTGCAATGTGTCTCACACGAGTGAAGGTCGGACATTTTCGACGTTGAATTCATGTCCAAGAGTCCTAGTTAACTGAATAATTAGTGAACGATTCAATGTGATATTGCGTAGAACGATGCATTGGAGTTACATCGTGGAGTGGATACTCATGGTCGATTCAGATAATTGATGTTTTTGTAACGTCATGGTTGTTGGTCCTATCATTGTTGGGCAAATCTCGCTTCTTTTGTGTTATATGTTTCTTTTCTTTGTCTCTTTCGGGCGACTGTTTAGGAGGCATTTTACGTTTCAGTGTCGTATTTCTATAGGTTGATTGCATTAATTTCTTTCAGGGATTCAGCATTTAGTGCTGTCGTGATTACCGCTCTGTTTGAAATTAAGGCTTTCATGCGTGTTAGCTGTGCTGTGATTTGTCGTATTTTTTAAATTTCAATTTTGTTTGGAAATTTAGTCTGGCGTGGGTCTTTCCTGGCTATCTTTTGTAAAATTTACATTAATGGTAAAAGTGATTTGTCGTTTTGTCTCGTTTATTATTACTGGTGGAAACTTTAATTTTTTTTTTGTCTTAGAATTTTTGACTATTTACAATTTTGTCGTTTCCTTATTTTGTTTCCATCCATGTCTTTCGTTATTCATGGCATGTGATAATTTTCCTTTGCAGCATACATATGATTCATTATTTATTGATCAACTATAATACAATAATATTGCTTGTTATATATCCTACGATTCTTGTGGATAACAAGAAGCATAATCATACACGATAATTATATCACGTCTAAGTGAGTTGTGCAGGTGATATAGTTATATATATATATATATATATATATATATATATATATATATATATATATATATATATATATATTCACATTGTGACTACACCAATCAGACACACTATCCCATAGTGTGATGGACTAAGTAAGGCAGAGGATAACATAGATATTGATTTATTGTTTATAAAAGTTATACTTCTTAGTATACTATGGCGACTCTTGACTATTTTATTAAACAAGGAAAGGCACTGAGTATGGAAGGTGATATTTTAAAAAATTTTGCTTTGACTGCATATGAAAAAGCAGAGGCAAAAGAAGAAAGAGAAAGAAATGAGAAAAAAGAAAGAGAAGAAAGGGAATTTTCTATGGCGCAAGAAAAAGCAAATAAGGAAGAAAGAATTCGTATGGCAGAAATCGCTGCGGAACGAGAGAAAATGGAACATGAAAAGGCAATTCGTTTAGCTGAAATTGCTGCCGAGGAGGCAAAATTTGAAAGGGAGAAAGCTTTTGAGGTTGAGAAACTTCGTTTTCAACAACATCATGTTTCCCATGATTCTGATAGTAATGGTTCATCGAAGAAGGCAATCACAACCCCTAATTTTAATTTAAGACTACCACCCTTTTCTCCTCCTCACGACGATATAAGTTTTTATTTATTAAGATTTCAGGAAAGAGTCTCTTGCTTAAATATTGATAAAGATTCGTGGTCTGGTGTTTTTTTTCGGGTCTCCTCACAGGTGATGCAGTTGGGGTCTATCTGGGTATAGACCAAGATAAAAGACATGATTTTCAGGTCGTAAAGGCAGCATTTATACGCAGATATGGTCTGGATCAGGAAGGCTATAGACAAAAGTTTCGATCCATGTTGCCGGTAGAGGGTAAAAATTTTGAGGATTTTGTTTCCTCCATAAAACTATGTCTCCAAAGATGGGTTGAACAGGCTTCTATCCCTAAAACTTTTGAAGGATTATGTGATCTCTTATTAAGAGATAAAATTGTTTCTTCGGTAAACCAGGATATTGTATCATTCTTACAAGAACGTAATCCGACTAGTATCGAGGAAATGGAAAAATTAGGTCAACAATTTTCCGTTGCTCATCCAAACTTGTCATTGAGCAGAGCAAAAGTCTTGGACTCATCTACTGCGTGTGCTGCGACGCACGGGAGATCGCGCACTCGTAGTTTAGATAGACGATATAATCATAGAGAAAATAATCACACATCCTATAGGGGTAAATATAATTTTTACCATAATCGCTCACCTTCACGGGGTAGAGACAGGCATAATTTCAACAATTATAACAATAACCAATGGTATCGAAATAACCAGTATTCACACAACAAATATACTGACAATCATAATTTGTCACCGCGGGGTGGCCATTATGACAGGGACAACAATGGACATTCTCATTCAGACAATTTTTCAGATCGCAGAAGATCTCACTTCGTTAGAAGTCATAATAGAGCACGCTCACAAGCCAATGCTTGTCAGACGGTAGATAGAAATGTCAGTAATGATATTCATTCAACCAATAATCACGCCAATGCGTGTAACGTTGATTTAGAAAATTCTAATAATTGTACAGAATGTAAGATGTTATTTCAACCTGGAGCTACACCACGGCTTAAATGTGGACATGTCTTACCAGTGTTGTCATCTTATGACGGTGTTGGTACTCTCACTTTACATAATGGGTTTTTGTTTAACACTCCAATTAAAATTTTAAGGGACACGGGTTGCACAACTGTCGGGATAAGAAGGTCGTTAATCCCTCCGTCGTGTTTCACTGGAACGTCAGTGAAATGCATAACTTTCGGAGGCACGGTAGAGGTATATCCCATGGCCGACGTAACAATTACCACGCCATTCTTTACTGGGAAAGTTCGTGTATGTGTTCTCAACCAGCCTTGCTGTGACTTGATTTTGGGAAACATAAAGGGTATAAAAGAATGTTCTACTGATGAAATTTCTGCATGGGAAAGAGAATATCTTTCTTTATCCAATGCTGTGACTACTAGAGCACAGTTGGTTGCAGAAGCAAATGAACTTAATGATAGCAATAATATCCCACACATGACAACAAGTCATTACATAGATAAAAATGCATTCATTAACCAACAAAAAGATGACTCTTCTTTGGGACGTTTATTCACTTTAGCTACGGCTAAAACTATTACACAGACAAATAATGCCAGACATTGGTATCAATTTCATGACAATATTTTGATACGTTGTTTTGACAATTATTCTTCAGTACTCAGACAAATTGTAGTACCTACGTCATTTCGATCACTAGTTTTATCTAATGCACATGATGTTCCTTTTGCGGGTCATATGGGGATTGCCCGCACAGCTTATAGATTGATGGCACATTTTTTTTGGCCAGGGGTTCATAAGGACGTCGCAACGTTTTGTAAATCATGCACTGTTTGTCAGGGAGTTGCACGGAAGGGTGCGCATCAGTTTGCACCCCTACAGACCACAGATATCTCTGTGCGTCCTTTTTATAAGATGGCTGTCGACATAATCGGGCCTCTTCCGGTGTTATCATCCAGAGGATTCCGCTTCATCTTAACGTGTATCGATCTATGCACCAGATGGCCTGAAGCCATACCTGTTAAGTCCATAACAACAATGTCGGTGACTGATGCATTATTATCGATATTTTCACGTATCGGATTTCCTGAAGAGCTTCTGTCAGATCATGGCACGCAATTCACTTCAGGTATGTTCTCGGAAATTTGTGATGTGCTTCACATCCGTCATACATTGAGTGCCAGATTAAATCCGCAATCAAACGGAGTTGTAGAACGCTGGAATTCTACATTAAAACAGATGTTGGGCAAAGTAACAACAATGTTTCCCCATGATTGGGACCGGTTGATACCAGCGGTTCTCTTTGCGTATAGAGAAGTTCCTAATCGTCAAACCGGATTCTCACCATTTCAATTAGTTTTCGGGGCTAATCCAAGAGGACCAATGTCTATCTTACATGATTTGGTGATAACAAATGATGATAATACGATTACGAAATCTAGTCACCAATATGTCACAGATCTACGCCAATGCATTGTGGACGCATGTGAAATCGCGACTGAAGCATCAGAATTAGCAAAATATAAGACTCGGTCGCGTATTAATCGTGATAGAAGATTAACATCATTATCGATTAACGATGAAGTTTTTGTTCTCTTGCCACTTAAAGGTGATCATTTGTTGGTTACGTGGCAAGGTCCTTTTAAAGTTGTGGGTAAGAAAACCGACGTAGATTACATCATCGACATTAGGGGTAAAAGAAAAACATTCCACACTAACATGTTACAACCGTACATTTCTCGACCTCTTCCACTCAAACATATTTGGGAATCTATCACAAATCAATCTCCGCATCTGGCATCTATTGCTTTAGTTGATGAAGTAGCAACTAGTTTCGCGGATGTACCGCTTGATTTTCCTGTGGTACCTATCCAAGCCTCTGAAACTTGGAAGGATGTAATCATTTGTAACGATTTACCTTCAGATCAGAAGAATCAGATTCTCAATCCATTGAAATCTTTTGAAGATGTATTATCTGATCTGCCTGGACGAACTAACATTATGTCTCACGAAATAAAATTATCGGATCCCACTCCTATTAAGTTACGACCGTATGCAATTCCTTTGCATATCAGAGAGCAGGTTGACAGCGAGGTCGACAATATGTTGAAAATGGGGATAATCTCTCCATCAGATTCTCCATTTTGTTTTCCGATGGTGGCAGTACGGAAGAAAGACAAATCCATTCGTATATGCATTGATTTCCGTCGACTAAATAAAGTCACGATATCAGATTCTGAACCAATGCCTGTGCTGGAGGACTTGCTACCTCATTTAGCTTCTGCTACTTTCTTTAGCAAATTCGATTTATCAAAAGGGTATTGGCAGATCCCTTTGACCGAAGAATGTAAACCGTTGACGGCATTTGCAACAGCGAAGGGTTTGTTCCAATACAATGTCATGTGTTTTGGGCTCAAAAATGCGCCTGCAACTTTTGTACGGATGATGCGTCGACTATTTGGGAGCCGTTATGACCTAATATCTTATATAGATGACATTTGCATGTTTCATGACACATGGGAAGAGCATGTAGATGGTATACAATCTTTACTCCTGACACTAAGAATACACAATCTCACAGCCCGTCCATCCAAAATAGAAATTGGATTCAATGAAATTTCATTTCTAGGACACAAAATTGGCAGACATGTAATACAGTCTGATGAATCTAATTTAAAACGCATACTTGATCTTACAATTCCAACTACAAAGAAGCAAGTACGGAGTCTATTAGGATTGGTGAATTTTTACCACAAGTTTATTCCAAGGTTCTCGTCTTTGACTGCTGTCTTATCTGATCTAACTAAAAGAGGTATGCCTAACAAAGTAGTTTGGACAGAACAATGTAACCATGCATTACAAAACATTAAGACTCATTTTTCACAGTATCCTATATTAAGACTGCCAGATTTAAAAAGATCATTTACTGTTGTAACAGATGCTTCGCTCCATGCAATAGGCGGGTGTTTGGGACAAAGTTTTGATGGCAAGTTTCATCCGATTTACTACTTGAGTAGGAAACTGTCGGAAGCCGATTCTAAATACTCTATTTTCGACAGAGAACTTTTGGGTATAGTATGGACTTTGAATAAACTTCAAAAGTATGTGGTAGGTACGCATTTTACTATAATGACAGATCAGAGAGCGTTAACATATCTCCAAACCTGTAAATCACCAAGTGCAAGACTTACGAGATTCGCATTGCAGTTGCAAGCGTATGACTTTGATATCGTCCATATAGAAGGACATAATAATGTAATCGCTGATACTCTGTCGAGAGTAATACATTGAAATACGTAACTGTCCTGGGTACAGGAAGTGACAACAAACATTATTTATGTTCATAATCAATTGATAGGTAGATTATATAGCGATATTTTCGTAGCATTAATATGTTGCTCACAAGTTGTTGCCACATATTTTAACTGCATTTCACTCATCGTGATATCATTTCACTCATTGCTTGAATTTGATTTTCCTTTTTATCATTATAGTTAAGTATAGTTAATGATGGCCTGGAAACCTGCAGTTTCCAGTAGCGCGCAAGGGGGGTAATATGTGGTGTCTGCCCATGCACACCACATGTTGGATTTATTGAGTTTGAGTCAGTGCTGATAAATGCGGCACTATTTGGAATATTGAAAAGGAAGCGCACCGGAAAATGAGAGAAAAGAGATGTTTATAATGTGTATGGCCAAGGTGTTAAGAAAAAACCTTGAGCTTTGTGGCCGCTGTGTTTTCTTGTAAGTTCCATTGGGAACATATTGCGAAGTGTTCACCTTTCTAAATGGATGTGGTTTGTACAAGAGGAGGAATACTCTTGGCATATGATTAATACTGTATTGATGAGGTTTGGTAATTAAGGATTAATCTTGACGAACGCTTCTGTATGCTACAAGGAATATACGTTATTAAAGGATGTTGAGTTCGTTAAAAAGGAAGACTGTTTTAGTTCGTCATTGGTGATTGGGTCAGTTAAAGAACCCACATGTATGTTGTTGAGTATGGAATAAAACTATAATCGTTGGGTCACCCTGGACGTAACAGAATAACGAGCATTATTATGAAACAACAGCAGGAGTAATCAAATATACATTAACATAATCAACATATACTTGAACTGTGGACAGGGGTAGCAATTTATCTGAAATAATAAAAACGAACCCACAATATATTCAAACAGCGCCCCACCACAAGTGAGAATGAAAATAAAATTTCAAACTCGGGCCAATATCTTAAAATTAGACAAAGGGCCCCAACTTATTTCGCCAAGCGAAATTATCTCCCCTACTCCCAACACTTACGTCAGCTTAACGCGTGTCGTAACTGCCACCTACTGACCGAGATGTACGCGTGTCAGTTGCAACTCTCAGACAACCGTCTGCAGCGCGGAGCGCAATTTCACACTTCGCCGGACTATCCCGACGAAAACTCACGCAGTTGCTGCAAAAGGTAGACAATTCGTCTGCCTGTCATGTCCAACGGAGCGAATTTCTCACACCCCAGGCCCAGAAATCTGGTCGGGCAGCGCTCTGACCGGGGAAACTGCAGACGTATGTCTGGCGTGAACCGTATATTCACAGCTATCGTTCGACCGGCCGAGACTGACATCTACGTAATCAAGTTACTCTTCAGTATGAGAAAGAAAAACGATGATGGGAAAGAAATATATTTTTCGCAACGAACGAATGCGAAAAAAATACGGGAAAAAGTAAACTGCGATAATAAAATAGAGGATACGGGTGAAATGAAGAAGAAGAGGAAATAGGCAATTTATAGATCATAACTGTCTACGTGACAGGTGTTCTACTCCCAAGGTCTTTTCAAGGTCAAGCAGAGATGGCAGAAGTGTGTCAATTCAGACGGTGGCTATATTGAAAAGGAATAAACACTATACAAAATGTCAGCTCTCTGTGACATGTCCTTCATGGTCAGGCCCAAGACTTATGTCAATCCCCTTGTATATCGCAGTGCGATTCTGGCTTAAGTGCTCCATATAACATCATTATAAAAAAATATCGCAGTAGCCTCTATGCCAAATCACCGGAAGAGAAGACCTGCGTTCAATTTAACAACCGCCGTTGCTATAAGACGCGCGTTTAGCAGAAAAGTCGTAATAATGACGCGTTTATCTCCATTGTTCCGGAGTTTTGAGCAACCAAAGTTCAGTTACCATCAAGCATCCGTACCGACAAGATAACTCCACATCAGCAAGTGTCCAGCCACAAAGAGCGTAGAGAAGAGAAGGGTGGATGTCTATAGTAGTGCGCGAGTAGAGGGCCAGAGTTGTGCAGTGGATTTATGAAGTAGCCCATTTTGTGGCTGTAGTTATTCCGAGTATCAGAGTGATAGTAGAATACTCGGGATTTGTTATGTATCCAATATTTGTAATGGCCCTGCGCCCATTGTGACTTATTTGTGATATAGTATATTCATGGAGATTGACATGGTTGTTGGAGTTGGTGTATTACTCCTTAGACAGTGAGCTAGACGAGCGGTGTATGAGTGTTGTCATCTTCTACATCCACCCACATACATTCTACTCGTCACATCTGGGGGCCATCTATTTGGATGTTACAAGTGAACCCAAAGCTGTACAGCACTAAAGTGATCTGGGGTCATTTAGTCAGCAGCCTACAGTTTGTTTTTTCAACGCAGCGAGTTGTGACAACTTGAACTGAACGATTCTGCACTGTTCAAATCTGGGTCAGCTGTCAGCGGTAACTGTGTGCTGACGAATAAACAGTGTGCAGTCTTACAGGTCTGTTTACATCGATTGCTTGCGGCTGCTGTGAAACGGTGTGTTGTGACCAGGGGAATCTAGGTTGTACCTTGAGGAGGCTGCCTAGAGGAGTCTGTTGTGGATAGAAGATCTGCGGAAGCTGTGAAGCTATCGGAGGGAACCTTGTTACAGTGTTCTACTTGACACAGTGTGAGCTGGAAAACACGAGCTTGGTTTTTCACTGTGTATGTAGCTGGTGGGGCGAAAAGGTTCGAACTGTGTGTGTGGTTCCTGTGCGGTTTGTCGTCTTCATACTTTCATCGCTTTGGGACTTGCTGAGGACATTATAAACAAATCTACACGCTTGGAATTTAAGTATTATGTAATTGTTCTGTGAATATTTAGATGTTCTAGTGGTGTGCTGCACTAAGTTTCTAATTAAAAGGTAGTTTTTGTTTTATATAGTGCTGAAGAAATAAGTCAGCTTCTGTACAGCTTTATAATGTAGTGAGGGTGACTGAAGAGGTGGATTTCCAAGGTTAATACCATGTTTGTGCTAAATAAGATACATGAATTTCATGTATTATGGCGTCATAAAGGCAATTTGGTAGATATCTAAACCTTGTTACAAATGACTGTTTATTCTATGAGATTATCTACTGTAATGGGTGCCTATGTAAGAGTTACTATGAATGTACTATGCACTGGGTTTTGGGTGACCAGGGGAGTACAGTCGTTGTCATTTTTCACGACTGCCAGTACCTTGGATAACCTACTTCATACTCATGTTGTTTTGTGTTTGGATGGTTGGAGAATGCAGTAACGACAATGGTAGCGGAGAACTATGGCATTCGCTATTCATTTGAGGATATGCTGTTAGTGGCATATGGTCGTCCAAACTCCTACGGGGGTCGGGCGAAGCTTCCTCCGATGGAAGAAAACTACGTTTTCTTTCTTAAGGGGGTGGATGTCACAGCGCTATTTCGCAGTATCTTAGGTATTGCGTTCGGCCAAACGCCAGCCGGGCGAAGCCGGGGCTTCCCAAACTGGTGTGTCATGTGACCACCGGAAGTCAGGGGAAATCAGGCGCAAATTCGGTAGTCAGAATCTAGCCTCGTCCAGGAAGGACGCATATTTTTCCCTTTGCCAGCAAGTTTGCTGTGTGGCTCATTTTATGGACTATTATGTGAGCGCTTGCCATATTTCGGTTCTGAGTGATAATTATGTTGTGATTCTAGAGAAGTGTGGTTTCTAGTTTGTATGACTTTCAGGCCGTAGGTTTATAAGTTGACTATGATTTGATTGTGTCATTGTTACAGTTTTGCCGCTCAGGTGAGCGATAGTCATGGCAGGGTATTTTTCAGTGTAAGTCGTACTGTCGTGTATGATGCTGATAGTTTAAGCTGTTAAGGCAAGTTACAGTGGCATTTCATTATTGTATTTGATGCGTTTGTTGGCCGTGTGAGGCCTTATTGTACTGTGCATAGCATTAAAGCGAAGTTCCTGTTAAAGGTGTTTATTTCTTATTGTCAGCCATTGTTGTGTGGTCAGACAAGCCTTATTTATTATCATAAATCCACATTGCAGTGGTGGAACCAGTGGAGTGTTATCCACAGTAAATTGGTTCCTGACACTTATATCTGATCCGTCGCCTTTCGTGAAGGATTAAGCAATGGTTTCAGCCCGTTCAAACCCTCAGCTGGTGTAAATCCAGCGAAATTCTTTTATACGTATTTGCTCTATATATTTAAATATATGTCTAGATGTATATATATTAAAGAGTCTTGCTCATACGTTTGCTTTCATACCTATAATAACTGAATCAACAATGATTGTTTTGTGTTAAAATAACATGTAACAAATTTAATAATCATTTAGTTTTTAACAGGTTAAAATAACGATGGAATGATGGGGAATTTTAGATGTATATAAAATTGTCTTCACTGAGATTGGGTGAGGATTTATAAAAATGTTGTCCTTTTGCTGTTTCCTTTAATAACAACTTAGCAGGTCTAAGTGAGTCCTGCAGCCGTGGTTTCGTCAATTCTTTTGTGATGAGGGCACTTCTTCACCCAACCCGTGCAATGTAGGTGGTTAGTGTTGAATCCCTGCTCTTGACTCACACTAGTGGCGTAGAAACTTTAGTCTTGCAGCTTCGTACCATGAACTTTAGACAAAATAAAAAGGACAATAGCCTCTGCTATGTACACTGGGTTGGAAGATTAACAGGCGCATTGTCTCGCTGTCCACCTACCAATGTTAGCCTCTCTGAATAATTAGACCTTTTGAGTATCACAGCGTAACTCGGGGATTATGATTAGAAATCACCGCTATTCTTCTGGGTATTCTAATGGGAAAATATGTGCTTGGACAGTGCGAGTACAATGATTTGTGCCTGAACTAAAATTATCAATTTATATATCTCACAAAATGATACGATACGCTTGATGCACATGGGATGTAATCATCACTCATCACTGCTCCATTCGGAGTCTGGGGTTGCTGCTGCTTTCGCTTTTCTGAGCGAATTAGCATAAAACAAACACCGGCGCTTGCTGTAGCGGTTTATGAATATACTATTTTCCTATGTTGAGGTTGCCAGCCTCCTATGACTTGAATAACCACTTAGCAAGTACAGAAATGTCACATTCATGTGGTAAAATAAATGTTTACACTTACCCCAAATTAACTTTTGGGAACACAGTCTCCTGGCACAGATGTATGGACACATCACGTTGATACGATGCTTCGAATCACTTGTCTGGGTAATTTTATTATTCCTCTCATGACCTGTGTTTATGATTACTGAAGTTTCCAGTCTTTGTATTTAAAATTGCGGGTCCTCTTTTAAGTTATAAAGACGCCCAAATACTTCGATCTGTCACATAATTTTGGAATCCTTTGTCCGATCCTTCTCTCTAGCTCTGGCGAATTGCTAGCTTGACGTGGCGATGCAGTCTGATTTGTTTCTTCGATTTCGCTAGATTATATTCCCATTTCTCAGTTCAAGTCCCAGATTGTGTTTCCGACGAATTTGCCAATGAAATCCAATGTCTACTCCGTCTCTCACGTTAAACCAATAGTAAGCTCTTTAGAACTATGTGGGTCGGGGTGTTAAATCATTTCTATCCCCCGCGTGTTTGTAGTGAAGTGAATCTGTATGACAACACGCTCAAAAATTCCCCGCTCAAAAACTAGTTAACGTATTTTTAAAATCTATAAATAACTACAGTATTTGAAATTTGTCTGAGGGCCCAGTCAAATTTACCGTCAACAATTTCTCTAGTGTATTTGAATTTGTCTAGGAAACAAGTCAAAAGATACCGCCCACCCAAAATTTATCTAAGAGCATAGTACCAATTTAACAACCAATCAAATCGTTTCGTTTTCTTGTAGTGATAAGAAAATTTTGGTTGACGTGGAAATAATGCCTATTTTGTGTTTTTGACCGAACGTAGATAATTTATTTCTGAATAACTAAAGATAATTAAAATGAAAAGGATATATCGAATTATAGCGCTGATATTGTTTAACACATAAACATAAAGATTCCCTCATAACAAAATTATATTAACTTAGAAAAATTTAATTTAGTGATATTTTCACATAAAGGTAATGCCCAATTTAATTACTTAAAAATTACCCAAATTAAAGTGCAAAGGCATAACTAAGGGAAAACTATATAGAAAGATAGAGAGAAATTGGCCGTTTAATTATCACTTTTGATAATTAAAATCGGTCCACTGATAACTATAATATAAAATGTTCACATTTGGTCAGATTATACAGACACGCTTAGAACCACATAAGTTACTAGTCTCAAAAATTAACTTTTTGACTTTTCCTCTGATTGGTCGGGTGTAGTTCTATAAATAGTGTAGTAAAATCTGCGAGAATAATCGCTCATTTCAGTAAGATTTTAGTCATAAAATGATAATAAATACAACAGCCCTATTGTGTCTGACGGTGGTGTTCTCACATGCCAGCATAGCGCTGAATTTAGTGCATAGGAACGGCTTAGAACCGCTTCCCCCGTTTAAACCTACTCGCGTTCCTTGTGACGTACATTTTTAACATTTTGCCCGATTTGATAGAGACTGTGGCAAGACTTACAATTAACGCTTTGGCGGAAGTGTGTCGCCAACTACTGTCTGAATTAACGCAGAAATTTGACTTTAACGCTGGTAATCAGTAGTGATCCTTACAAATTTGGTAGTGTAACACGATAAAATACAAATTATTAACGCCAATTTTTAACCCGCCATGCACTCCCCCCGTTTCGTTTGACACATTCTGCCATGCAGATATACACGCGCGAGCAAAGCCAGCCAAAGCAAAACCACGCAGACAAATTTATTTTCATCCTTGCGGTAGCATTTCTGACGTAACTGAAACAAGTTAGTTATTTGAAAATACATGCTGGCGGAATGAAAGAGAGGAAAAGATGGCCGCCTTGTTAAGAATTTTACTTGACGATGGTCAGTGGAAAAAAATTGTAAAATCTAAACCAATATCAAACTGACCATAAAAATCATAAGGTAATATAGCTTAAAGTTCGATGAGCAAGAATATGTTTGAATAAATATGATAGTCACAATATTAGCCCAGTTATTGAAGAAATACTAAACGTCTACGGACGCACTAACAGACTGACGGTTGTTCCTGCTTGTTAATTTTTTAACGTTAGTAGGGACGCCGGCTTAGAAATAGCGGCATTGAGGTACATTCAAATTCGCTTGGGTAAACAGAGAGTATAGGGGCAAAGGGGGGCGGTAGGAAAAATGTAATTCAAAACGAAACATCTTTTGTATTGGCATAACTAAGGCAGGCTGGCCAATCGACTACCAGACGCAGAGTTGGGAATTATTTTTTTTTTTTTTTTAAAGAACTGCATTTGAATTCTGGTAGTCGAAGGTTTCGATTGCCCAGAGATACAAAATATTAGCAAAAAGCTTTCGCTGCTCAGTGCCAGTTGAGAAAATTTTCATTCAGTTACGCTGAGATCAGCTGTGATAAATTTAAACTTAAATAATAGATAAATATTCACAGTCTGGGCAGAGCACAGGGAAACTGAGGCCATTTCTTTGTAAAGTCAGCGTCAATTGTTTATATTTTCTTGAATTGTGAGGTTCTATTTCCTGGTGCCAGCGGGTGACAGTAAACCTGCTGAGTCAGAAACATACTATCAAGTCTCCGACCCTTCATATGCTGTCAACAGATAACTGGAGGAGCTTGGTGCACGTTTGAAAGAGATTTTCTGCATCTACATATTGTATTTCATTCTACCAAGGAATCCCAGGTGATGAGTTAGGCATCGGGGTACATCTGACACTTTCGCTTTAACAAACACTGATATTTCAACATATACTCAGGAAGTTTTGGGGCGTGATGAAACTACAGCCCCTCATACACAGTGACTCTCCCTGCTAGATTAATAGAGTAATAGCTGTGAACATTTCCCACAGGACAGAGATAAATATATATATATATATATATATATATATATATATATATATATATATATATATATATATATATATATATATATATATATATATATATATATTTATACATATATATATATATATATATATATATATATATATATATATATATATATATATATATATATATATATATATATATATATATATATAAACTTTATAGTGTTGGGCAAATTGTCCACACATACTTTTAGTTTATCCTTTTTATGTAAACTATCTTGTCCTCATTTTCAAAGACCTGTCCAAGAGATATGACTGGACAGGCAAAATAAATTGTACAGAAAAGATTAATTTAAAAGAAAACTTTAACCACTGTTTTATTCACTTCCTCATAGAAAATTAAAGTGTTTTTGTGGTGAGTACCATCATCTCATTTCTCCCCTAGACACTAGGTACATCATACACCATACACTAGAGCCACAAGAGTGACCGTGTGAGATCTAGGGAGGTAGCGTTAGGTACCCTGCACATAATTCATCATCATCATCTTTTAGAGTCAGGGGCCTACATGTGCTTGACCTCACACGGTTTATGCAGACACCGATTTCATTCTTTGTTAGGATACCATCATAACCTCCCCAGCAAAATCAACTTTGCTACATAAATTGGGGGCTCGTCCGGGATTTTGAATTTTTCTTAGTACTACATACATTGGGGTCTGGGGTTTAGTATTAACAACATTCTATTTTCCCAGGGAATCCCCATAAATATTATTGCCCAAGTTTTGGGAAGTGATGAAAGTGTCAGAGCCCAGATTTAATTAAATAAATTTAAAATTAGTTAGAGATTTAGTTAGAACATTTTGTATTTATCAGAATGGCAGATCTGGCCAAGTTTCGTTCTGCGGCTGTACAGACTGCTAAAGAGATGGGCATGGATGGACCAGAGCTGGTTCAATATGTAACTTCAGAATGCGACAAGTATATTGAAAGGGAGGATAGGAAGTTAGCAGAAGAAAGAAAATTACAGTTACAAATTGAGGCGGACAAAGAGGCTAGGGCATTGGAGGCTGAGGCTAAGAAGTTACAGATAGAGGCAGAAGAAAAAAAGGCTGAAAGAGAAGCAGAAGAAAAGAGACTGGCTACAGAAAGAGAAGAAAAGAGACTGGCTACAGAAAGAGAAGAAAAGAGACTAGCTACAGAAAGAGAAGAAAAGAGACTAGCTACAGAAAGAGAAGAAAAGAGACTGGCTGCAGAAAGAGAAGCAGAGGAAAGAAGACAGGCTGCAGAGAGGGAAGCAGCAAATGAGGAGAAGAGATTACAGAGGGAGCATGAGCTACGACTAAGGGAGTTGGAATTTCAAGGCCATGCTCCTGAAAATGGTGCCAGCCCTTTTGCCTCAGATGCCACTGCTAGTCAGGGAGCCTCAACCTCAGCTATGGGTTTTCATGTAGACCATTTTGTTGAGAAAGACGATGACATAGAAGGGTACTTAAGTAGATTTGAACTGTTAGCCACTACTTATGGGTTAGAAAGAGAAAGATGGGGGGTAAAGTTGTCTCAGGGTCTTCGGGGAACAGCTTATGAAGTGTTTTCCAAAATGAGCAGGGATGACCAAGATAACTATGACATGTTGAAGCAGGCTCTTCTGTTAAGATACGAAAAGAACGGAGAGTTTTATAGAAAGAAATTTAGGAATGCCAGGCTACTGTCGGGTGAGACCTATCACCAGTTCTCCGCCCGGTTAGAAACGTATATGGAGAAATGGGCTACTTTGGGGAAAACCCAAGATCTCAAAGAGATGATACTCATTGAACAGATGAGAGAGTCCATGGCTCCAGATATGAGAAAGTTTCTCATGGAACAGGGCGCGGAGAGGCTGGGTGAAATAATTAATGTCGCTGAAAGGTATCAGGCAGCCCAGGCAGAAGTAGCTGGAACTAAGAAGAAACCAGTAGATCAGTATAAGGCTCCTCAAAACTATAATAAATTTGATAACAGAGGTAAGCAGAACTTTGATAGGCCTCGAAATGATTTTAAAAATAGAACCTCACATATCAATGACAGAAGGAGTGATGAAAGAAAACCTTTTCATCAAAGTAGATTATATTGTAGCCGGTGTAGGATGGACAACCATAACACCGAAAATTGTAGAAGGAAAGCTGTAGTAACGGCCACGCTTCAGGTCAGGTCGACTCCTAGAAAGGAGGAGGAACCACCAAAAACAATGTCTCGTAAACAGTGGAGAAAGGCACAGGCTGAAGATAGGTCACTGAAGCCGTGTTTTGAGAAACTCCAAAAACTCCATACCCCTCCTAGGAAAGGAGACTTCTATTTGGATGATGGACTGCTTTGCAGGGCGGATAAAGCAGGATTATCCGGGTGTGGACAGGTAGTAGTGCCATCGAAATATAGGGCACGAGTTATGAGACAAACACATGTTCTAGATGGTGAAAACCAGAAGATGGGTACCACATGCCAAAGAACATCTGTTGGATATTTCTGGCCCGGAGAAGTTGAAGACATAAGAAAATTTGTCGAGGACTGCGAACAGTGCAGCAAGAAAAATTCCACAGGGTGGAAAAATAATAACCAAATGCAAGAGAAGCATTATGGCAAACCTGGGCCAGAAAATAAAGAGGGAACACCCACACGTGGGAAAATGAATCAGGACCTAGACACGCCACGGGGCAAACTTAGGCCTGGAAAGAAAAATAAATATAATAAAGTGGACAGAGGGGAATGGGAAACCCCGTTTCACAGACAGTCTTCACTCGAATGTTTTACAATGGCCACTATGCAGCGAGTACAAAGAACTGTTATACCCCAGAATAAGCCGACGATCCCTCGGTCGGACTTATGTAAACTGGAGGAAGATAAAAGAGAGCGAAGTTCTCTCAATTTGAATTTGAACCTGAGGGGAGACAACCCCAGGAAAAGAATCGGTAGTGGTAGATTCTTGTGTGGTGACACAAGAAAGAAACGTCCGCAAAACAAAGCTTCTAATGTAAAGGACCTGACAGGTGCCATGAATACTATGTCAGAAAAATTAAAAGTTCATATGTAACTTTGTTAAGGACCTGGACAGATGAGAAGGCAGAGGAGACTGTTACCTCATCATATCAATATGTGAACGAACTGACCACTCGTCTAAAAACTAGTTGGAAACTGGCCAATGATAATTTAAGACAAGCAAGGAAAAAGCATGCTGCTTACTATAATAAAAAAGCTAAGGATAGGGAACTTGTTATAGGAGAGAAGGTACTTCTTCTATTGCCAGGCAGCAACAATAAACTTCAGATCGGATGGCAAGGGCCATATACAGTTTTGGAAAAGGTATCCAGAACAAATTATAAGATAGACAAAAAGGGAAAGGAAAAAGTCTATCATGTGAACCTTTTAAAGAAATATCTGGACAGACAAATCCAGGAAGGAACACATCTAATGGCCTTGTCTATCGCAACCGAAATGAAAAATGACCCGCTCCCCTCATTCGAATATCCATTGAAACCCAGTGAAACATTTGCACAGGTGAAAATCAGTAATCACCTGACAAAAGGACAGAGGGAGAAGGTTCAGCAGGTCCTTGAAAAACATACAGATGTGTTAACGGATAAACCGGGGCATACAAATTTGTTGGAATATGATATGAAACTACTAGACCCAGCACCTATCTGTATGAGGCCCTATTCTATTCCGTTCGCTAAGGAAAAAGCTTTGAAAGAGGAGATTGAATATTTGTTACAATAAGGGATTATTTCTCACAGTGAGTCTCCTTATAGTTCATGTGTGGTTTTGTTGCGGAAACCATCGGGAGAACATAGACTGTGCATAGATTACAGGAAACTGAATGCTGTCACAGAAGGTCAGGTGGATCCATTACCTGATACTACACAACTATTTGCCAGGCTGAACAAGGCAAAATATTTTTCTAAGGTGGATCTTAGCAAAGGCTATTACCAAATTCCAGTTAAGCCTGAGGTTCGACCTTATTTAGCCTTCAGCACCTCGGAAGGCCATTATGAGTTCAACATGTTACCATTTGGGTTGAAAAATGCCCCGAGTGTGTTTTCTAGGATGATGCGAAAATTGCTGGATCCCCTGAAAAATCCATGTATTTCGAATTTTATGGATGATATCCTCATTGCTACGGAAACATTTGAGGAACACGTTACCTCTTTGAATATGCTGTTTGATAGACTCAGAGAGGCTAACTTAACCGCTAGGCCAACAAAATGTTGTATTGGTTGTAAAGAGTTGGAATTCTTGGGACACACGGTACATCAGGGTAGCATGACCCCTGATCCCAAGAATCTGGAAAAATTGGAAAAAGCGCCTAGACCACAGACAAAAAAAGATGTGCGATCTTTCGTGTCGTTGTGTGGTTTCTACCAAAAGTACATTAAACATTTTAACTCTATATGTGCTCCACTGACGGATTTAACTCGCAAAGGTCAACCTGATACTATAATTTGGTCCGCACAGTGTGAATTGGCTTACCAGGAGTTAAAAGAAAAACTCACAAGCAGGCCAGTATTGCAATTGCCTGACTTGAATAAAGAATTTGTCGTAAGAAGTGACGCAAGCAATGTGGGCCTAGGCGCTACATTGTTGCAAAGGTCCTCCTCACAAGATGGAGAATTGAACCCAGTCGCTTATGCAAGCCGCAAGTTGAACAAGGCGGAAAAAATTATTCAACAAGTGAAAAGGAATGTCTATCTTTGATATGGGCGATAAAAAAATTCCAGATTTATTTATATGGCAAGGCATTTGTGGTCCAAACGGATCATTCACCACTCGTATTCCTGTCACAGGCCAAGCATGAAAATTCCAGATTATTTCATTTCTGATAGAATACATCCCCGGCATTAAGAACATAGGTGCAGACTTTTTAAGCAGACATCCTTGTGATGAAGATCAGAAAAACGCATAAGACTTCATTGAGCTAAGTTATCTCGCAGATTATAACCTGCAAATTAATGCATGTTTTTAAGATGGGAGGTGTGTAGTAAAATCTGTGAGAATAATCGCTCATTTCAGTAAGTTTTTAGTCATAAAATGATAATAAATACAACAGCCCATGTGTCTGACGGTGATGTTCTCACATGCCAGCATAGCGCTGAATTTAGTGCATAGGAACGGCTTAGAACCGCTTTCCCCGTTTAAACCTACTCGCGTTCCTTGTGACGTACATTTTTAACATTTTGCCCGATTTGATAGAGACTGTGGCAAGACTTACAATTAACGCTTTGGCGGAAGTGTGCCGCCAACTACTGTCTGAATTAACGCAGAAATTTGACTTTAACACTGGTAATCAGTAGTGATCCTTACAAATTTGGTAGTGTAACACGATAAAATACAAATTATTAACGCCAATTTTTAACCCGCCATGCACTCCCCCCGTTTCGTTTGACACATTCTGCCATGCAGATATACACGCGCGAGCAAAGCCAGCCAAAGCAAAACCACGCAGACAAATTTATTTTCATCCTTGCGGTAGCATTTCTGACGTAACTGAAACAAGTTAGTTATTTGAAAATACATGCTGGCGGAATGAAAGAGAGGAAAAGATGGCCGCCTTGTTAAGAATTTTACTTGACGCTTGAGTAAACAGAGAGTATAGGGGCACAGGGGGGGGGGGGGCGGTAGGAAAAATGTAATTCAAAACGAAACATCTTTTGTATGGGCATAACTAAGGCAGGCTGGCCAATCGACTACCAGACGCAGAGTTGGGAATTATTATTATTATTTTTTTTTTTAAAGAACTGCATTTGAATTCTGGTAGTCGAAGGTTTCGATTGGCCAGAGATACAAAATATTAGCAACAAGCTTTCGCTGCTCAGTGCCAGTTGAGAAAATTTTCATTCAGTTACGCTGAGATCAGCTGTGATAAAATTAAACTTAAATAATAGATAAATATTCACAGTCTGGGCAGAGCACAGGGAAACTGAGGCCATTTCTTTGTAAAGTCAGCGTCAATTGTTTATATTTTCTTGAATTGTGAGGTTCTATTTCCTGGTGCCAGCGGGTGACAGTAAACCTGCTGAGTCAGAAACATACTATCAAGTCTACCACCCTTCATATGCTGTCAACAGATAACGGGAGGAGCTTGGTGCACGTTTGAAAGAGATTTTCTGCATCTACATATTGTATTTCATCCTACCAAGGAATCCCAGGTGATGAGTTAGGCATCGGGGTACATCTGACACTTTCGCTTTAACAAACACTGATATTTCAACATATACTCAGGAAGTTTTGGGGCGTGATGAAACTACAGCCCCTCATACACAGTGACTCTCCCTGCTAGATTAATAGAGTAATAGCTGTGAACATTTCCCACAGGACAGAGATAAATATATATATATATTTATATATTTATATATTTATATATATATATATATTTATATATTTATATATTTATATATATATATATATATATATATATATATATATATATATATATATATATATATATATATATATATATATATATATATATATATATATATATATATATATATATATATATATATATATATATATATATATATATAAACTTTATAGTGTTGGGCAAATTGTCCACACATACTTTTAGTTGATCCTTTTTATGTAAACTATCTTGTCCTCATTTTCAAAGACCTGTCCAAGAGATATGACTGGACAGGCAAAATAAATTGTACAGAAAAGATTAATTTAAAAGAAAACTTTAACCACTGTTTTATTCACTTCCTCATAGAAAATTAAAGTGTTTTTGTGGTGTGTACCATCATCTCATTTCTCTCCTAGACACTAGGTACATCATACACCATACACTAGAGCCACAAGAGTGACCGTGTGAGATCTAGGGAGGTAGCATTAGGTACCCTGCACATAATTCATCATCATCATCTTTTAGAGTCAGGGGCCTACATGTGCTTGACCTCACACGGTTTATGCAGACACCGATTTCATTCTTTGTTAGGATACCATCATAACTTCCCCAGCAAAATCAACTTTGCTACAAATAGTAACAACCTCTTGTGGTTTTCCGCCATTGAATCATAAAAACCACGCCGAGCTGACGTATCCTAAAAGACAGTAGGACCACGCCTTTGCCGTTTGAACTGAGAGAGCAGTGCTAAGAACCCTTTTACGGCCAGTCAGCTTGTGTGAGTGTGAACGTATTTACCTGAGGGTAAGAAAGATAATTTTATTTGCATACTTTGTTAAATAATTGACCTGTAAGTAAACAGGCTATGTGTTCCATATTAATTCGAGTACTGCCGGCGGGATGTGTTGTGTCACGCTGACCTAAGTAGGAAGCAGGCTTGTTCGAATTGAAAAAATTGGTGTATAGTGTTTGCAAATTGGCAACAAATTTACGACAGTGAGTGTTAGTAGCGGTTTAATTTAGTATTTTCTTCTGGAGTGACACACTGTTCAAAGATCATGTGTTAAACATATAAGGAAGGTTAGAATGAAGTAATCAATAGGTCACATGCTGTATTGTACTTACCATGAGTATTGTATGGAAGCCAAGCATGGACGAGGGACACTGGCATTGAATCCAAACAGAGAAAGAATGATTACATGAAACTGATTGTAGACAACGGAATTCAAGGTCTTGTGCTACTTGGTGGCACAATTAACTGACAATGGTAAGTTTAATATTGTATAGGGGTGAATTGATTGAGGCAGACTTCTACATGGAATGGGTTGTCCTTCTATTCCAGGTTATATCACGAATTTACCTCGTGGCTGCATACAATTGAGAAGAAGAGCGTGTGGGAGTTGAGAGCTCCTCATACACTTGGAGCCAGACCCCATCTTCTCAGCCAGGAGTCACAAAGTTGGTGATCCTGACTACTATTGAAAGAACAGCAACAGCAACAGTCTAAAGTTAAGTCCTTTAAGAAGGCACTGTCAGTTCATCCAAACTCATTCACCCAAGAAAACTTAAACACCGTTGTTTGATGACAGTATCAGACCTTACATTGTAGGACTAGTAGCAGTATCAAGATTAGGAACATGAACTGTGTGTGTAGACATTCCAGTGACCCCTTTACAGAAATGGAACAGATTTTCCAAAATATTTATTTTATTATGTAAATAAGCATTTTCTTGATTTTGATAATTCCTGACCAAAAAGATTGAGGTTCAGGAAAATTAAATTGTACATAAATTTCATACAGCCTTGCATAATAATTTTATTAAAGTTGAAGTTCTGTTTGAAATTAATCATTAAATATATTAAATACATTCCCCTAGACCCGTAGTTAAATCAATTTGGGATCAGAAGAGGTAGCAGTAGGGACTCAGAGATCATCATCATCTTTTCTGAGAAATAGCATAGCTTGAACCCACTTTGATGTCTTTACACCCTTGCTCTTTTCAGAGAAGGGGGTATTACTTATAAGACCAGTCTCTTTTCTGGCACTATCCTGGTATCATCTGATACACCTATTTGTCCAGGATAGCCCATCTTTTTATAACATCAAAACCTCTTATGACAGTGTTTTAAATTAATCACTAAAAATGTAAACGCGTGACCTCTTTCAGATATACCAGTAATACTTCCGATTGCACCTTATGCAACCTTACCAACACTTCTGTGAACTCATTTCCTGCCCACCATAATCTCCCCAGACGGGTTATCTGTATTATTGATACAGAACGTCTATCAGAAGCGATTATCTAATCATCACCTGTGTTTTCGCACATCTTTCAGACGGCTTTCTTAGACAGATAGACCGCGAACCCAGGTGGTCACTTGCCTGTTTGTCGCTGGCCCCGGAAAAGAATTACGTCAAAGTCGCTATTCATCTTCACGTTTGCTGTCTGCATCAAAGGTGGCTAGATGACTTAAGTGATAAAAGTATTATCCGCTGGCCTGTCTAATTAGCTTGCTAATACTACGGTTCACCTGTTGAAACGCAAACAAATCTGAAAGCGGCTAGGCAAAAGTTGTAAGGGCATAAAATATGCCAACTAATAGGACGATCGGTGAGGAAAATGAAGAAATGAATTGATACTCCCGGAGAGAACGACAGTTATGAATAATGCACAACTGATTTCGCCACACTCATGTGCTCGGGTTGATGCCAGCCTTTGTGATGTGTTGTTCATTAACTGTGAAGTTGTCCACATTAAGTGAAGTGTTTGTAAACCGTCACAAGTTGTTTTTCTTCAGTGCAGATGTCCTTGTTTACTAAATGAATGAGTCAGTTCACAATTATCAAGGTTTTTACATACTAAATGAAAACCTCATTCTAAGTACAGAAAAAGCAATAGATCACCAAGAGGAAAAAAAAATTTAGCAAGGAAAGTTATTCCTTCAATTGAAACTTTTAATGATGAAACCCCACTATCACGAATGTCCGGCCCTAGACATTAGCGACAAGTATTTTCGGTAGAATAGTGGTAGGTATCCCTTCTTGTCACACGGGAGACCGGGGTTCGATTCTCCGCCGGGGAGGTTAATTTTTTTTTTTTTTTTTTGGGGGGGGGGGGGGGGGGGGGGGTGTGTACGGAGTGGCTAAGAGCCATGGCGTAAAAAACCAAACCTAACCAAAGCCAAACCAATGTCTAGCAGCGGCCTTGGCATCTGTCCATAAAGACAGCGACTGCCACACGTAATCGTAATCGCCATATTGGTAATCGTATAACGCACAGTATTACGCTTTTAAGCGATGATGAATTTTACGCAATTTTTGTATACTGTTTTAAAATATTTGTTTATATTCTCTAATGATGGTGATAAACTGCGATTTTATTAAGCGGAATTAATTGTTTTCCCTATTATGCCGGATAAACTAGAGTCTACTGCATATTGTCGTACCTTGTGCTGAGCCTTCTGTTATATAATATGTCGTGAAATAAACATCCCCAAGTTTTCTCAACAGCGAACGTGATTTTCGTCCACAGTTATCTCTTCTGCCTGAGCGACGAGCCTAAACCTTCTGGGGACCACTATCCTCTGAAAGCTCCCGCTAAGCTGGAAAATAAGCTCGGACAACCGTGGTCTTTGGACTTTCAATGTAGGATGGAGTTTGGGGCTGCCTTTAAGCTCTGTGGCGCAGTATGTACACCACATTGTTGTGTAATATGTTATACAACGTCTGGCTGCGCCTGCGCAATGCTTTTTTTAAATTGGTTTTGTAATATGTTTTCGTGTCTTGTTACAACAAGCCTTTAAATCTGGTAAATACGTTAGCAACACAGATACACTTTGAAGATGTGACTTGTTTGACACTCTTGACATTTTTAAAATTGATTTTTTTCATCTTTAACTCAATGGCGGGGCATTCTGTAAAAGTTTATGAACATTAATGCCAAGTGGTTACCTGCGGAACCAGGTAGAGTTCAAAAGCAGATGTGATTGTAGCTTGTTCTAGTCAGTTTGGAAAGGTAATACTAGAACTAGAATAATCTGCCAATAATCAGTCAGGAACATTTGATATACATGGCAATCCTGGTGCGGTTCTTGTTGGTATCCAAAAGTTTAAAGTTGTTGTCTGGTAAAATGATATCTCTGCAAACCTCACACCTTCGGTTAATTAACAATGTTGAGCCTGGCCTCAGGGCCTACTGAGTTGGTGAGGCCACTGGGTTTGTAAGAACGCCTTAGAAACACTGCCCCAAACAAAGAAGGGCGGAGAAACCGTGAAAACTCGAAACCTAGGGGATCGGAAAAATAACTACTATCACTCAAGCAAGAAAGTGCTTCGTCAGTATACTTCAATCAAGCTATGCTGACGTCTAACCATTACTTTTTTTAAAAAAGGCGTTCATATGGCTGCTGTTAGAGTGTGCGTATCACGTCCCTGCACCACAAAACCAAGCAAGTGAGGCCGATATCCAACTGGTTGTATAGACTGTGGGATGCATAACATGTAAAGGCTACACCAAATAAAATTTTTTAAAGTATGTGAAAGAATCGATACCATAACTCCAGGGTTGCCATTTCAAAGAAAGTATGTATTAACGACACAATTTGGAGCATACATCTCTACCAACTGTCTACGTTCCACAACATTCTACTTCAGCATCGATACATTTATCTAGAGGTACTGCATATCTTACAGGATCACTGCAACAACTTCTAATCCGCACTGGCGTAACTCAGAACACAAAAAGTACCAACATTTTAGCAAAAGTATTTCTCAAACCAACCAAGATCTGCTCACTCGGAGCAAGCAAAAGAACATGCACACCATCATAGCTGGCAGATGCTGGTGCTGGGTTGGCCATGTACTCAGAAGAGACCCCAATGCCATCACAAGAACAGCTATGCTTTGGACCCCTCAAGGAAAACGAAAGAGAGGCAGACCAAAAAAAACCTGGCGGAGGACTGTGGAGGCTGAGATGCAAAGAATGAACCAGAGTTGGGGCACTGTACGAAGGATGGCCGCCGACCGAGCAAAGTGGAATCAATTTGTTGTTGCCCTACAAGACGCCACTAGGCGTGATGGCCACTGACTGCTTTGACGGTCGGTGGCTAAGGATCAAAGAAGAAGAAGAATTTCTCAAAGTCGGAACAATATCGACGCATATAACAACCACTGCGCCCAGCTCTACACAAGAAAATTACAGACGCCACATCCTTCACGTTTCAAACGCCATGGGAAAAAATACCCAGTTCTCATCTCAAAGGCTTCTCTCATCTTTCAATCACGTTTGACTAATCATCGGTATTCACATGTAACATAATGTTAACCAAAAAAGCAAGCAAACAAACAAACAAACAAAATTGACTCACTACAACTCAGGTAATCAGCACGTAACAACCATGAAAACATTTTGGAATTCCAATCAGTCTACACTTTTCTCACAAACAATCAACACAACATAGTTCCCCGTGGTGCACACATTCTAAGCAGCAATTTTGTTTCTTTTTGACCTACTCAAGCGTTCCTTAACATTGAGTAATAATCACACCTGAAGTCTGCGATGTCGAAAGAAAGACTTTAAAATCTTTCCATTTTGTCACTCAAACAAGAAAATGCTTCGTCAGTGTATCGCAGCACTGACTTCGCAGTCATAAGATGAAAAAATAAATAAATAAATAAAAGCTTAAATATGATTGCCATCTGCGTGTAACAACTTACTTTTTAATTTGCTTGTTTTTGTGTTAATAATGAATCATGAGTAATAGGATTATAAAGGGGCTGATTCTCTTCCCCCCCCCCCCCCCAAATAAAAAAAAACTTTTATTCGTTTCATTAATAAAAGACGCCGGGGATGTTCTGTTTTCAAAAAATAATAAAGTAAAAAAGGGTTGGGGAAGGAACGTCATTAGCCCCATAACATGGGCGGAAAATTACTTTCTTATGGCACTGATTCATTTCTACTGCATTTATTAATGAAATCCGTATGTCCTGTGACAAGATGGATTTGGGGCGACCCCTTCTCGATCTCTCTTTCACTCTGGCAGCACTCATTTTAAATGGTTGTACTGACTTTATTGCGTGCTTTTCAATGGTCGCACGATTTTTCTTTCTCTATGTACGAGGGGCGTTCGGAAAGTAATGCACCACACCGTTTTTCTCAGGAGCTGTTTATTAAAAAAGCATGAAATATATACACAATGTACATGGATATGTCATGTAAACATCGGTATTATTCAACATAATCCCCATCAACTTGTACGGCTTTATGCCAGCGCGAAACAAGTGCATGTAATCCTAGCCCGTACCAGATTTTTTCTTGATCATGTAGCCATTTCTTCGCTGCATGAATCACTCCTTCGTCATCTTCAAACTTTGTCTCACGGAGTGCATCTTTAAGTGGACCAAATAGATGAAAATCAGAGGGTGCCAAATCGGGACTATAGAGTGGATGGGGTAGTACAGTCCAACCCAATTTGGTGATTGCTTCCCGTGTTGCCAGACTTGTGTGAGGTCGCGCATTGTCGTGAAGGAGAAGCAGGTCTGCTGGATTCTTGTGCGGCCGAACTCTGCGAAAACGTTGATTGAGTTTTTTCAATGTCTTAATGTAAGCTTGCGAATTGATTGTCTCTCGTCTTGGCATAACGTCAACAAGAATCACACTTTCAATGTCCCAAAAGACAGTGATCATGACCTTTCCAGCTGAAGGAATTGTCTTGAATTTCTTTCTTCGTGGTGATTGCGGATGATGCCACTCCATTGACTGTCTTTTTGTCTCAGGTTAAAAATGATGTGTCCAGGTTTCGTCACCTGTAACGATCTTAGCCCAAAAGTTCTCTCCATCAGCATTGAAACGCTCCAACAATTCAGAAGAAATTGCTTTCCTTTGCAATCGATGGTCATTTGTGAGACTTCGAGGAACCCATCTTGCGCAAACCTTAGAAAATCCGAGAGTTTTTATAACTGCATTTGCACTACCAATGCTGACTGACAGCTGTAAACATAAATAACACATAAGGAAGGGAAACCCGAGGCCTGTAAACAGTAAATTAATATTAGACAAACATAAAGGTATGTTTTCAGGCACTCGTAAGAAATAAAGAAGTAGACCACTTGGACAACAGAAAAACAACAGACGTGAGTGGCTTACCCAGGGTTCGAACCCCGTACCTTCCGTACGACAACTCCGCCTAGCTATCAAGCGAATCACACTGACCCCACGGCCAGCTAGGCATCCCCAAAAAAGGATGCTTTGCTGACTATTTATCAGTACGAAACACACAAGATAACACCGGAAGTATACAGTGGGCAACTCAGCCCTTTAATGACGCAATCACTTCTGTTGTTCCCCTATTAACAGTATGTGTCAGTCCAAACAAGACAAAGACCTTGATACTGGGTCCAGTAAATAGTAGAAGACTTAAGAACAGTAGTATAGAACAGAGGGTAGGTTTCTGGTATTGTATAAACATAAATAACACATAAGGAAGGGAAACCCGAGGCCTGTAAACAGTAAATTAATATTAGACAAACATAAAGGTATGTTTTCAGGCACTCGTAAGAAATAAAGAAGTAGAACACTTGGACAACAGAAAAACAACAGACGTGAGTGGCTTACCCAGAGTTCGAACCCCGTACCTTCCGTACGACAACTCCGCCTAGCTATCAAGCGAATCACACTGACCCCACGGCCAGCTAGGCATCCCCAAAAAAGGATGCTTTGCTGACTATTTATCAGTACGAAACACACAAGATAACACCGGAAGTATACAGTGGGCAACTCAGCCCTTAATGACGCAATCACTTCTGTTGTTCCCCTATTAACAGTATGTGTCAGTCCAAACAAGACAAAGACCTTGATACTGGGTCCAGTAAATAGTAGAAGACTTAAGGACAGTAGTATAGAACAGAGGGTAGGTTTCTGGTATTGTATAAACATAAATAACACATAAGGAAGGGAAACCCGAGGCCTGTAAACAGTAAATTAATATTAGACAAACATAAAGGTATGTTTTCAGGCACTCGTAAGAAATAAAGAAGTAGAACACTTGGACAACAGAAAAAACAACAGACGTGAGTGGCTTACCCAGGGTTCGAACCCCGTACCTTCCGTACGACAACTCCGCCTAGCTATCAAGCGAATCACACTGACCCCACGGCCAGCTAGGCATCCCCAAAAAAAGGATGCTTTGCTGACTATTTATCAGTACGAAACACACAAGATAACACCGGAAGTATACAGTGGGCAACTCAGCCCTTTAAATGACGCAATCACTTCTGTTGTTCCCCTATTAACAGTATGTGTCAGTCCAAACAAGACAAAGACCTTGATACTGGGTCCAGTAAATAGTAGAAGACTTAAGGACAGTAGTATAGAACAGAGGGTAGGTTTCTGGTATTGTATAAACATAAATAACACATAAGGAAGGGAAACCCGAGGCCTGTAAACAGTAAATTAATATTAGACAAACATAAAGGTATGTTTTCAGGCACTCGTAAGAAATAAAGAAGTAGAACACTTGGACAACAGAAAAACAACAGACGTGAGTGGCTTACCCAGGGTTCGAACCCCGTACCTTCCGTACGACAACTCCGCCTAGCTATCAAGCGAATCACACTGACCCCACGGCCAGCTAGGCATCCCCAAAAAAGGATGCTTTGCTGACTATTTATCAGTACGAAACACACAAGATAACACCGGAAGTATACAGTGGGCAACTCAGCCCTTTAATGACGCAATCACTTCTGTTGTTCCCCTATTAACAGTATGTGTCAGTCCAAACAAGACAAAGACCTTGATACTGGGTCCAGTAAATAGTAGAAGACTTAAGGACAGTAGTATAGAACAGAGGGTAGGTTTCTGGTATTGTATAAACATAAATAACACATAAGGAAGGGAAACCCGAGGCCTGTAAACAGTAAATTAATATTAGACAAACATAAAGGTATGTTTTCAGGCACTCGTAAGAAATAAAGAAGTAGAACACTTGGACAACAGAAAAACAACAGACGTGAGTGGCTTACCCAGGGTTCGAACCCCGTACCTTCCGTACGACAACTCCGCCTAGCTATCAAGCGAATCACACTGACCCCACGGCCTCGGGTTTCCCTTCCTTATGTGTTATTTATGTTTATACAATACCAGAAACCTACCCTCTGTTCTATACTACTGTCCTTAAGTCTTCTACTATTTACTGGACCCAGTATCAAGGTCTTTGTCTTGTTTGGACTGACACATACTGTTAATAGGGGAACAACAGAAGTGATTGCGTCATTAAAGGGCTGAGTTGCCCACTGTATACTTCCGGTGTTATCTTGTGTGTTTCGTACTGATAAATAGTCAGCAAAGCATCCTTTTTTGGGGATGCCTAGCTGGCCGTGGGGTCAGTGTGATTCGCTTGATAGCTAGGCGGAGTTGTCGTACGGAAGGTACGGGGTTCGAACCCTGGGTAAGCCACTCACGTCTGTTGTTTTTCTGTTGTCCAAGTGTTCTACTTCTTTATTTCTTACGAGTGCCTGAAAACATACCTTTATGTTTGTCTAATATTAATTTACTGTTTACAGGCCTCGGGTTTCCCTTCCTTATGTGTTATTTATGTTTATACAATACCAGAAACCTACCCTCTGTTCTATACTACTGTCCTTAAGTCTTCTACTATTTACTGGACCCAGTATCAAGGTCTTTGTCTTGTTTGGACTGACACATACTGTTAATAGGGGAACAACAGAAGTGATTGCGTCATTAAAGGGCTGAGTTGCCCACTGTATACTTCCGGTGTTATCTTGTGTGTTTCGTACTGATAAATAGCACTGACTAACAAAAGAAAACTTTTTTTTTCTTTCTCTAACATTTCTATGTTTTTCTGGTCAATTTTAGTGCGCAGTTTTTAAATCTGCAAACCGTTTTTCTCTATCAGGTCGGGATCTCTAGAAATACGCAATTGAAGTTTTTTAACAACGCATACAGTATTACAACATCATTCGTACAAGAAGTATAACAGTTATGTAGGCTTGAATTTCTTTGCAGTCGACTTTCGTCGGTGAATGGCATGTGGTACATCGCGATGAAGCATCCAACAATAATCGGCAAGCATGGTCACACTCCACCGTCCTTGATAACGTGACTCCAGTACGGCGATATCTTGATGGAATCGTTCTCCATGTTCATCGCTGACTTCGCCAAGGTTGTCAGGGAAAAAGTCAAGATGCGAATCGAGCAAATGGATTTTGAGGGACATGTTACAGCCATAATTCTGTATGCATCTATGCACTGCTTAACAATATGCAACATAGTCAACAGATTTGTGATTTCCCAGAAAGTTATCGACTATCGATTTGAATGCCATCCATGCGCGAAGTTCACTACCATGTAACAAGTTCTCGAATTGTTTGTCTGCAATAACTTTCCTAATCTGAGGTCCTACAAAGATACCTTCCTTTATCTTTGCATCGCTAACTTGCGGAAACTTTTCTCGAAGATAAGTGAAAGCTTTGCTCGTTTTATCTAACGCTTTTACAAAATTCTTCATGAGCCCCAACTTTATATGTAACAGTGGTAAAATGAAGCTGTCTTTGTTAACTAATGGCTCGTGTATTACATTTTTTATGCCTGAGCTGCATACGATCCCGGATAGGCCACACCTTTCTTGCATAATGTTCCTGTCTGTTGCGGCTGTCCCATTCACATCGGAAGCAACAAAATTTAGTATACCCAGTCTGCATGCCCGTGAGAATTGCAATGACCTTAGGTCTCCACAAATCCGCCATTGGTAGTCATTGTACTTTATTTTTTCCAAACGTATAGCCATATTGTCATAAGTTTCTTTCATATGAACAGAGTAGGCGACTGGAATTGATGAAAATAAATTTCTGTTATGCAATAACACGGCTTTTAGACTAGTCTTGGAAGAATCGATGAAAAATCGCCATTCGTTGACTATGTGCTCATGACCGTTTACATCTTTGCAATAGCAAATGTCATCATCCATCTCAAAGTATTGAACAAGTTCTCTGTGTCTATGACGAAATTTAGATATCGGAGTATTGGGCGCTAAAAGATTCCATTCTTTGAGTCGCGAACCGAGTAATTCCGCTTGTCCTTTGGTAAGAGCGAGATCACGTATTAGATCTGAAAGTCCTGAATGGTTAATTAAGTAAACACCATCGTTCACCGGTATGTAATCTGAGTCAGAATTAGTTTCTAAAGCAGGTAAACTATCACTTTCTGATGGTTCATTCACGTCCAACGGATATTGTTCTGGTGGTACTTGGATCGGACACGTGATTGGATCATGAGGCACTGGTTTCGAAACCAATTCAATATTTTAATAAACCACAGACTTTCTAGTTTTAAAAGTGAAACCATGGATATTTGTCAAGCAGAAGTAACAATCAGTAGTGTGATTTTTATGTTCACGCCATATTACTGGCACTCCAAAAGGCATCGACTTATGCTTCGGCGATTTTCGTAACCAACCTGCCAATGTATCGAACAAACTGCATTTGGTTTCCAAGATTTATTTGCATCATCAACTTTCGAATCGAAATAAAGTTCATATGCTTTCTTTAGTAATGGTGTAAAGTTTTTCTGGTCAACACGATCGGTAAAATATCCGCACACGTAACAGAACAGATCAGCCGAATTTCTACAACTTCTAGAAGCCATATTTTGCTCAGAATTATTTCAAAATACAGTAACTATTTGAAAAATCACTAACATATGTCATGCATCTTTTAGCAGTATAAAAAGTAGAATTATGTTGCTTTTTATTAATTTTTAATAAGTTATATAGTAAAAATGAAACGGAGCAAATAACGGTTTCCCAAAAATATATTTATTCACAAATATCTTAAGAACCCGACGTGATAGAGATAAACGGATTTCAGATTTGAAATCAGCGCAAGAAACTGACCTAAGAACACTTATTCTTATATAAGAAAGAAAAATGTTGTTTGTCAGTGTAGTCAGCAAAGCATCCTTTTTTGGGGATGCCTAGCTGGCCGTGGGGTCAGTGTGATTCGCTTGATAGCTAGGCGGAGTTGTCGTACGGAAGGTACTGGGTTCGAACCCTGGGTAAGCCACTCACGTCTGTTGTTTTTCTGTTGTCCAAGTGTTCTACTTCTTTATTTCTTACGAGTGCCTGAAAACATACCTTTATGTTTGTCTAATATTAATTTACTGTTTACAGGCCTCGGGTTTCCCTTCCTTATGTGTTATTTATGTTTATACAATACCAGAAACCTACCCTCTGTTCTATACTACTGTCCTTAAGTCTTCTACTATTTACTGGACCCAGTATCAAGGTCTTTGTCTTGTTTGGACTGACACATACTGTTAATAGGGGAACAACAGAAGTGATTGCGTCATTAAAGGGCTGAGTTGCCCACTGTATACTTCCGGTGTTATCTTGTGTGTTTCGTACTGATAAATAGTCAGCAAAGCATCCTTTTTTGGGGATGCCTAGCTGGCCGTGGGGTCAGTGTGATTCGCTTGATAGCTAGACGGAGTTGTCGTACGGAAGGTACGGGGTTCGAACCCTGGGTAAGCCACTCACGTCTGTTGTTTTTCTGTTGTCCAAGTGTTCTACTTCTTTATTTCTTACGAGTGCCTGAAAACATACCTTTATGTTTGTCTAATATTAATTTACTGTTTACAGGCCTCGGGTTTCCCTTCCTTACGTGTTATTTATGTTTATACAATACCAGAAACCTACCCTCTGTTCTATACTACTGTCCTTAAGTCTTCTACTATTTACTGGACCCAGTATCAAGGTCTTTGTCTTGTTTGGACTGACACATACTGTTAATAGGGGAACAACAGAAGTTATTGCGTCATTAAAGGGCTGAGTTGCCCACTGTATACTTCCGGTGTTATCTTGTGTGTTTCGTACTGATAAATAGTCAGCAAAGCATCCTTTTTTGGGGATGCCTAGCTGGCCGTGGGGTCAGTGTGATTCGCTTGATAGCTAGGCGGAGTTGTCGTACGGAAGGTACGGGGTTCGAACCCTGGGTAAGCCACTCACGTCTGTTGTTTTTCTGTTGTCCAAGTGTTCTACTTCTTTATTTCTTACGAGTGCCTGAAAACATACCTTTATGTTTGTCTAATATTAATTTACTGACAGCTGTAAGGTCAATTGTTGAGTAGTGATTCGCCTATCAGTAAGAATAATGCCCTCAGCGCATTTCAACATTTCTGCGTTGGCGGCCGATCAAGCAGCTCCGTATCTCCACTTCCTGATTCTTTGATTCTCTGAACACAGCAACTGACTGTACTCCTGTCGACTGCAAAACTTCCATACACATCACATAGACGCTTGTGAATGTTCACAACAGTTTCCTTCTCTGCAACGAGAAATTCTATCACAATTCGCTGTTTATAACGCAAGTTGCTAACACGCTCCATTTCAACGGTTTAGGGCAGCCGTATTATTTGGCCGGTTGCTGCGCAATTTGGTGCACACAATTGGCACATGCCATATTTGAAGTGTGCAACATTTCATGCTTCTATCTTCATTATTAGCTGAGAAAAACGATGTGGTGCATTACTTTCTGAATGCCCCTCGTAGCAAATATTTTGTATCTACATTCTTTCACTCCTCTCAGGATAAGTCGTCATGTCTGTTTGTTACCCATTTCTCCCTGCTTTGCAAGGAGCGGCTGAGGTAATTAATCGACAACCATAATGGTTAATATCGGGTGCTTCCCTAGTGGATTTGGTTAATCGCTGATAAGGCCAGGGTGCGCGACAGATAAGAGATTACTTGTCTGGGTGACACATTTTGGACAGACAAAGATGACCTAATCGTTTCCTATCCGACTTGTAAAGTAATAAGATGTTACATCTTACACACATTGGTGAGAGAGTTTACCGATGTGTTTGTGAGTTTGTACACAAGGCATCGGATGTTTGATTGCCATATATGAGAGACGGGACCTTTGCATCACGCGCAAAATTATTCCATGTCGGAATATTTGGAAATTACCCTACCCAACAAGCATGTTTGAAATGATTGAAGCCCTGAGTAGCTTCATAACAAACAGATGCGCGGGTAGGACAGGCAATATAACCGGACCTTTTCACAGTCTTAGTTCACTGTGAGAAATCGCTTGCCAAGACGACACAACCAGACTTGCAAAAAGTTAGAATTCAGGATTTCCATTTATCAGACCAGACTTTGTGGAGCAATCTTGAAGAACTTTCAGAGCCCAGGAAAACCATTTTAACAAGGAAACCGGACTGAGAAAACTGAGAACACATGGAGTCATAGTGGGAATTAAGGTTAAAAATAACGACCCCCAAGAACACGTGTATGAGGCTTAATCAAGTGCCTTAACTTTATTCATCTGAGCAAAAAGTCTGTGAGCCAGGATTGGCTTGTTGGTGGTGGTACCAGTTGAGGGTACTATCTCTGGAACAAGAAGGGAACAGTGGCCTGAGCTTTAAGTCGAGGGACCAACTTTGTATACACTCCCTGACACTTCTGGGAACGTGCTACACCCTACAACCTTTACCAGCGACGAACGTGATCAGTCTACCAGGAACCAAACCATTAGAAGGAACAGAACCATCACTGACAGCTAATTAGTTCTATAAGCTGCTACGTGACCTCTTAACTAAACATTCTACCATCCTCCAAGGATGAACATTTTCTTTTAAACTATTCAATTTTTTAAACTGTTAAAACCGAAGTGATTACTAAATTTTGTTTTTTGTAATTATACACATTTAACTTCGATTTAATCATTTTAGATGTACTGCATGTTTGTCTCAGCCAATTAACTAAATACACTCTAAACAGAGCTATACCTTAATAATAAGAATTCCACTGAGTAAATCAGGGTGGGGACTTGAGGAGCTAAGATTAATCATTGCTTAATCCTTGACAAAAGTTGTCGGCAGATCAAAGAGTTAATGTGCTCAGCCAATGCAGCATTGTTCTCGCTTTTCTGAATATCTTGTGAATAATCCCTTGGAAAAGAAGCGTCTAACTCCTTCCCTTGGGGTAGAAGCGTCATTATCCTTCTATCTACCACTCCGCCAAGAGTAATCTTGTGCGAAGGTAGACACCTTTGAAGGCCCATAGTAGATACTCTTGAGTTTTGGCCACTGTTGGACCACTACTGCAAAGCAGGGGAGGCAATCCGTGACATGTCCGTTCGTTTGGGTGTATATAGTGTATATCTCTGTCCGCATGTAATAGTCTTGCTGCAAATGAACTTTTTATTGTATACACAGTAAAGTGTCGGGTTATGGCGATCTCGATTTACGCCAAACTCGCCGATAGGAACGAGCCCATAAGACAAGGTAATGTTTAAGGTAAGTATCCCGTTACACGCCCATTGAGGCATATTGAGAATATGGTGTTAGGCCCATATTTTCATGACCATCGGCACACTAGGGGTGATGTGGTCAGCATCACGCCGGCCGCCTTTAACCTTCCCAGAGTTGCTCTGGCACCCAATTCATGAGGCTGGGTCGACCCAGGAGCCGTTTGCGGTCTAAAAAATCCCACCTCAACTGGGGATCGAACCATGGACAACCGAACTAGGAAGTTAATTTTGATTAAACTTCAGTAACTTGTCAACTCTGTAGCATATTCATTCTTTTACTTGTCAACTCTGTAGCATATTCGTTCTTTTATTACGGACGAGACAAATTAGTTTGACGTGGGTAAACAGCAGACGTACTACGGTCGTTATTGGCGCTAAGTCGCAAGGGCGTGTCATTATCTTAAGTCAGCCTGTGTTCTCGCTCCTGGTTGTCTCACCTAGGGTAGAGATACCATGATATCAAAACACATTTTAGATTGAATTGTTTGTGTTTTGTAATTCATTGTATTTTACCACAATGACATTATAAATAAGCGTTATGCATGATTGTTCATGAAAATAGCTGTAATAAAGCATTGTTTTTTGTTTTTTTTTTGCCGATGTTCCGATGTTTTAATAAACGGGAACTTAACTCACATTTACGGTACCTGCTAATTACTACTTACGTACAAAGTCCGGTTATAAACGCCCTTATGAGCGGAATCTTTCGTAAACCGAGACTTTACTGTATATGGTAAAACAGAAACTTACTAATCTTTATCAAGAACAGATTGCAAAAAAATAAATAAATAAACAAACACACACATGCACAAGTAGGAAATTTCCATTTATACTATATTTAATGAGCATCCGATTGTATGAGTGTTTGGAGTGCTGGCCTTCCGCGGCAAAGGTACCGGGCTCGAAACACAGTGGCGTCACGTTTCAGTCTACCCAGCTGTAAATGGGTACCTGGCTGTACTCTTGAATTAGGGAAAGCAAAGACAGGGAACTGGTAACCCCACCTCTCGAGGCTGGACATAGTATAACGAATTCTCTAACACTTCACTCCCCTATGGCAGGATCTGTTATGGGACAAACTTTACTATATACAATAATTGGCCAGGAAGGATTGGCCATGGAAAGCCTCTTTTTCTTTTCAGGCTAATTACTCGTATTATTCAAGCCTGTCATCTTTAAAATACATTTGTGAACTTACCTGGTACATGTCATATTAATTGAAATGTCTGACATTAAGGCTTTAGGACACTTTGGTACTTCAAAAAAAAGGGGGCGGAACAGTCGTCTCTGATGGAACAAATAAAGAATAGAACTAATTCCTTCTCAAACATGTCGTAAGAGACGATTATCATGAGGTTGTACATGGAACTTGTAACCTCATCGTATAAAACCTATTGCTACAGAAATCACCGCTGCAAGACAATATGATTGTTTCGGTACATGCTTCCATCGTTAACTACAACAACATCAACAACATCTTTTCACACTCTTGTCCTCAGTTTTACAACGATCCTTGTGGTACTCTGTGGTGCAGTCATTCTTCTCAGCCCCACCTCTGCCGCACGAAAAGAGGGCCGCCCCTGCCAGGATCAAAGTGTGGAAATGAGAGGGTACGCGCATGTAAGCCAGAAACTGACAGATGGGAAGAAAAGAAGGGTTGGCGATGGAAAAAAATTATCTTATTTTTTATTGAGAGAAAGAGAGAGAGAACGAACGAACGAACGAACTTTATTTTCGAAGGGTTAAGAATTGGGCGCGCAGGCCCGTCTAACATTCCGCCCTTCCACTTTCATTTATCTTGCATACTACGAGTCGTATATCCTTTCATTCCCACGTGTTACTTTAAGCATTAATTTAATGGCATGCAACATTATAAAGTTAACATAACAGCATTCATTTACAGTGTGCAATCATAATAAAAAATGAGTAAGTTTTTTTGGTTTTAAACAAACAAAATAGTAACTGAAGAAAAATAAATAAACAAATAAGTAAATAAAAAATAAAATAAAATAAACAAAACAATAAATAAATAAAATATATAAATTCTGTATTCCGACACTCACTCATGCGGTCAAACCGTCTACAATTAATCTGAGAGAGAGAGAGAGAGAGAGAGAGAGAGAGAGAGAGAGAGAGAGAGAGAGACAGACAGAGAGAGACAGAGAGAGAGAGAGAGAGAGAGAGAGAGAGAGAGAGAGAGAGAGAGAGAGAGAGAGAGAGAGAGAGAGAGAGAGAGAGAGAGAGAGAGAGAGAGAGAGAGAGAAAAATACACATTGAAAAGGAAAGACAAAAACATCGTATGTGGAAGGGTGAAAATGAGTAATCAAAGGGTTACTGAATTCTTGCGCGTTACAAAACCAGGGATTCGTAGCCTGCATGTCGGGGAGGCAGCAACTGAGGTAGATTTTTTTTGTTCCGTATGTAAATACATCAGTGGAAGGTCAATAAACAACCTTAGATATGCAGATGATACCGTGTTGTTAGCTGAAAGCGAACAGGAGTTACAAGAACTAGTGAAGCAAGTGAACAGTATAAGTCATGAATATGGACTCGACATTAATATTGAGAAAAAAAAAACTATGATAATTAGCAAAACAGACGATAAACCCACATTAAAGATAAGCGTAAATGGGAAAATCCTGGAACAAGTCAAGAGCTACGTATATCTTGGTCATATAATAACAGAAGATGGCAGATGTGAAACAGAAATCAAGAAGAGAATAGGAATGGCCAAAGCTACATTCAACAACATGAAACATATACTGACATCCAAACAGTTATCTCACAAATTAAAGCTGAGAATCATAAAGTGTTATATATATTCTGCATTTCTGTATGGTGCAGAAACATGGACGATGAATAAGCATTTGGAAGAAAGAATTGAGGCTCTTGAAATGTGGATATATAGAAGAATGGGGCGTATCTCATGGAAAGAGATGAAAACAAATAAGGAGGTCCTAGAAAATCTAGGTATGAAAAGAGAACTAATGAGGGAGGTCAAAGTTTGGCAGCTAAAATACTTTGGCCACATAAAAAGACATAACACCTTGCAGAGGACCATAACAGAAGGGAGAGTTGAAGGCAAACGTGCAAGGGGAAGACAGCGCTATAAGTGGGAAGATAACATCAAGAGATGGACAGGAGAGTCTATCAGAGTGCACCACCAAGACAAGAGACAGAAGACGTTGGAGATCCATTACAGCCAACCTTCGTTGTGGAGATGGCAACTGATGATGATGATGTAAATAGTGAAAATATTCTCACTGTCCGGATTGTACTCTCTGCACGTGCATTCCTGGACCTGATTCATTCTTACACAGGTCAGTTGCTTCTTGAGATGTCTAGGGAGATGAAATAACAACTAAAATCATTGCACCCCAAGTTATGTCGCAAGAGGCGACATCTGAGGTTATGCATGAGGCTAGCAATCTCATCATGAAAAACAAGTTGCTACAGACGCCACCACTTCATGAGTGCATGAAGCGCTTTGGTGCTGGCTTTCGACAAGAGGCCAACTATAGTGGTGATCCTGGGCACTGTTATGTCTTTTTATGTGGCCAAAGTATTTTAGCTGCCAAACTTTGACCTCCCTCATTAGTTCTCTTTTCATACCTAGATTTTCTAGGACCTCCTTATTTGTTTTCATCTCTTTCCATGAGATACGACCCATTCTTCTTTATATTCACAATGATGATTGGCTTTGTTACTAAGGTATTATGTCACTGTGAGAATGTCCTTGAACTGTTCTTATTGTTAATCAGAATCGACCTCACTGCGCCCCGGGCAACCCCATAGGTGCCCATCCTTCCTCAGCAAATATCGAAGAGTATTAATGCTAACTGTACCTGTAGCACGCTGGTTGTACATACGACGGATGCATCCTCTCTCACGTCCATCTCTGCTAGTCCCACGTTTGATGTCAAACTCCAACAGTCTCAGCCTTTTTGATTCATCCATTGCAGTGTCATTATCCAGCAGGCGATCATTAATTGTCCTTAGTATCTCTCCATTATCCATGTCCAGTGTCCCTTCTATGGGTGCTCTCGAAGCCAGTCTGTCAGCTCTCTCATCTTCTCAGTCTTTCTTCTCTTGGAAAATATCTTCAATTTCTGGAGCTGCATAAGTCATCATCATTCCTCTTTAGGTCCCCAAGGAACATGGTAAAAAGGATCCCGTTACCCGCCCATTGAGGCATACTGGGAATATGGTGTTAGGCCCATATTTTCTTGACCATCGGCACACTAGGGGTGACGTGGTCAACATCACGCCGGCCGCCTTAACCTTCCCAGAGTTGCTCTGGTACCCATTTGGGGCTGGGTCGACCCAGGAGCCGTTTGCGGCCTTAAAAAATCCCACCTCATCTGGGGATCGAACCATAGACCACTGAGCTAGGAAGCCAGTGCACTAACCACTATGCTACCGTGGCTGCTAAGGAACATAGCCTTTCAACAAACTGATACCAAATCTTCATGTCACGTGCCGTCAGCTCAAACTGTTTCCATGTCTTCCTCGTTCCTTTCATGTCTGTATCCACTTCTTTTCTCAATGTGTTCTTCGCTCACACTCTACCACTCTTACCTTGGGGATTCCATAGTAAGAACTGACTTTTTATACTATTAACATTATGTTAGTGCGTATCCTATCCATCACCAGCGTCTTCTTCTCATCACTTGTTCCACTGGCACTTGTAAACCACTTGTCATCAGTTCCACATTAGTGATCTTGTCATACCACTTCAGCCTTTCTTACCTGCGCGTGTCCTCATCTATGAAAGGCTGTAGTTTTTGGTTGTTGTTTTTGTTGTTCTCCATGTTTCACAGCCATACAATAGGACTGACTTGACATTTGAGTTGAAGATTCTGATTTTTGTATTAGACTTTATTTTTTTTATAATTTTCTTATATTTCTCAATGCATTGAAAGCTCCTCTTGCATTTTGTATTCTTATTTTGATATCACTATTCGTCCCTCCAGCTCTTGGCTATATTACTGCCAAGATATGTGTATAATTCTACATCTTGTAGGGAAGCACCTTCAAGTGTACTTTTGTTATAATTTCTTCCATTTATTCTCATTATGAGCTATATAAGTGCCGAAGAGAAATAAGAACCAGTGTAATCTTCATTAGCTTGGCAATAGTTGTTCGCGTTTTCTAATGAACGTATGTTATGTGTTAACAGGATAAATTACATTGTATTTTGTTTGTATTTTTTTTAAAATTATTTACGACATCCTTCCTACTCAAGGAATGTCGCAATGAAATTTGTCAGTATGTGGGCAACATGAAACCCGTAGACGGTCGGTGGGGAAGCTGGAGCCCCTGGACAGAATGTAGCGCAGAGTGCGGAGTGGGCATACGTCAGAGGGCGAGAATATGTGATAGTCCGGCGTGAGTATCATTTGTGTGCAATACTGATTTTGTCTGTGCTATTAATCTCATATAGCGCCACCCTTGGTAACATGATTCACTACTGAAGTTACACTCTCACTACTGATAACATCACTATCACCACTATTAACTTCATTGTTACTACTAGCAGCGACACTCACTATTGACAACATTGCTGTCACAACATATAACATCACTACCAAAACTGACAGCGACACTGTCACTATATCAATATTGCTGTCACAACTGACAAAAACTAATGTCAACAGCATTGTCAACACTGGTAACAGCAATGTCACTACTGACAACAAATATTTTATCTACTGACATCAACATTGTCACCACTAACAAATCAAAACTGTCACCACTGACAACAACACTACAGCCACTGACAACAACAATGTTACCACTAACAACAACACTGTCACCACTAACAACAACACTGTCACCACTGACAGCAACATTGTCACCACTAGCAGCAACACTGTCACCACTGACAACAACACTGTCACCACTAACAACAACACTGTCACCACTGACAACAACACTGTCACCACTGACAACAACACTGTCACCACTGACAACAACACTGTCACCACTAGCAGTGACACTGTCACCACTAGCAGTGACACTGTCACCACTGACAACAACACTGTCACCACTGACAACAACACTGTCACTACTGACAGCAACATTGTCACCACTAGCAGCGACACTGTCACCACTAACAACAACACTGTCACCATTGACAACAACACTGTCACCACTAACAACAACACTGTCACCACTGACAACAACACTGTCACCACTGACAACAACACTGTCACCACTAACAACAACACTGTCACCATTGTCAACAACACTGTCGCCACTGACAACAAAACTCACCACTGACAACAAAATTGTCACCACTGGCAACAACACTGTCACCACTAGCAGTGACACTGTCACCACTAGCAGTGACACTGTCACCACTGACAACAACACTGTCACCACTGACAACAACACTGTCACCACTGACACCAACACTGTCACTACTGACAGCAACATTGTCACCACTAGCAGCGACACTGTCACCACTAACAACAACACTGTCACCACTGACAACAACACTGTCACCACTGACAACAACGCTGTCACCACTGACAACAACACCATCACCACTGACAACAACACTGTCACCACTAACAACAACACTGTCACCATTGTCAACAACACTGTCGCCACTGACAACAAAACTCACCACTGACAACAAAACTGTCACCACTGGCAACAACACTGTCACCACTAGCAGTGACACTGTCACCACTAGCAGTGACACTGTCACCACTGACAACAACACTGTCACCACTGACAACAACACTGTCACCACTGACAACAACACTGTCACTACTGACAGCAACATTGTCACCACTAGCAGCGACACTGTCACCACTAACAACAACACTGTCACCACTGACAACAACACTGTCACCACTGACAACAACACCGTCACCACTGACAACAACACTGTCACCACTAACAACAACACTGTCACCATTGTCAACAACACTGTCACCACTGACAACAAAACTCACCACTGACAACAAAACTGTCACCACTAGCAACAACACTGTTACCACTGACAACAATGCTGTCACCACTGACAACAATGCTGTCACCACTGACAACAACACTGTCACCACTGACAACAACACTGTCACCACTGACAACAACACGGTCACTACTGACAGCAACATTGTCTCCACTAGCAGTGACACTGTCGCCACTGACAACAACACTGTCACTACTAACAACAACACTGTCACCACTAAGAACAACACTGTCACCACTGACAACAACACTGTCACCACTGGCAACAACACTGTCACCACTAGCAGTGACACTGTCACCACTAGCAGTGACACTGTCACCCCTGACAACAACACTGTCACCACTGACAACAACACTGTCACTACTGACAGCAACATTGTCACCACTAGCAGCGACACTGTCACCACTAACAGCAACACTGTCACCACTGACAACAACACTGTCACCACTGACAACAACACTGTCACCACTGACAACAAAACCGTCACCACTGACAACAACACTGTCACCACTAACAACAACACTGTCACCATTGTTAACACTGTCGCCACTGACAACAAAACTCACCACTGACAACAAAACTGTCACCACTGGCAACAACACTGTCACCACTAGCAGTGACACTGTCACCACTAGCAGTGACACTGTCACCACTGACAACAACACTGTCACCACTGACAACAACACTGTCACTACTGACAGCAACATTGTCACCACTAGCAGCGACATTGTCACCACTAACAACAACACTGTCACCACTGACAACAACACTGTCACCAACACTGTCACCACTAACAACAACACTGTCACCACTAACAACAACACTGTCACCACTGACACTAACACTGTCACCACTGACAACAACACTGTCACCACTGACAACAAACTGTCACTACTGGCAACAACACTGTTACCACTGACAACAACACTGTCACCATTGACAACAACACTGTCACCACTGACAACAACACTGTCACCACTGACAACAACACAGCCACTACTGACAGCAACATTGTCTCCACTAGCAGTGACACTGTCACCACTGACAACAACACTGTCACCACTAACAACAACACTGTCACCACTAACAACAACACTGTCACCACTGACAACAACACTGTCACCACTGACAACAACACCATCACCACTGACAACAACACTGTCACCACTAACAACAACACTGTCACCACTGACACTAACACTGTCACCACTGACAACAACACTGTCACCACTGACAACAAACTGTCACCACTGGCAACAACACTGTTACCACTGACAACAATGCTGTCACCACTGACAACAACACTGTCACCACTGACGACAACACTGTCACCACTGACAACAACACTGTCACCACTGACAACAACACTGTCACCACTAACAACAACACGTGTCACCACTAACAACAGCACTGTCACCACTAACAACAACACTGTCACCACTGACAACAACACTGTCACAACTAACAACAACACTGTCACCACTAACAACAACACTGTCACCACTAACAATAACACTGTCACCACTGACAACAAATCTGTCATCACTGGCAACAACACTGTCACCACTGATAACATCAATGAGCCTACTTATGACAACACTATCACCACTGACTTCAGCACTGTCACAACATACAACAACACTATCAACAGCACTAACAGACTCAACAACATCACAGTAAGAGCTGACAACAGCACTGTCACTGCTGTCACTATTTTAAGTAGTACGACTACTACTACTGTACTGTTTGTACTTACTAGTGTTATTTTTACTAATACTGTTAACACTACTGCACTAGTAATATCATTACTACTTCTGGTCAAAACTACTGCTATGGCTACGTGTACTGCTGTTTTTTTTTTACTAATTCTAGTTTTACTACTAATGCTACTTCCACCACAACCACTACCATCACTACTCGCTACTACTATTATCCCCACCACCACTAATCACTGCAATTATTATCATCACCACCACTACCAACACTCCTCACTGCCAATATTATCATCACCACTATCACTACTCATCATCACCACCACTGCCATCACTCCTCACTGCTATTCTTATCACCATCACTGCTCATCATCACCACCACTATCATCACTCCTCACTGCTATTATTATCACCACCACCATCACTACTCATTATCACCACCAACATCACTACTCATCATCACCACCACTACCATTACTACTGACTGCTATTATTATCACCACCACTGTCACCACTCATCATCACTACCACTACCGTTATTACTTACTGCTATCATTATCACCACCACTATCACTACTCATTATCACCACCACCATCACTACTCATTATCACCACCACTATCACTACTCATTATCATCACCACCACCATCACTACTCATCATCACCACCACTACCATTACCACTCACTGCTATTATTATCACCACCATTGTCGCTACTCATTGTCACCCCCACTATCACTACTCATTATCATCACCCCCATTATCACCACGACTACTATTACAACTCACTGCTGTTATTATCACCACCACCAGCACTACTCATTACCACCATCATGATCACTACACAGTACTATTATTATCACCACTACTACTGCCACCCTACTTTGACTACAACTACTAACAAAACAACAGCAACAAATCCTAGCTAATTCCTTCAACCTGTGTCAACTCATTTTTCAGGCCGGCGTATGATGGCAAACAATGTGAAGGTGAAGCAAATGAGTGGGATACCTGTGTCAATAATGTAAGACAGTCTCCGTCATCACAATCTTTATCATATGCCTCGTTCATTTATTATTAAACACTGATTGTGCAGCATTAATTATTTTCATCATCAGCTATACCTTCAGCCACAACAGCAACATCAACAACATAAATGAAAAGTAAATTAACAATAATTGTGACAATATCTAAATCATGTACAAGAACTAAACACCCTTACATGTCAACAGGAGGAAGAGAAAACTTACACAAACATTGGAAATTATAAAGTAGCAACAACATTCTGTGTATAGTCCCCAGGGGTCTTTGATGAGACACATAAAAAATAGAAGTACTGCTCCTTCAGGCATGTCTTACAAGGTGACTAATATGAGGCTAAGAATGAGGCTGGCAACCTCATCGTGTAAAACACATCGCTAGAGAAACCACTTCTGCAGGAGCATGAGAATGCTTGATGCAGGGATCATCTACAGTGGTCACTACAAATGAATGAATAAACAACATTTTCAGCTCTAATTATGCTAGCAGTGATTCAATCTGAACCTAAGCAAGTATTCATAAACAAACTTAAACAAGAACAAAATTAATGCATGAAATCTTTCATCTTGTTAAGACCTGCTCCACATATGAGGATATTCGAGCTGGTGAGTGTGCTGTTTGGGACAGCTTACAGATCCGCTATGGCACTCACAAATGGCAGCCGTTTGAGGGACAGAATGGTAAGGCATTAGAAATTGTTCAATGAAATATTCACACATATATTACTTGTCTATTACAGGGAAATATTCATTCATTATGTTATTTGTTTGTTAAAGTGAAATAGTCAATCATTATGTTATTTGTCTGTTACAGTAAAATATTCACACATTATATTATGTGTCTGTTGCACTGCTGATCAAATGTAGAAAGATATCTGACTCATTTTTTTATAAGAGATATATCAACTGTATTTTGTGCAATGCGCAGGTCCATTATGATTTCTAAAAAAGAGAACTTTGGAGAGAGAGCTGGAATAAGTTTAAAGCTGATCGTCAGACATGGTCTACCTCAGAGAGTAATTCAGAGATTGTTTAAAATAATAGAAAAACTTGGACTTGTGTTTAATTCATATTACCCATAGCTCTCAAGCTTTTAACAAATTCAATCCAAGCTTCTTGTTCAGTTAGTTAAGGTCATGAAACACTTGTAGTCACGTACAAAATTAGATGAAAGAAAACAATTCATGCTGAATAAGTTTACTAGATAATAATTCTTCTTTCTTCTTGATCCTTGGCTGCTGCCTGACAAAACCTGGTGGTGTTTTGTAGGGCAGCAATAAACCATCTCCACTTTGCTCTGTTGACAGCCATCCTTCGTGTGGTGCCCCAGTGTATCTGCCTTCAAAGTTCTCCACCAGGTGACTTTTGGCCATCCTTGCTTTTGCTTTGGGGGCCAATTAACAATAGATTGATAAGAGCAAGAGTGAAAGGGAGATTCACAAACATCATGATAATACAATGCTATGCACCAACAAATGACAGTGACTAAGAGGACAAGGATACGTTTTACCAACAATTACAAACAGAAATGGAATATACACCCCAGAATGATCTTATCACAGTAATGGGAGATCTCAGTGCTAAGGTTGGAACACATAACACATATATTGAAAGAGTAATAGGAAGATATAGCAGCACTGAAGAATGAACAAAGCATGATGTACAAAGTAACAGAAGCAATCAGTGGAAAATGGGGTGCAAACAACATTACACTAGTTAGAAACATGAACAGACATCTCATCACCACAGAACAGAGGCAAGAAGCAAGATGGGCAGAACACTTCAGAGAAACACTAAATAAAGCACCTCCAGAATCACAGTTGAACATTTCAGAAGCAGAAAAGGATCTAGATATAAATACAGATATTTCACATAGGGAAGAAATCATCACATTTATCAAAGGGATGAAGAACGGAAAAGCTCCAGGCCATGACAACCTAAATGTAGAGCTATTTAAAACAGATCCTGTATTAGCAGCATAGTTATTAGAACCACTGTTTGCACAGATCTGACAAACAGAGACAACACCAGTGGAGTGGAACAAAGGAAAAATGGTTAAATTAAAAGAAAGGTGATCTCACTGACTGCAACAGCTGAAGAGAAGTTACTCTCATATCAGTTCCCATTAAAATATTAGGCAGAATAATTATTCAAAGAATTTCAAGAGCACTAGAACATAAATTGAGAAAGGAATAAGCAGGATTCAGAAGAAACAGACAATGTGTAGATCACATATTCACCCTCAGGAGCACAATAGAGCAGTGTTCAGTATGGCACAGGCAGCTGTCTATAAATTTTGTTGAGTTTGAAAAGGCATTTTACAGCATACACAGGGACAGGCTATGGAAAATGGTGAGGGCTAATGGAATCCCTAAGTGCATGGTCTCCATCATTACAAGCCTGTATGCTAATTTCACATGCAGTGTTGGGCAGAGCAACCTAACTTTTGAGGTGAAAACAGGAGTGCGGCAGGGATGCCCCTTATCAACCACTCTGTTTTTAACTATCATAGACTGGATGATGCGCAAGACAACAGCAGATGCCCATAGAGGAATAAGATGGACAACATTCTCTATACTGGAGGATCTAGAATGCACAGATGACATTGCATTATTTGCACACTCACATCAACACATCCAAGAAAAAACAGACTGTATAAACATAGCCATTAGGTGGGACTAAACACTAATCTCAACAGACAGAAGTAATGACACTAAATGTAAGAAATCCTGCACCCATTAAATTAAGGGACCAAAAGCTAGAATATACAAACATATTTACATAGGCCTACTTAGGAAGCACAGTAACACAAGATGGCGGAACAAGCAAAGACATCTGTAGCCAAATGAATAAAGCCAGAATAGCCTTCGCCAACCTAAGTAAGATCTGGAAATCTTTCCAGTAGATAATAATATTTATCAGTTAAATGTTCAGAAACTGGGATGGCCTGATTTTTTTTTAGACTGACCAAATGAAAACTTAGTAAACACAGTGAATTTACTGATCTCTAATGGGAATTTAATATACAAATGATTTCAGGGTAAGAGAGGTATAGAAAAAAGAATAAACACGTGGAAACAGACATCAATGGAAACAGACATCAATGGAAACAGACATCAATGGAAACAGACATCAATGGAGTCAGACATCAAGGGGATGAAGAAGACATGGAAAGTCCTTAACTTGATGGCACGGGACAGGAAGATTTGGTAAATGTTGAAGGCCTATGCTCCTTGGGGAGTTGAAAAGTGAAAGAAGAAGAATGATTTCTGTGAAAAAATGAGAATTTAATTAACATATCAATTTCAGTGACCAAATAGGAAATTAAATAAATATAATGACTTTAACTGGCCAAATGAGAACTTAATTAATATTGGTTTCAGTGACAGAATGCTATCTTAATTTATATTATTTTCACTTACCAAATGAGAACTAAATTAATACTGATTTCACTGACCACATAAGAACTTTATTAACATACTGTTTTCACTGACCAAATGAGAGCTTAATAGACATAATATTTCAATGACCAAATATGAGAACTTAATAAATATAATGATTTCATTGATTAAATTAGAAATTAATGAGCATAATGATTTCACATACTGACGTACACAATGCAATCCTTGTTCTGGAACTTGAAAAGTTGAAGTAAGTATTAGGAGATCCACAAACACGTGAAGAATAGAACTTTTGAGAAGATCCACAAACATGTGGAGAACAGAACTTTTGAGAGACATAAAAAGGATAGCAAAGACATTAAACAATATGAACAGATTGCTACAATGATGTAGATCTTACAGAAAACTGGTAGAAGGACTGTGCTCTAAAGGAGGCTAAACACAAAGAAGAAAAAGTTTATGTTAGCCTTAATAATTATAAAGCATGTAAACACTAAAAATAATTAAGACCTATAAAATTTGTAACAGTCCATGCAGATCACATGAGAAATGAATTTTGAACAGAAATCATGTTCGACTTTCAGCTTCATCCCAGTGTCATCAGACTTGTAAATCATTTTACACCAATGAAGTGCTTACCATTGACGTTGATGTGGCCGATGGCACACCCTGCAGCTATAATGGCAACAGCAGCAATATATGTATGGGTGGAAGGTGTCTGGTATGTTGTTTTTTTTCTTTTTTTTTTGGTTAAAGAAAAAATATCCTGTTCAACCCTTGATGGATTATAATTAGAATATATAGTGTGGTTAATTCAAGATAATAATTTTGATTTCCGATATCAAAATATGGTATTATCTCCCCACTCCAATCAGTCCAAATAGAGTAAATCAAAAATGTAAAATTATGTGAATGTATGTGTGTGTGATGTCATATTTCAACAAAAAAAAAGCAACACAGCTGCCATGTTGTTAACAAGGGGGAGAAGGGTGGGAAAGCCTGGATATCTGGGAGGACACCCAATCCACCAATCATCATTCAGAAAGTATTACGAGACCCCCATCAGACTCCTACTTTCCAAACAAACCATCACTGATCCATATATATATTAATTTTTGTTCATGTTATATACTGTTGTACTATATTGTAAATTCTCTAGGCCTGTCTATTCTTAACACTTGTTGTACAGTTATGTAAGAATTGCAGGCCCGTAAATAATCTAAAGTTGGTATGCGACTTTTGGAGTTGTAATATGATCTCATAAAATACGAAACTGCCTATCTACGAACACAGTATTATAAAATTCTACAGCGACATAAAGATGATCTAGTGTTATTATATATACATTATTTATGAGTGCTGTAGTGGACATAGTCCAGCGTATGTACATAATAATGCCACAGGCGTGTCTAGAAGGGGCAGGGTGGCTCAGAAGTATATTTTTTTGTGTTGCACATATAAACTTTTACCTAAAAGAGGTGCAGAGAATAGTAACACTGCTGTAACCTACTATGCATGTTGTAAGAAGCTACTTAGGAAGGTTAGGCATGGGACCAGCTACCCCATAAAATGTTTCAGCCACAAAAACTTTAACAAACAAGAAGGACAGATTAACTAAAGACAATGATGACGAAGGCATAGTAAAAACTTGAGCTGATGGCATTCAACAATAGGACTTGGCATGTGCTTGTTGAAGGCCTATGCTCCTTGTGAAGCTTATAGGGTATTGATTGATTGATTAGAAACTTTAGATTCATTCATTCTTGGACAGTTGAGCAGAGATAAATTATGCACATAAGAAAGATCCCACACAACATATAGAGAGATAACATGCATACATTTTGTTTTCACTTACACATTCATAGAAATGGCCCAGAGATAATGTAGAAATGAGTAAATCAGAGATTGAAAGCTTAATTAAAGTAATAATAACAGATGAATGGAAAGCAGAGTGGGATAGAAATCTGAAAGGAAGACATGCATATAAGATGTTCAAGGCTCCAACAAGAAAATGTCAGATATCTTGGGAATTGCAAATTCCTAGTAATAAGAAACTTCTCAGACTACAGCTGAGAAAATTCTATTTCAGAATAGAAGAACCTTACTGTGCAGGATGTCTTCAAGACAATAAAATCTTTTCTTGTTAAAATGTAAGAGGTATGAAAAAATGAGAATTCCAATATTAGATTATTTGCAGGCATAAAATTTACTTATGAATATAGAAGAGGTGTTAAGAATAGACAGAACTAGGGAACTGCATAATTTAGTCAAACAGTATTTAACAAGAACAAAAGTTAATATATAGTAATTGGGAAGGTGAAGGCCTGATGATGTTCTTACAATACATATGACTTATGGCAAGTGAAAGTCAACTAAATATCTAACTGAAAAAAACCAAGCCTTTACACTCCTTCCCCTGAATATTCTTTTTGCTTGGTGTTATGGTTTTGTTTTGTTTTATCTTGTTGCATTATTTGTTGCATTTTTATTTGTTTGCGGTTTTTTTTTTAACGTACACGCAAAATTGGTAATTTTGATTTGCCCTATTTGCAATGATTTGACAGATGTGATGCCACTTTCCCATACTGGCAGTTATTCATATTATTTGGAATTGAAAAGAATATAGATCCTAATTATAACCCATCAGAGGTTGAACGGACTACTTTTATCATTAAATTAAAAACATATATACACAAGATAAAGCATGCATAGTGTTATGAATTTACATACACAGCCTACCAAAAAAATAGTAACCACAAACACACACACTCACGCACAAATAGAGATGACACTGATCATACACAAGATCACCATTACACACACACCCACATATATAAACATATCACACATGCAATAAAAGGTCACACACACATATATAAATCATAACAAACGAAATCACAAATGGCTCTACATATCCAGTTCTTAGACTGTTGTTGCATTAATGTTATAGATGTAGTCAGTTGTGGTTAGTGTCTGTTGATTTAATAACTGTGTTCAGTCATTATTAAATTTTGTTAATGGCAATCTAAAAAGTATCAGTATGTAATACAATCATTAATTTTCCAGACTGTTGGCTGTGATGGGAAGATTAACTCTACCAAAAAGCCAGACATGTGTGGAGTCTGTGGGGGTAATGGCTCCCAGTGTAAGGTCGTACAGGGAGATTTTGTGAAGAAACCAAGTTCAGGTGAGGTACCATTGATTAATTTATTCAATACATTTCAGCTCCCCAAGGAGAATAGACCTTCAACAAATTCGTGTCAAGTCCTCCTATCCTGTGCCATCCATTCCAGGTTTTTCCATATTAATTTTCGTTTAAACTCTTTTGCATTGCAGTTTCTACAGGATTGGGTAGCTGCCATATGCCCAGCCCACCAAAGTTGCCCTTTATAACATATTTGGTAGGTTGCAGTATAACTATTCTTACCCCTCCCTGCCTTCCCCCCTTTCATGACACAGGAACACAGGTAGAGATACCATGAACAAACATTAATAAAATCATCATTTATTATTTTACTATTATAACATTATTAAAGTCATGAATCTAGAAGTGTCTCATGTTTCTTCAGTGTGAAAATTTTGTTATATGTTTTAAGTTGCATCTTGAAATGGATAGAGTGAAACTCATTTAGCCACTGTCATAACATAACAGGAAATGCTGATAGAAGAAGTTACATAATTAATTTCCTTGTTGTCCCTACGGAGCATGGAGCCGCCATTCTTTGGCACATGAAGTGAAGTAAACCTGAGATAAAATATGTCTGAGGAAGAGAAGCAGGCCAGAGATAGATATAGATCTCGTGAAATGAAGCAAGCCATTGATATTGTTGATCAGAATCGATGTCACTGCACTGTGGACAAACCCATAGGTGCTCAGTCTCCCTTAACAAATGTCAAAGGGTATGAATGCTAATTGTTTCTGTTGCGCGTTGGTTGCATACACGCCGGATGCATCCTCTCATTCGTCCATCCCTGCTGATCTTACATTTTATGCCAAATTCCAGCATTCTTAGCCTTGATGATTCATCGATTGCAGTGTCATTCTCTAATAGGTGATCATTGATTGCCCTCAGTACCTCTCCCTTATCCATATCCACTGCACCTTCTATGGGTGCTCTTGAAGCTAGTCCATCAGCTCTTTCATCCCCAGCATGATCATTTATCAGTTGATCAACTTCCAGCTGTGCCCTTCCATTGGCCCAAGTTCTGCACTCTCTGCCAAGGCTGATGATGACTTGTTGGTAATTAGTCCAGTTCTCATCTGATTTACTCCACTCTGCCCCTTTAAATATATTTTCAACTGTGGTCACCTGCTTAATCATTGCCTCTGCCTGTGCCATCCATGACATCCCCCACTTTATTCTCTCTCCCTTTATGTCAGCTATGTTTCCATGTAGGGGGTACCTTTTGTCTGTGGTTACTCGCCTATAGGCTTTTGACTGAGCCATTGCATATCTGGATCTAATCGAGAGTAGTCCAAGCATGTACCGCATCGTCATAATGGGGGTATCTTGCGTACAGCCAAAGACAACATGCATTCCTTCATTTGCAAGCCAGAGATAGATCTAGTGAAGTGAAGCAAGCCAGAGATAGATATAGATATAGTAAAGTGAAGCAAGCCAGAGATAATCTAGTGAAGGGAAGCAAGCCAGAGATAGATATAGATATAGTGACATGAAGCAGGCCAGAGATAGATATCGATCTAGCGAAGTGAAGTAAGCCAGAGATAGATCTAGTGAAGTGAAGCAAGCCAGAGATAGAAATAGATTTAGTGAAGTGAAGCAACCAAAGTTAGAAATAGATCTAGTGGAGTAAAGAAAGCCAGAGATAGAAATAGATCTAGTGGAGTGAAGCAGGCCAGAGATAGAAATAGATCTAGTGAAGTGTATTACATAAACCACCACTGCAAGAGCATGGCAACACTTTGGTGCAGGTTTTTATTGCAAGAGGGCCAGCTACAGGCTCTATGTGGAGCAACAAAATGTGAATGTGTGAAACAATCCAGAGATAAAACATGTCAGGGAAGTGAAACAATCCAGAGATAAAATATGTCTCATGAAGTGAAGCAAGCCAGAGACAGAAGTAATTCAAAGATGCAGTATTTCTAATGAAGTGAAGATAGCCAGGTATAAAGTATGTCTAGTGAAGTGAAGATAGCCAGGTACCGTATTAAGTATGTCTAGTGAAGTGAAGATAGCCAGGTATTAAGTATGTCTAAGTGAAGTAAAGCAATTCAGAGACAGTATTCACTTCTCCCTAAATAACCCATAACCACAGTTCCTATAATTCTGCTGTAAATTTTGGTACATACTTAATAAAGTATTGTCAGGAACAATGCAGCTATGGTTCCAAGAATCTACAAATGGTGAAGTGACATGCTCATTCATTCATTCATTCATTCATCACTTTTCAGTTCTGCAAGGAGCATAGGCCTTCAACAAATGTATGCTAAGTCTTCCTGTCCTCATTCCATTCATGTATGTCTCCATTTCTGTTCTCTGTGTGTTCTTCAAGTGATATGTTGTCTATGCCAAATTGTACAAGAGCAACCTCATTTTTAGGTTAGTCAAAGACTTTTATATTCTTTATAATTTAGGTTCTCTGTAGTGTGTAAGGTCACTTCTTAAAAGGTTACTCACATGTGTTAACATTTTTATTACTAAAATTTAATCTCAGGTGAAACATACATCCTTGCTGTAACTGTGCCTGCGGGTGCAAGACATATAAAGATTGCGAAGATCAAAAAGTCTGCACAATTTTTAGGTAAGATTTTTTAGCAGCTAGGGAAGACAGCATAGATTTGACAAATTAGATTAGCTTGATGAAATTTGTACAGAAACCGTGGGATTTGCAATTGGTATTTGATCGTCATCTCCATAGTAACCTTTACTTTAGATTGATGCCATCAGTGTCAACACCGTTGTCCTCAGTTTGATCTCCACATCTTGCATTTTTCCCAACATGTCCCAACCAACTTTGTGCTCACCACTTGCTTAACATTTGAATAGGTGTTGGCAGTTGAATTCTCCATCCCTTAAGCTTGCTTATATTTACAGGAGGTGTTTCTACTGAATCCCTAAGCAGCAATTTAGAAAGTAACATAAGGACATCTGTGTTAAAAGCAGAAGAGTACGAAACAGTAGCGTTAAAAATTAAAGTTTATAAATCAGCTGCTTTAAAACTAGATGATTACAGAACAGTTGTGTTGTTGCGATTCCTTATTTTATTTGATATTTTTTGCACTTTTGTTTAATTGTTCCAGCCCTTTTTCTGTAGGAATCAGTAATTAGATAGCTTCTTTGTTATACTGCAGGACTTGCAAGTTTTTTCCCCATGTTTTATATGTTATAAAATCAAATCTGCTCTGACAAGCATTTCAAGCACTATAGGGTAAATATGATGGCGCAATCACTAAACACTGCAAATAACAATAGATATCTTCTTCTGTGTTCAGTTTGTAGTCATGCTAAATCTGCAGGCCTGTCGCCAGGACAAAGTTCACAGTCTTTTCCAGATCAGCGTGGCAGCCCCATAGCTTCTGCTTAAGCTCAGCACCCCCTAGCCAGGTCAGACGTCGTGGGTCACTATGGGTTGGGCAGTTTTGGAGAATGTGTTCGGGGGTCTGGATTCCAGTTCCACATGAACATTCATTTGTATGAGATATCCTGAGGCGATAGAGATGGCCTAGTAGTCTGCAGTGTCCCGTTCTCAGGCGGAATATGATGGTCTGTCGGTATCTGTTAAGTTGGTGGATTGGGTCATCTCTGCTTTATGTATCACCTTCCTCCTTCCACTGATTTTTGTACTTGTTTTGGATGATGGTTTTAGCTTCTCGATATGGCAGTGGGTAGCTGAATTGTTCCATTTTACTGCCACTTCTTTGTAGTAGTGCCATAGCTTCTCCCCTGAAATTGGATATCTTTCCAGTTGGGAAGGCCTTACTGATGATCTTCCCATTTATGAATCTTTTAAAAATTCCTCCTTCACCATTCTTTACTCCCCCCTCTGTGGATCCATCTGTGTATATGTGTGTCCACTCTTTCGGGTTGTACTTTTCTTCAATCATCTCCTGAGCCAACGTTTTTTGTTGTCGAGGGGTCTTGTGGCCTTTCTTTCTTATTTCAGGGACTTCTGTGATGATAGATTTATTTTCATGGCAGTAGTTTGGCTCCTCATAATCAGTTAACATTTCCATTTCGGTAGGTTGTTTTGGAAGGAGGTCTTCATGACACTGGTGCAGATGTTTTGAGATGTTTAAGAAGCTGGTTCTCTTCAGCCTGTTGTTTGTCATGCTATGGAGTTTGGCATGCATTGGATGATTTGGCATTCGTAGAAGCTTCTCACTGTGAATAAACACCTTTTCCTCATGTCTGTCATCAAGGGGGGCCGATGTTGGTGTATCTCTCCATTGCCTGGATTGGAATAGTCTTCATCCCTCCAGTGATTAATCTATGGCGTGCATTTTGCACTTTTCTTAGACGTTCTGTGTTTGTTTTTTTATGCCCAGGCTGACATGCCATATTCAATTACAGGCCTGACTGTGCCTGTATAGACTTTTTTAAGTATGCTGGTATTTGCCCCCCTCCAATTTGTGCCAGCCAGTTTCTTCATAATGGAGAGCTTCCGTGTTGCTCTCTATTCTACTGCTTTCAGGTGTGGCTTCCAAGTAAGTCTCTTATCCAATTTGACTCCCAGGTATGTTGGATTTTCCTCGTTTGGAAGCTCACTTCCATTTAGTTGCATTTTGACCGTTTCATGGAGATTTGACAGAGAGAAGCAGGTTGCTACTGTCTTGGAGAGGTTGATCTGTAAGCCCCAGTCAGATGCCCATTTACCTATGGTATTTAGTTATGCCTGCATCCTGAACTGTGCAGTAGGCAAATGTTCTGCAGCACACCAGGCAGCAAAATCATCAGCATGCAGAGCCCTGGAGATATGCCGGGACAGTTTCTTTGCAATATCATGTATATAAATGATGAGGAGTGTGGGGGAGATAACTCCTCCTTGTGGCACACCTTGTTAAAGAGCAACACGATGGCTCAGTTTCTCTTCAAGTTTTACTCTTGCTGTGCGGTATCGGAGGAAGTCCCTTATCCAGTTGAACATTCTCTCTTCAATTTTGTTGTTCAGCATCTTAAGAGGAAGTCCTTCTTTCCATACCTTATCAAAAGCTTTTGTCACGTCCACAAAAACAGCCAATACTTTTTTCTTCTCCTGAAAGGCATTTTCTACTTCCTGGGCTAGATATACTAGCTGGTCCTCTGTGCTGCGGTTTTTCCTGAATGCTGATTGTGTGTTATCAAGTAGATGGTTTTTTTCCAGATGTTTCCCTAGTCTTGAGTTCACCATTCTTTATATTACCTTACCAAGACAGCCCAGTAGGCTAACTGGTCGGCAGCTGGACTTTCTTGTTTTCTCCTTGTTTCTTTCTGATGGGAACAATGATTGCTTCTCGCCATCGATCTGGAAATTTTTCAGTGCTCCATGATTGATTGAAAATTTGGAGGAGCTTGTGCCTAGCTACAGGTCCCAGGTTCTTGATCATATCATTTGTAATACCATCTTTTCCTGGAGCTTTCATGTTCTTTAGTTTTGTTATGGCAGTGTTTAGTTCTCTCATAATGAAGGATGACTTCATGCAGGTACCTTGGTTTTGATGCTTCAGTTTTTCTTTTATTTCCTTATGTGCTTCAACAATAGATATATTTCTGAACACCTATTTTGTTTACCTAGCACTACAAAATGCAAAATATGGAACATACAGCCTTAATGGTGACAAGAGACAGTCTGGCGATCAGAAGCTGGTCATTAATGGTGCTATGTTTGAGTACAAAAGAGTTGGCACCAGCAATAATGAGATGATTGTCTCCCCTGGTCCACTCAAGGGCAATGTGCAAGTCATGGTAAGTTTAAACAGAAAAAGAAAAACAGTTTACAAACAAAAAATAAAGAAAAGAAAGCTTTTGGAAGTTTTCCAGCAATTCTCTCTACTTTATTAATTTATTTTAAGTCTAAAATTACATCATTATCTTCAATTAAGCACCATTTCCTAGCATTGCTGATCATGCCTTTCCCATATCTTCTTCTTCTTCTGTGTTCATCCTGAAAAGGATGTTGGTTGCGTTGTGTCGCCGTTTATAACAAAGCTGGGATACCTGCGCCTTTCAGCCCGACACATCCGACTTCGACACGGCATTTTTTAGGACCGGGTTTGCCTTCCCACTTCGATCCCTACTCTCTCAGCCAGACTGCAGTGATGCAGCCTGTTTCCAGGACCACCACTTGGAGGTGGAGTAGGGTCTTGGTCAGCTCTGGGTCGCTGACCCTGACGCAAGCAGTCAAGCTATGGGTCGCTGACTGTACTCCTCACTTTTGATGCGTCTTAGGTCCCCCTTTTCCATATGATATTCCTCGTGTTCTTTTTTTTCCATACCATATTTTCAGAACTGTCAGGTATCTACTCTTTTTTCCATTCTCTGAGCTTTCCATTGGTGTTGCCTGTTGTCATAATGTACTTTAATCATTTCCTCTTCTTGTTCATTCACTCTCAAATAACCTCTTGTAAGGCTGACATTTCGTCTCCAACTTCTCATGTCACCACACATTTCCTCTCTCAGCTGGGTTGGAGAAGGCTGTGCAGCCACTTTGCTCCTGTCATGGAGCTGACAGTCTTGGAGGACATACTCCACTGTCTGTCTGATTTTCAGTTTGTTGAACAGATGGAATGTGAATCAGCAATAGCTGGTTCACAGTCTGAAAATTATTGCTTGGTATCTTCTCTATAAGCAATAGTATGGTCTTACTGTATCAGTCTCTGGATGTTCGTCATGCTATTTTTCTTTAAATTTATTTTTTATTATTGATTTTATCACTTCAAATTTTGCCCTGCCTTTCAATTTGGATTTTGCTTCCTCCTTCTGTTGCAAGTCTATCTACCTTCCCATTTCCATTTATTTAGCAGTAGGTAGGGATTCACTGTGCTATTACTGTTTTGAATTTATAGCTGGTTTCCATTAGTGCATTTCCTCTTCTGATAACACTGGACAACAAATTTTGACTTTTTGTGTGTATCTGAGATTAAACCAAGTTACCGTTTTGTTGTTTGGGCTGCTGTATGAAAATGGCCGTTAAAACACCAGATTAGCTCTAGTTTTTTTAAATATCCATAAAACAAGTTTTACACATTTGCATATACATACCACATGCTCATAGCGGAAATGATTCACAGTGACGCCTTTTTGCCTGTCGCTTGTAATGAGTTTCTGGAGCATCTCTCACAAGGGTGAAACAATAGTCTGCTAGCATTGCTAGGCGGTGGGTGCCGTTTGAAAGGTCCTGGTTCGATCCCGGTAAGCCTATCACTTCTGTTGTTTTTCTGTTGTCTGGTCTTCTACTTCTTTATTTCTCACTGAGTGCCTGATAACATACCTTTGTGTGTTGTTTGTTTATTTATTTACTGTTTACAGGCCTCAGGTTTCCCCTCCTTATATGTTTATGCATTCCATTTCCCTTGGTACCTTTTTTCGAGGGTAGTAATGTCCTGATGAAATCGTTCCCCAAGCTCGTCACTGACAGCACCGCAGTTAGCAGGGAAGAAATCCAGATGAGAGTGTAAAAAGTGTAATTTCAAAGACATGTTGCACCCTAGTCTCTCGTAGCGCTGCAAGAGGGTTTCTACAAGCTCCTGGTAATTGTCAGGCTTATTGTCTCCTAGAAAGTTTGTGGCCACTTGCTGGAAAGCATTCCAATCTAACTTTTCATCACCTGTGAGGATATCATCAAAACGGTGATCTCGGAAGAGCTGACATATCTGTGGACTGACAAATACACCTTCCTTGATTTTGGCCTCACTAAGTCTTGGAAATTTATCACGAAGGTATAAAAATCCTGCCGCATTTCGATCCATGGCCTTTACAGAATTCTTCATTAGTCCAAGTTTGATGTGGAGAGGAGGGAGCAAGATCTTGTGGGATTCTACAAGTGGTTCGTTAAGTACATTTTTTCCCCGGTTCAAGTGATTGTCGTTGGGGCCAATCTTGTAGTGGGAAGTCCTGGCACGGCTGTCCCACAGACTGATGAAACAGCAAAACTTTGTGTAACCCAGCTTTAACCCCATTAAGATGGCAATGACCTTCAGGTCACCCCAAATCTGCCACTTATACTTGTCATAGTTGATGGTATGTAACAGTTGTTTCATGTTGTTGTACGTTTCTTTCATGTGGACTGCATACCCGTGTGGAATAGATGGTAAAACGTTACCATTATGGAGCAGCACAGCTTTTAAGCTCAACTTGGACGAATCAATGAACAGCCTCCAATCGTCGTCTTTGTAGTTGATGTGTAGTGCTGCCATCAGACCCACAATATCAACGCAAGCAATGAGGTTATCTGTCATTTTGAAATATGGAAGCAGATCTTTTTGCCGAGCACAAAACACAGACACATGCGCATTCTCTTCTATAAGATTCCATTGCTGCAGTCTGGACCCCAACAGCTCTGCTTTATTTTTTGGCAATTCCAGATCTCTCACTAGATATTCAATTCACTCTGGGTAATTTTATGTGGCTGTGCAGACTCTTTAATAGGCACGAAATCATGATCTCTTGATGTACATACTTTCACAGGTGACGGATGTCCACAGGCCTTATTATCTTCTTCATCATCCAGAGTATAAGATTCTGGTGGGTCCGGAACAGGAAGTCCTTCCCCGTGAGGCACTGACCGCATAGCAGAGGGAATATTAGGATAGCTTACAGGCCGCTTTTTCTTCTTAGAAATACCATGTCCAATTGGAGGAGTCATGCAAAAGTAACAATCATTAAGATGGTTTGTCGGTTCCCTCCACACCATAGGAACTGCAAAACGCATTGATCGTCCTTTTCGGTTCAACCAGCAGCACAGATTCGTTGCACAGGATTGACAACATATGTGTGGGGCCCAATACCGGTCCTGGTCACCGATCTCACAACCAAAATAAAGGCTGTAAGCTTTCTTTATCATCGGTGTAATGGGTCGCCTTTGTGAACGACACGTCTGCACTCACAGAATCCACAACACAAATGATGACAAGGAGGAAATGTGGTTGCAATGACTGCTACAGATTGCGTCATCCAATTGGCACTCAAGGCTATCTGTCTCGTGGGGAATCACGCGCTGGGCTATAGAAAAGAGGACTGGGTCATTCGCGACGGGAAGGTGAAGCCACCAACCTACTGATTCCCCCCCTTGATCTTGAAATCTAGAGCTAATTCGTGGTTTTTAAGTTCATATTCGTGATCTCCATAAAAAATGAAGATGTCAGGAACATTGAGCTGAACACTGCCTTTATTAGAGTTATTAATGTGGAAGTCTGAAAGTGAATGAGGAAGAAGAAGAAGAAGAAGATAGGACATGCACTGAGATAACCAGTTGATAGTATTACAAGGCAGTCATTGTTCTAGAATCCCAGAAAAATACACGGAGAAGGGAATTACGGACCAGATTTAATAGGCATTTTAAAAAAGACGTGGAGAAGGGAATTATGGCCAGATTTAATAGGGATTTTAAAAAAGACGTGGAGAAGGGAATTATGGCCAGATTTAATAGGGATTTTTAAAAAGACGTGGAGAAGGGAATTATGGCCAGATTTAATAGGGATTTTAGAAAAGACGTGGAGAAGGGAATTATGGCCAGATTTAATAGAGATTTTAAAAAAGATGTGGAGAAGGGAATTATGGCCAGGTTTAATAGGGATTTTAAAAAAGACGTGGAGAAGGGAATTATGGCCAGATTTAATAGGGATTTTAAAAAAGACACGGAGAAGGGAATTATGGCCAGATTTAAAAGGGATTTTAAAAAAGACACGGAGAAGGGAATTATGGCCAGATTTAATAGGGATTTTAAAAAAGACACGGAGAAGGGAATTATGGCCAGATTTAATAGGGATTTTAAAAAAGACATGGAGAAGGAAATTCGGAGAAGGGAATTATGGCCAGATTTAAAAGGGATTTTAAAAAAGACATGGAGAAGGGAATTATGGCCAGATTTAAAAGGGATTTTAAAAAAAAGGGAATTATGGCCAGATTTAAAAGGGATTTTAAAAAAGACATGGAGAAGGGAATTACGGACAGATTTAATAGGGATTTTAAAAAAGACATGGAAAAATCCAGAACATGTGACACAGGATATTTGGGGATTTTGTCAATTTGCTAAAGGGAGTTAGATGGTAATATATATATATATATATATATATATATATATATATATATATATATATATATATATATATATATATATATATATATATATATATATATATATATATATATATATATATATATATATATATATATATATATATATATACTGAACATTACAGATATACCCCAACAAAGTCATGGAGAACACTGCAGTACACTTCAGCTACATTGTACACAAGAGTGACCTTACTCTGGAGATGACCAAGTTCAAGTGGAAGTTTGAAAAGTGGTCCTCCTGCTCGGTTACCTGTGGTCAGGGTAAGAGAATAGAGGTAGTGACAAATATATTTTAAGACAGGTAGATATGCCACACTCTCAGATAACTAAATGGAAAGAGATCAGCACTTTACAGAGCCACCATGTGTAGCTCTCAGGGGGTCTCTGAAGAGACACAGAAAGGAAAATAATTACTACTCCCTCAGGCATGTTGTAAGAAGTGACTAACATGAGGCTGTATATTGGGGGGGTGTAGCAGCTTCATCATGTAAAACAAATTGCTGCAGAAGCCACCGCAACAACAGCATGTGAATACTTGGTGCATTCTGCCTGCATGGGGATCAGCTGTGGTGATGGCTGCATACTTCATAAGGAGCAAAAAGGGAAAAAAAATGAATTATTGACTCCTTTACCTGATATCAGAACACAGCAACTGTAGATGACACCATCTGTTCATCATAATTAGGAAATCTCTCAGCTTACTATGTCACTTAACAATTACAAATTTGTCTTTGGGTATATATTTATTGTCAAATTAGTCCTGTAGAAAATTTTTTGTGACACATATATCCTCAAGCACCTGTATCTTACCAGGGCCCAAAAGGGGAGCAAGGAATAATAACACTGCAACCAACCATGCATGACGTAAGAAGCGACTAAGGACGTTTGCGCTGGAGAGTGGCTACACCTTCCTGTAGAAAATGTAAGCCACAAACAGCTTTAGAAGACATGGAAAAACCTAGAACTAATGGCACAGGACAGGAAGATTTGGCATATGTTTGTTGAAGTCGTATGCTGCTTGAGGAGATGAAGGGTGATGATGATATATCCACTATTAGTAATCCACTAGTAGTAATCCACTAGTAGTAATCCACTAGTAAATGTTTGTTACTATATTCGTTCCCTAGCAATATTAGTTGCTGTATTTGCGGTGTCATCCAAGCCCTTGAACTTTTCATGGGTCTCTTAGAAGGTGAAATAGTTAGAACCACTGTGGTGACCAATTAAAGACACATGTACTAGAGCTGAAAGGCAGAGAAAGATAGAATGTTTGTTCCCTTCATTCTTTGGAGGAGGGACACTGTGGCTACTATTTATGAAGTAGTTGCCAGTGATTGTATCGTTACAATAATGATAATACTGATTATAATGTTAACTGTTGTTGATTTCTTATTCCCCAGGTGTTCAGACAATCATTTATGGATGTTATGATAAGGACTCAGATGCAAAAGTTGATGATGAGTCATGTTCTTTTCTTAAACCACCTCGCAAAGATGAAGTTAAATGTTCCAGAGAGCCATGTGGAGAAACAAGGTAAGATACTATTAGCACAACAATAATCTTAATTGATGTTTTGTTTAAAAATGTGACATTTGGGAGCATGCAGAAGTGGATTATTGAGGCAGTGGGATGTAGTTATCATGTGATGTGTGTTATATTGTAATAGTCTCTTTGGCCTTCTCTCATTCACACTTCGCCATCACATAAAAATTTTTTTTTTTTAAATCAAACAAAATTAGGTATTTGACTGGGATCCCACTATGCTTCAATGCAGAGCCTTTTCAGGCAGTTTAGAAGCAAGCAGATGTATGAAGTGTTATAGCAAACGTCTAGGAAGCAAACAAATATTATACCAGTGTACTTATTTATCCTGCACGCAAGTGAACTAATCAGCTATTTTACCCAGTTTACTCATTTACACTGTACACAAATGAACTAATCAGCTATTTTACCTGGTTTACTCATTTACCCAGTACAGACTGTTATAATATCTGCAATGTATTAACACAAAATACACATATTGCACTTTTATACAAAGTAGAGTTTCCCATAACTCTGTAGAACAGAATCATTTATGTGTTACAAAATAGAAATATATACAAACCTATCTGTGAAGGTGCCTTGACGTGTATGAATATGTGTGTGTATATGCATGTGAGAGTATCTATATGTGTGCAGTAATTTATTTGACATGATGAGGTTGCCAACTCCATATTAGTCACCTACTATGACATAATAGTCACCTACTATGACATAATAGTCACCTACTATGACATAATAGTCACCTACTATGACATATTAAGTCACCTAAAAAAAGGTAAAGGTAAAGGAACCCGTTACACGCCCATTGAGGCATATTGGGAATATGGTGTTAGGACCATATTATCTTGACCGTCAGAACACGAGGGGTGATGTGGTCGGTATCACGCCGGCCGCCTTAACCATCCCAGAGTTGCTCTGGTACCCATTTGGGGCTGGGTCGACCCAGGAGCCGTTTGTGGCCTAAAAAATTCCCGCGTCATCTGGGATCGAACCATAGACCACTGCGCTAGGAAGCCAGTGCACTAACCACTATGCTACCGCGGCTCCATTATTAGTCACCTACTATGACATATTAGTCACCTACTATGACATATTAGTCACCTACTATGACATAATAGTCACCTACTATGACATATTAGTCACCTACTAGGACATAATAGTCACCTACTATGACATATTAGTCACCTACTATGACATATTAGTCACCTACTATGACATATTAGTCACCTACTATGACATAATAGTCACCTACTATGACATAATAGTTTCCAGGAGTCACTGAAGAGACAAAGAAAGAACATGACTACTGCACCCTCAGGCATGTCATACGAGCCAACTAATATGAGGTTGGGCATGGGGCTGGCAACCTCATCATGTAAAACAAATTGCCATAGAAACCACTGCTGCAAGATCATGTGACTTCTCGATGCAGGATTCATACAACGGGACCGGCTGCAGTGGTGGCTTTATGCTTTGACAGAGCACAAAGGAAAACGATGATGATTATGACATGCATGATGGAGCAGTAGTAGTCCTGTGTCATCAATGTCACTTCACAGACCAACTAGAAACTACGCAGAGAAAACAGGAACATACAAATGGCACTTCAACAAAGGTTATCTTTACTATAGCACAGTATACATTTTTAAAAACCAACAGTAACAAAGACAGAGAACAAACAACAAATAATACAAGAGAAACAGTAAACAAATACTAAGTCAAAGGTTGCAGACCAGTAATTACTGTCAAATGTCAATGTATAAATTTAGTAGAGCATTGGATTGGCAAAGATGTTAGAGCACTTGCCTCTCACAGCAAAAGTACCAAGTTCAAAACATGGAGGCATTCACTCTAGTCCACCCAGCTGTAAATGGGTACCTGACTCTGCTCGTGAGTTAGGGAAGGCAAAGGCAGCAAGGAAGGGAACTGGTCACCCCACCTCTTGAAGCTGAACTTGGTATAATGAAGTCTCTAACACTTCACTCCCCTACAGCAGTATCTGCTATTAGACTACTTTTACCGTTTATAAATCTGGTAGTTGTGAACACTGACAAATATGATTTATATAGTAACAGCTGAATTTGTAACCTTGATTATCGGCAGATACAACTATGCCATGTCCAATGATTATGAGGAATGTGATGCCAAATGTGGACAAACTGGTGTGCAGGTTCAAACGTTTTTCTGCGAGCGATTTTTCCTAAGTAATGGCACATACCAACAGGTATCTGCACACCACTGTGAGCATCTAAGCAAGCCTTCCCACACACGTGAATGCTCAGGCATAGAGTGTGAGACTCAGGAGAGGTATTTGTTATTGTCATTGCAGTAAACATCATCATCTTTGACTTTCATTTCCCTAGGGGACATACGCCTTTGCCAAGTTTTTCCTGTCCCTTGCCAATCACCTAGTGCTTCCTAATGATGCCATACTCCCCCCGATCTCCTGGATAGTGAGATTGGATGCCTAGCCTTCTTGCATAAGGGCGAAAAAATAGGAGGTCTGTATGCAAGTTGTGCGCATTAAAAATCCCTCGGTAGTTGGAAATCGTAAAGAGTAGGCCATACGGCTCTGGCCTGGCAAAATTTAAAAAACTAGAAAACCTACCCACCACATATTTATAGAATGTGTGATTTTGGTATACACCCATCGGGATCCTCGCCAGTGCTATGAAGTTCATGCACTGTGCTGACATATTCCTTGCGTCATCTAAAGGAGGAGATTGGAGCACTGATGGCATTGTTCGTGTGCAATGAAGATGGTCCTTGAAATCCAAACCAACATCCTGTCTGTTGCCAACATCTTCTTCTCATCATGAGTATGGTTTTTGTTTGCAATCAGAGAGTGTAAATGTCATTTCTTTTGTTTTGTATGGTTATGCTTGGGGCTGGCAGACTCATCATGTAAAACAAATTTCTACAGATTGACGTACTGTGGTAAATTAGTTTCCTACTGCCAGCCTTGTACGCCTATATGATTATTGTCAGATTTCCTCATGTCTGCAATTTATGCAATATAAAACAAATGTTCTTATTACATATAAGGTTTACACTTTAAATTATTTTTTCAGTTTATTACAATAATTTTATGTGTAAGATATTTTCTCGCAAATATATATGTTTACTGTATGTTCTAAAACATCACCTGTGAAAAATAAATTGGCATCCATTTTGGCGCTTGGGTTAAACTTAGAGACTGTCTGGGGCAGAAAGAATTAAGACTGTTGCAGTGATGTATTGTGGGAAACTGAAGTTTTTTTTCTTGAGCTAAATGTGTTATATTGGCTCATGTGAGCCCGTGTTGATGAAGGATTTATGTAATATTATTAGTCCTGCCTCTTGTCTCTAAAACCAGATCTTCCACTGATGTAGGCATGTAATGGTAACTGATCAGGCTCTAGTATCATAAGATGGCCAAACCACTATATTTTCTGCCTGTCTGTGTATTTGATGCAAGACATTATTCCTACAATTGTTCTGATGTTATCATTTCTCAATCTATCTCTACTGATAATATTAATGGATTTTCATAAGAGTTAAGTTAGAGAGAAAGAAAGGAACAAGTGGAGACAAAAACTGGAAACAGACTTGAAAGGGATGAAGAAGACATGGAAACACCTTGAGCAGACGGCATGTGACAGGAAGACTTGGCGTAAGTTTGTTGAAAGCCTTTGCTTCTTGGACAACAGAATGGTAATGATGAATAAGGGGTAAGAAATGGTACAAATTTGTAGGCCCCCTTTCACCATTTGACATCAATTTTTTTATTTCTCAATCCATTTTAACATCAGAAGACTGTATCTGTCGTTTGTTGTGAACAAAAGTTTTGATTGATTTCTCTTCCTTTCATCTGTGGTAGACCTTGCATGAGTAAAGAAAGAGTATATTCGTAAATAAGAGTTCTCTATGAGCAGGTATTAAGAATTCTTTTAATAATACCAGGTTTCAGTGGTTTACTTTTGAAACCTGGTCTGAATGTCCTTGTGGTGGCCCTGGGACAGAGACACGTGACATCTACTGTGAGAAAGTGATCACTACAACAAATGGTGAAACACCAGACATTGTGGAGAGAGTAGATCTTGAAATGTGCCAAGATTCGCCTGACAAACCACAGTCTAGTAGACCTTGCCAAGGACAACCTTGTGGTCCAAGGTATCGGACTACCTGCCTGTCTGTCTGAGTGTATGCCTGCCTGCATGCACATCTGTATGTCTGTCTTTTTGTTTGTTTACATCTATACTTCTCAACTAATCAGGCAGCCTGCATACAGAGTTGTTGCAAAGTCACTCCCTATTTTTAAAATGTTATTCCCTCACTTGTATCTTTTGAATAAACATGAAACAAAAATCAAAACAAGGAGAAATAAATGCAAGTTAATGAAAAAGTTTAATATTTTATTTTACATTTCCAGAACAAATAAAATATAAAATGGCCAATAAAGTGACACAACAAATTCAGAGCATAATTGTTTGACAGCCATGACGGTCAGGTGTTAGATACAGGCTGGATCCTACATTCAGCTATAATGTTAATGTGTCGTAAGCTTTTATATAAAACAATAGCAGTTAGTTCTCTTTATTCTGGTATTATTTCATGTTAATTAGTTGGATAAGAATGAAGAAATTACAACTCTGTAGTTCATCAGCTGGTATGTTTTCCTCCATTAGGTTTCAGTGGGCAGACAGTGGTCTCTCTACTCAATGCAATGCTCCATGTGGTGAAACTGGAACACAAGAAGCTATCCTAGAGTGTGAACAGATCACAGTAACTAATGATGTGGAGTTCTTTGAAATTGCTGATGACCATTTCTGTGAGGACATCCCCAGGCCAGAAACTGAGATCAAGACATGTACAGGCCAGCCATGTGAAGACCAGTAAGTTCTGGCAACACATATTTTTGTTATGTTTGTTTTTCACCTATTATAGAGCTTTAATACACTGCTCAACCTGACCTGAGGTGAGCCATATCGGTTACAATTTTGGTAGGCTATATGTATGATTTATTCTGTTTCAATGTTAGAGCAGTGTTAGCGCTGAAAAGGACCCCTAGCTGGCTATCTGGGGTTACTGATTACACTGGCTAACAAAAAAAAAATTTTTTTTTCTTTCTCTAACACTTCTATGTTTTTCTGGTCAATTTTAATGCGCTGTTTTTAAATCTGCAAACCGTTTTTCTCTATCAGGTCGGGATCTCTAGAAATACGCAATTGAAGTTTTTTAACAACGCATACAGTATTACAACATCATTTGTACAAGAAGTATAACAGTTATGTAGGCTTGAATTTATTTGCAGTCGACTTTCGTCGGTGAATGGCATGTGGTACATCGCGATGAAGCATCCAACAATAATCGGCAAGCATGGTCACACTCCACCGTCCTTGATAACGTGACTCCATTACGGCGATATCTTGATGGAATCGTTCTCCATGTTCATCGCTGACTTCGCCAAGGTTGTCAGGGAAAAAGTCAAGATGCGAATCGAGCAAATGGATTTTGAGGGACATGTTACAGCCCATAATTCTGTATGCATCTATGCACTGCTTAACAATATGCACATAGTCGACAGATTTGTGATTTCCCAGAAAGCTATCGACGATCGATTTGAATGCCATCCATGCGCGAAGTTCACTACCATGTAACAAGTTCTCGAATTGTTTGTCTGCAATAACTTTCCTAATCTGAGGTCCTACAAAGATACCTTCCTTTATCTTTGCATCGCTAATTTGCGGAAACTTTTCTCGAAGATAAGTGAAAGCTTTGCTCGTTTTATCTAACGCTTTTACGAAATTCTTCATGAGCCCCAACTTTATATGTAACGGTCGTAAAATGATGCTGTCTTTGTTAACTAATGGCTCGAGTATTATATTTTTATGCCCGAGCTGCATACGATCCCTGATAGGCCACACCTTTCTTGCATAATGTTCCTGTCTGTTGCGGCTGTCCCATTCACATAGGAAGCAACAAAATTTAGTATACCCAGTCTGCATGCCCGTGAGAATTGCAATGACCTTTAGGTCTCCACAAATCCGCCATTGGTAGTCACTGTACTTTATTTTTGCCAAAAGTATAGCCACATTGTCATAAGTTTCTTTCATATGAACAGAGTAGGCGACTGGAATTGATGAAAATAAATTTCCATTATGCAATAACACGGCTTTTAGACTAGTCTTGGAAGAGTCGATGAAAAGTCGCCATTCGTTGACTATGTGCTCATGACCGAGGTGCACCATTAGACCTTTTACATCTTTGCAATAGCAAATGTCATCATCCATCTCAAAGTATTGAACAAGTTCTCTGTGTCTATGACGAAATTTAGATATCAGAGTATTGGGCGCTAAAAGATTCCATTCTTTGAGTCGCGAACCGAGTAATTCCGCTTGTCCTTTGGTGAGAGCAAGATCACGTATTAGATCTGAAAGTTCTGAATGGTTAATTAAGTGAACACCATCATTCACCGGTATATAATCCGAGTCAGAATTAGTTTCTAAAGCAGGTAAACTATCACTTTCTGATGTTCATTCACATCCAATGGATATTGTTCTGGTGGAACTGGGATCGGAAACGTGATTGGATCATGAGGCACTGGTTTCGAAACCGATTCAATATTTGGATAAACCACAGACTTTCTAGTTTTAAAAGTGAAACCATAGATATTTGTCAAGCAGAAGTAACAATCAGTAGCGTGATTTATCGGTTCACGCCATATTACTGGCACTCCAAAAGGCATCAACTTATGCTTCGGCGATTTTCGTAACCAACCTGCCAATGTATTTGCACAAGTCGAACAAACTGCATTTGGCATCCAAGATTTATTTGCATCATCAACTTTCGAATCGAAATAAAGTTCATATGCTTTCTTTAGCAATGTTGTAAAGTTTTTCTGGTGAACACGATCGGTAAAATATCCGCACACGTAACAGAACAGATCAGCCGAATTTCTACAACTTCTAGAAGCCATATTTCACTCAGAATTATTTCAAAATACAGTAACTATTTGAAATATAACGTAACATATGTCATGCATCTTTTAGCAGTATAAAAAGTAGAATTATTTTGCATTTTATTAATTTTAAAAAAGTTATATAGTAAAAATGAAACGGAGCAAATAACAGTTTCCCAAAAATATATTTATTCACAAATATCTTAAGAACCTGACGTGATAGAGATAAACGGATTTCAAATTTGAAATCAGCGCAAGAAACTGACCTAAGAACACTTATTCTTATATAAGAAAGAAAAATGTTGTTTGTCAGTGTTATCTTGTTCCTACCATTGCAGCATCCTCAGTCATTTTCTGTGACCTTTTTCGCAAGTGCATCATTGTTGTTGTTATTTTTTTTCTACACTCTCGCTAGTCTGCTAGCACCCCTGAAAAGGGCTAACCCTTAGAAGGACTACTAGCTGAATTTTGGATCCTCTGTTTATTTGGTTTGTTTAGTTTGTGTTTATCTATGGTGTCTACTGGTTGTGTCATCTTCCTTAGCTCCAGCCGATGTACGTTTTTTAAAAATTATAGTTGGCAGAAGGTCCTCTAGAATTTCACTTAATGATTTTTCTTTTGGTTATTCATCATTTCTCTGTAGTGTCGAGTTTTTTTATTCTTGTAGTCTTGATATGTGGTAAGTTGGGGCATAATTTGTAATTTTTCCACTTATCTGACAAACACAAAGACAATTTTTATTTGGCTGAAATTATAAATTTTGAGATTTTATGAAACTTCATATTCATCATTATCATTTTCTATTTTGATCCTTATGAAGCATAGACCCACTATAGCAGCTGGTACTCTCTAGCAGGAAGACTGCACCAAACATTCACAGGCTGCTGCGGTGGTGGTCTATGATTTTAGATGATAGGGTTGCCAGGCTCATTCACAACCTCATATACCGTACATATTGAGATGTTTATACCTTGTGTGTGACATACCTGAGGATGCAGTAGTCTTATTGTCTTTGTCTCGTCAGTGACCCCCAGGAACTACACAGGGCGTTATATGTTATATGTGGTAAATTGGGGAAAAATTGATCATTTGTCAACATAAGACAAAGACAAAATTATACATACTGAGATGTTTATACTTTTTCATAATCATCATCATCATTTTGTTTTGCTCCATATGGAGCAATCACTGCAGTTGGTTCCCTTGCAGGAAGCCTGCACCAAGAGTTCACTTGCTGTTTCAACAGTGGTTTATATACAGTTTGTTTTATCTCATATTAGTCGCCTCCTACGATATTACTTAGGGAGCAGTAAATATATTTTCTTTATCTCATATTACTTAGGGAGCAGTAGATATATTTTCTTTATCTCATATTAGTCGCCTCCTACGATATTACTTAGGGAGCAGTAGATATATTTTCTTTATCTCATATTAGTCGCCTCCTACGATATTACTTAGGGAGCAGTAGATATATTTTCTTTATCTCATATTAGTCACCTCCTACGATATTACTTAGGGAGCAGTAGATATATTTTCTTTATCTCATATTAGTCACCTCCTACAATATTACTTAGGGAGCAGTAGATATATTTTCTTTATCTCATATTAGTCACCTCCTACGATATTACTTAGGGAGCAGTAGATATATTTTCTTTATCTCATATTAGTCACCTCCTACGATATTACTTAGGGAGCAGTAGATTTATTTTCTTTATCTCATATTAGTCGCCTCCTACGATATTACTTAGGGAGCAGTAGATATATTTTATTTATCTCATATTAGTCACCTCCTACGATATTACTTAGGGAGCAGTAGATATATTTTCTTTATCTCATATTAGTCGCCTCCTATGATATTACTTAGGGAGCAGTAGATATATTTTCTTTATCTCATATTAGTCACCTCCTACGATATTACTTAGGGAGCAGTAGATATATTTTCTTTATCTCATATTAGTCGCCTCCTACGATATTACTTAGGGAGCAGTAGATATATTTTCTTTATCTCATATTAGTCGCCTCCTACGATATTACTTAGGGAGCAGTAGATATATTTTCTTTATCTCATATTAGTCGCCTCCTACGATATTACTTAGGGAGCAGTAGATATATTTTCTTTATCTCATATTAGTCGCCTCCTACGATATTACTTAGGGAGCAGTAGATATATTTTCTTTATCTCATATTAGTCACCTCCTACGATATTACTTAGGGAGCAGTAGATATATTTTCTTTATCTCATATTAGTCACCTCCTACGATATTACTTAGGGAGCAGTAGATATATTTTCTTTATCTCATATTAGTCGCCTCCTACGATATTACTTAGGGAGCAGTAGATATATTTTCTTTATCTCATCAGAGATCTCTGGGAACTATGAGGGGTGAAATTTAATATTGTCTGCTATAGAAGAAGATAGGTTACATTTGTAAAAAATGACTGTAGATAAATTTAATAAATATCAATTAGAAAATATTCATTCATTCAGAAAATTCAATACTGTTCCAAATATTAAACACGTTTTTAGTTGAATTTGACAACTTTCTTCAAAAACAAATGAAGTTTTATCAACTATTCCCATTAAAGATTGTTTTTCCATTATTACAAAGGTCTTTGACAGATTTTTCTTGTGATGGTCATACCTAAGTAAGCTACAAAATAGAATGCTGATATGTTATTGTGAAACTTTGTTATTTGCTTCTGATTTTTACTTTGTCATTTGCTTCTAATTTTTACTTTCTTCTGCAGTGATTTTTTTTATCCAAAGTAAACATATGTTTACATTTTCATATTTTACATCTTTGATACAAATCCTGTTTGTTTCAACACTTTTACACTTTCAGCTGCAACAATTGCTGCTATTTTCTCCATATTTAATTATTATCCATTATTTACTGCTAGTTCTGTTATCTCCTTCCACTAACATCTGCAGGACTCTCGAGTTCCCATGAGTTGAAAGGAAAATCTTTGTGTGTTACATTGTTTATTTCTCCACTTATATTTCCTTTTACCCATATCTATATACCAGTTATTTCACAGTTCTGTGTGGCGAAGGGACTGGGTTTGAAACTAGGGTAAGTCACACTTCAGTCTGCCCAACTGTAAAATATAAGTGCTTGGTTCTGATATTGATTTAGGAATAAGAAAGGCATCATTAATAGTACATGTGAATGAAAAATCCGTTAAAATTGGTTAATGAAATTGAAAAACCTTAAATTAAAATTCTTTTCAGACCTGAACAATACGAATGGCAAGCCACTGAGCAGTGGACAGACTGCAGTGCTGAATGTGGCAAAAAGGGAGTTCAAACAAGACTTTACCAATGCCAGAAATTAGGCCAGGAGGACAGTGTGACAGAGTCTAATGATGACAAGTGTGAGGCAGATAAACGAGTGAATGAGACAAGGGCATGTAATGGACCTGAATGCCCTTTGAGGTGGGCAGTAGAAAAGTGGTCAGAGGTAAGAAAGTAATGGCTAAACCATGAAACAGTAAAATTTTAGATGAAAGATTCATAAAATTATAAGGCCATAGATCTGGTCTGGCCAAACGCTTAACAAAAACAAGCTTTTTAATTACAATTAATAATTTAAGAATAATAATAAGAAAGTAAAAACAACTTTTACCAGTGTGTTACCAGGCCCAAAAGGGAAGCAAATATGTAATATTAACAGTGTAATCTACAAACAACATCATAAAAGATGGAAAGGAGGGTTGGGCATGGGGCCAGCTACCCCATCATGTAGAAATGTTTAGCCACAAGCAACATTCAATACAGCAATAGACGGTAGACAGCATTACAATGATGAGTCAGATGCATGTTATATTTCATAGTGCTGTAAATGTAGTCAGGTGAAAAACTCCATCCTTTTCTATAACAGCCAGGAGATAACCAGATGTATGAGATCAGTTCACTCTCCTTAGTCTGACTTCAGCAAGACAGACACGTCTGCCGAAGTATAAATAATGTCCTCAAAAAATATCCTCTAGATAATAAAGGTTTTCCAAACCTAGTTCATTTAACAAAGTAGCAAGTAATGGTCCTTGGGACATGCATCAACCGATGCAGTACAATACAGCGACATGTGAGCTGGGAAAACATCTCGTGACGACGACTTTCGAAGACAGGCTATGAATCGAAATCGCTCACGACCCAAAATCGATAGAGTTAATGAAAAGTCAATTTACCTTGCCTTCAGGAAATACACAGAAATATCACGCCTCCCGACATGTGGGAAACACTAGAGGTATTATCTCGAATAAACGAAATATCCATTAAGAGGACTACACATCCCTGACAGAACAAAAAATAGCGGAGATCCCCTCTTCAACGAGGCATCTCTTTCGCCATTCAAATCGCTCACTCCACTAGTGGTGGGCGGAAACCGATCGACCAAAAAACAAGACCAGTCATGCGCAGTCCAGCGCAAAAAGACCACAGCTCAAAACTTAACTGCATTCAATACCAACGCGGGAAGACAAATGCTTACCGAGAAAAGTGACTATAAATTTCAAGCAGTTGTTGCCCTTGCGTTATAAAATAGATATTGTAATAAAACGATGTTGCGAGAATTTATCACGCAACATATCACCACCTCCTCCCGATAAAAAAAAAAAATGTGGAACATATTTTTTTTTTTTTTAAATATCAAAGAGCATGCGATAAGCGGCTCAAAACGCACGAATTATGCGCTGATAATTAATTAAATTGCCTAACATGAGGCTAAATATAGAGTGTCTGGTGAGGATATACCTCAACAGAAAAATAAATATGTCTCAAAAAATATTCACATCGGGGAGGTGTCACCAACACACATCACGTTAGCATGTAAACACAATATACGTATGCAAGTTACCATAATCATCATTAAACAGCATACTCTAATATTGTCTTTAAAAATGGATGTACAAATCTGATAGGAAAATTTAAATAGTACATTATTTGACATGTAATGACATAAGTACATAGTAAAGTTAAACTACATGACGATCCAGGACATATGCTCTGGTATTCCGAGGGTAAGTACACAATCTAGAACTCGTCATGCTTGATACTAGTAAGGTAAGTCCTCAGCTCAACAATGACATTCTGAGAAAGTACAAGCAATATAATGCTAATTAATAACTAATATGCTTCATAAGGTACAATACATTATTAATAATTGTGGCTGTTTAGTAAACTAACGGCCCTTATATTAATTACTCAGTCCTCCTCTATCATCTTAAAAAACGAACAGAAGAAGATGACAACAAAGCACGATAGTGTGTACATATAAAGTAAGTACAGATGTGCTAATCTATTGTAGAAATATAGGTGTGTTATGACTCTGTAATATATGGAAATATAGGACAGAAGTATTAGTTGGAGTCATGTGGGCATCTAGACAAAATGTCAGCCATCACATTATCCGCACCACGGATAGCTCGTACCGTGAAGTGAAAAGGTTGAAGAGCTATAGCATATCGAGTGGATCTCGAACTCTTCAAATTCTTAGTCTGAATAGCTGTAAGAGCTTTCTGATCAGTCTCTAGAATGAAATGTGCGCCCAGGAGGAATCTTTGTAGCTTTAGAATTGACCAAACCATCGCTAACAACTCACGGTCTAAAACCGAGTAGTTCCTCTCTGCCGCATTTAGTTTTCTAGAAATGTACATAACAGGATGCAGAGTATTTGCATATTCTTGCATCAGTGCTGCTCCAATCCCAGTGGATGAAGCATCACTCCGAAGAACAAAAGTCCTATCAAGAGTAGGTAATCTTAAGATGGGAGGAGAAGAAAATATATTCTTGATTTGGTCTAGTGAAGATTGGCATTCTTCAGACCAACGGACCAGATTAGGCGAACCTTTCTTCAACAATGTTGAGAGAGGTGCCATGATCGAAGATAAATTTGGAATAAATCTCCCATAAAATTGAATTAAACCTAAGAGACTCCTAACTTGTTTCTTCGTTTTAGGAACAGAGATGTTCAGTATTTTGGAAGTATTGTGGTCTTCTGTCTTCAAGAGACCATGACCAACACGATGACCCAGGAAAGAGATTTCACCAAAACCAACAAAAGCTTTAGAAGGTTTCGCTGTCAAATTATTCTCACGTAGAGTGGACAGTAAGTCATATAACCCTAAATAGTGATCTTCCCAGGTATCACTGAAGAGACAGATGTCATCTAAGTATGCGATGACATCCGAACGATGTGACAGAATTCGACGCATCATGCGAACGAAAGTGGCAGGGGCGTTCATGAGACCAAAAGGCATAACATTCCATTGAAATAGACCCCTAGGTGTAGAAAAAGCAGTAAGAGGTTTGGCATGCTCTGCTAAAGGCACTTGCCAATAACCTTTAGACAAGTCAAGTTTAGTGAAGAATCTAGAATTAGAAAGTCTAATCAGTAGATCTTCTAACAAAGGCATCGGTTCAGCATCGAACTTTGTGACCTGATTCAATTTGCGATAATCAACACAAATTCGTATGTTCTTATCCTTCTTCCGGACAATAACCATGGAAGAAGAATATGGTGAAGTCGATGGTTCAATTATATTTAATTGAATCATTTCATCCAATTCCTTTTCCACTTGCGACTGAAAGTGTATAGGAATAGGATAAGGCCTAACCCTAATTGGATTATTGTCGGTAAGAATTATGTCATGTTCTATGACATCTGTGTGTCCAGGAATGTCAGTGAGAACATCCTGAAATGTTTGTAACATCGACGAGACTTGTCGATGTTCGTCACCAGAAAGATTAGGAGAAACAGAAACGTTTTTCCAAGATTCCGTAGAATGTAATGGAACCACTGGAAGGGGAAGATTAACATCAGAGAAGGTAGATTCCTCATCCTGTATGACAGACAGGGATGAATAATGACCGTGAGGTGCAGGAGCATCATCCGTTGCCTGGAAAATAGGCAGCAAATAGTCCGGACGTTCGTGAAATTCCGAAAGCATGTTTATGTGGAAAGTTTTATGCTTTCCATCAATATCGACCACATAGTCAACATCGGAAATCCGAGAGACTATTGCATACGGACCTTTCCATGCAATAAGAAGTCTATTTTCCCTACTGGGGAGTAGGACGAATGCTTTGTCACCTGGACAAAGTTGTCGTAGACATCTATTCTTGTTAGCAAACTGTCTTGCCTTCTCTTTAGCAATTTCTGATGAAGCAGTTGCTAGCTTACATGCCTCAATGATCTTTTGTCTAAGAGCAATGACATACTCATATGAGGATTGAGTTTCATCGCTAATATCATCGGCAGTGATGAGATCGTGTAATAAAGACATAGGGCCGCGTGGACGCGCGCCAAAGACAAGTTCGAAGGGAGAAAATCCTGTGTGTTCATTAGGGACTTCTCTATAGGCAAAGAGAGCCGCGGGTAAAACCCTGTCCCAATCTTGAGGATGATCTTCAGTTATCTTACCAAGCAAAGTCTTGAGCGTTCTATTCAGACGCTCAACTAACCCATTAGACATAGGATGGTAGATACTACTGAGAGATCGTTCAATATGTAAGGTAGACATTACCTGTGACATAGTGTCAGATATGAGTTGAGTGCCATGGTCTGACAATATTTCTCTGGGGAACCCCAAGCGAGAAAATATCAACCAAAGAGCATCTGCGATATCTGTAGTAGATATGCTCTTAAGAGGAATAGCCTCTGGCCAACGTGTGCACATATCGACACATGTAAGGATAAACTGATGTCCTCTGGCCGACTTGACCTTAAAAGGGCCAATAATATCTATGGCCATTTTCTGAAACGGCCGAATAGGAATGTCAGCAGCCTGGATAGGCGCAGCATGTCGTGGTCCTCTAGATTTGACCTCCTGACATACCTTGCATGATCGGCAGTAAATACGAATGTCCTTATTGACAAAAGGCCAAAAGAAAGCCGCAAGGACTCTCGACTTCGTACGGGAAAAACCCATATGTCCAGCACATTGCGAGTCATGAGCATGTTGTAATATTTGCACTCTCATGCTCTTGGGAACAAGAATTTGCGAATGTGCCGACGTAGTCGAATCTTGTACCATACGTACAAGTACGCCGTTTCTCATTGCAATCCAAGATTTTCTATTTGTATCCTGATTCGGATCACCTTTCTTCGCAAGAACGAAGAATTTTTTTAAAGAAGGATCTTCTTCTTGCAATTTTATGAAAGAGTCACGAGTGATTACTAAGTGACTATCTTGGCTATCAACTTCATTATCACTATTCAGTGAAGTTTCGGGTGTTTGTAGAGCTTGTGCTCTTGTAACTACTGCATTTGTAGCTTGCATGTTATTATCTTCCCAAGCAGCAATCTGCTGTGGGGTACACTCCCTAACTCCGTGAATACGACCAATAATAAGGTCCGCAATAGGATTAGGTAAGAGACAAGCATGCACATCTCCAGTAAAGAAAGGAGTGGCAATGCGAATTACAGCAGTAGGATATTTTTCTAGAGTGCCGCCAAATGTGACACATTTAATAACCCTTCCTGTAGCACAAGATGGATCTACAAGCGATTGTCTAACACCAATAGTGGTGCATCCGGAATCGAAAAGTAGTGAGACCGGAGTATCATTAACAAGACCCTTATGTAGAATTAAAGAACCCCTCCCGTCATGCGCAACAGCAGCAGGAAGAGCGGGAAGTGGGTGACCACAACTCAAAGTAGTTATGGTACCCGGTTCGAATAAAGTATTGCATTGGGGGCATTTGTTTGCTCTCTCAAAGTCAAAAGCAGAACCAGTGACAGCGTCAAAGTTTTTACTATCAACAACATGATTACAGGCTCCCTCAGTTTCCTGTTGTACAGCATTAGCCTGCTGATATCTCTTTTTTTTGTGTTGAGATCTACCCCGACTATTATTACCTCTGAAGTTATCAGAGTTATTATTATCTCTGCAGTTATTATTGTCTCTATTGTAATTGTTATCCTGGTTCGAATTCCAGTTTCCACGATTACTATCATGTTCACATTGATGCGAACATCTATTTGTTTGGTTCTGAGGTCTTCGGCAGGAATAACCTCTATTACCATATCCTCTTTTGAAATGCTTATAATTATTAGGGTGATAGTAAAGAGTACTATCAGGTTGTCTCCAATTCTTCGAAGAAGAATCACCATGAAATTGATTTCCATGATTTTGACAGAAATTACCGCTACTCTTTCTATCAAAATTTTGTTGGAATCTACGAGCAAAGTTTTGGCCATACGGAGCTGCCGAAGCAACTGGTAAACCTTCTTTCACCTTAGAGTTACCCATGGTTATGTGTGGGTGCGCAGTTACGTATTGGCAACAGAAATCTTCCATTTCTTTTATTGTTTTAGGTTTACGTTCATGAAGGAAAGCAAGGAAAGACTCATTGACAGACGACATGACTTTGTCTCTAAGTATTAAGTCCATAAGTCCTTCATAAGTTTTTTCCGTCTTAGATAGTTCAACCCATCGTGAGAAAGTAATGCGTATTCTTGCAATAAACTCGGAGAATTCAACTCCATTTTCAGGTAACATGTTTTTAAATTGTAGACGATAGCCGTCTTCGTTAAGCTGATATTTCTTTAACAAAGCGGCCCTGACAACCTCATAATTGTTCTTGTCAGGTTCATCCACCATATTTAATATACTTAGAGCTTTACCTGTCAGTATCCCTGATAACTGATAAACATATTTTGCTTTGTCTATGTTATGAGCTGTACATGCTTGTTCAAATCTGTCCAGATAGAACATTATGTCATCACTGGAAGGACTAAATGTTGGTAACTTAATCTTAAAAGTATCATTATTAGCCTTACCAGAAGATGAACCCTTGTTTGAATCATTACCATTACTCATGCTCGTCAATTTCAATTTTTCCAACTCTAAAGCTAAGACCTTTTCTTCATGTTCCATTTTTGCTTTCTCTTTCCTCTCATCAGACTCTCTCTGTAATCTTCTTTCCTCAGCCTGAGCCTCTTTTTGAAGTCTTTCATTTTCAGCTTCTTTTTCAAGTCTTTTATTTTCAGCCTCTTTTTCAAGTCTTTTATTTTCAGCCTCTTTTTCAAGTCTTTTATTTTCAGCCTCTTTTTCAAGTCTTTTATTCTCAGCCTCTTTTTCAAGTCTTTTATTTTCAGCCTCTAGCTGTAGCTGGAGTTTTCTCTCCTCAGCTTCTGATTCCCTTTTTTGTTTTTCCATTTCCATTTGGAATCTTTTTTCATCCACCTGCATCTGCAGTTTCTTTTGTTCAGCTTCCATTGCTTTATCATATCGAGCAGTTGCAAATTCTTCTAACTTATCACCAGTCTTCCCAAGCAATTTACCCTGCTCAATAAAGTGCTCAAATGTAGACATGTTGTCTAACATATGAGTCCAAAACCTGAAATAATTAACTAATTTATTTCAAACCTAAGTGTAACAAGTCTTAATTAAGCACTTGTATATTCACATCACATTATATTATCCCAGTCTCTGTGGGAAACAAGTCTCCAATCAAAGAACTTGTATATGAAATATCAGCACTCAATTCTTGATCATAAGTGCACTTCTCATTCAATAGTGCACGACACTATTCATCATTCATTTATCATCAGTGTAGTAGTAACAGTGCATTAGCATAGCCCATTAACTAATTACTATAACTGTAAACAATGACTATGTAAACACATGCAGAATGTAAACATTGAAAATGTAAACAATGCAAACAATGTAAACAATAACAATGTAAACAATAACAAAGATCAGCAACAATACAAAAACGTTCGCAGAAATCAACTAAAAATAAAGCAGAAATTAATGAAATATCACAAAAAATGTGACGATATCTGCGCTATAATTAAACAAAATACATGACATAAAAAGTGTATAAACAAAAATGTTGTATGAAACTAAATTATAGACAAGAGTAGGCTAACAAATACAAACAAATCAAAACAAAACTAAAGAATGCGAAATAATAACGAAAACAATATTAAAACATGTCATCACAGCTAACATAAATAGCAACAGAAGTCGCTTAGCAAATTCCAGTATCGGAAATTTGCAAACCCTACAGAAAACGCTCACAATAGACGACCTCTATGACGTGGCATAATCTAACGGAGACACCACCCAACCGAGAACCCGCTGAAATATAAACATATAAATATACAAATAACATATAGACATATAACATATAGAATGAGATGATACACAGAAGACTCAGCAGAAGTATAAGGGCACAGTTTACATACAAACAGGCCACTTAACTTATAGGCTTCCAATCGTAGAACAGCAGACAAAACGGATGTCAATCAACGTCCTAAAGAGCGAAGCTCCAACGATGATGGCACATCTGAACTGCTTCCACTGCTAACACGATGGTACAAGAGCTTCTGAAATACTGTGTGTTGAGTTGTTTCGGCACTTGACATCTAATCCAAAAGTAAGTTGATGGAAATCGGTACTTGGCCTTCTTCAGAAAACAACCCGTTTCAACCAGCACTTAACCTTCACAAAAACAACAGCACTGGAACCTTGACAGCAGCAACTTGCTTGACTTGCGTAAAAGATAACAGCAGTCCGAGTTATCCGGCAACATGTAACAACGCCGGGTACTGTCAAATTCTTGTTTCCGTCAAAAAGTTGAAATTTTGACTTTTACCGGGCAACGCCGAGTACTTTGAAAATTTTGAAGATGTTGACTGTATTGAAGAATGTTAATTTCTTGAAGGATGCTGATGAATTCTTGTTGAAAATGAAGTGGGTAAGGGACCCCGTGTTTGCTGGTACCAGAATCAAACCAGCTTATGGCCACCAAATGATGCGTGATGCCATATGATGATGGATGGCATCCGCATGTCTGGTTTTGTGTAGTGTGCAGATGTGTTCAGTCAAACAATGTTCATACAAAAATAACAGGGCAATCCACATAGGACGTCAGTAAACTCACGACGTATAAAGTCAATGATTCTTGTAACAGCCGTTGACGTTTTTCTTCATTATTTATTGTGGACGCCACAGTGACAAAATGGTTACGCGAATATGTAGGCACATCAAACAGTCATTATCACAGCAACATTCAATACAGCAATAGACGGTAGACAGCATTACAATGATGAGTCAGATGCATGTTATATTTCATAGTGCTGTAAATGTAGTCAGGTGAAAAACTCCATCCTTTTCTATAACAGCCAGGAGATAACCAGATGTATGAGATCAGTTCACTCTCCTTAGTCTGACTTCAGCAAGACAGACACGTCTGCCGAAGTATAAATAATGTCCTCAAAAAATATCCTCTAGATAATAAAGGTTTTCCAAACCTAGTTCATTTAACAAAGTAGCAAGTAATGGTCCTTGGGACATGCATCAACCGATGCAGTACAATACAGCGACATGTGAGCTGGGAAAACATCTCGTGACGACGACTTTCGAAGACAGGCTATGAATCGAAATCGCTCACGACCCAAAATCGATAGAGTTAATGAAAAGTCAATTTACCTTGCCTTCAGGAAATACACAGAAATATCACGCCTCCCGACATGTGGGAAACACTAGAGGTATTATCTCGAATAAACGAAATATCCATTAAGAGGACTACACATCCCTGACAGAACAAAAAATAGCGGAGATCCCCTCTTCAACGAGGCATCTCTTTCGCCATTCAAATCGCTCACTCCACTAGTGGTGGGCGGAAACCGATCGACCAAAAAACAAGACCAGTCATGCGCAGTCCAGCGCAAAAAGACCACAGCTCAAAACTTAACTGCATTCAATACCAACGCGGGAAGACAAATGCTTACCGAGAAAAGTGACTATAAATTTCAAGCAGTTGTTGCCCTTGCGTTATAAAATAGATATTGTAATAAAACGATGTTGCGAGAATTTATCACGCAACAGTACTCTTGTAAATAGGCCCATGAAGCAATCCAGATAAAGCCAAAAGGAATGTGAGTTGCTGACTCACTTTTTTTCTTCTAGGAAAATCTCCAAATTTTTCACCTGGAATATTCGTACATTGAACAAACAGGAAAAAACAGAGGAAACTTGTTAATGGCATTACAAGGAAATCCTTGTTCTGGAATCCCCAGGGTATGAGAAGTTTAGGTCGACCGAGAAACGCACGGAGAAGAGAATTGGAGACAGAAATTAAAATTATGAGGAAGACATGGAAAAACCTCAAGTTGATGTCACATGACAGGAGAACTTGGCATACATTGGTTGAAGACCTATGCTGCTTGGGGAGCTGAAAAGTAATGAATGAGTGAAAGCAACTTTCAAAATATATGGTTCCGAATGACTGCTGAAATAAAAAATAAAAGTCACATTTTGGACAACTAAAAATACTAGAATTATTTGCAATGCTATCAACAGGTTTCCTCAATGTACATTCTATTTTAACACCAGTACCTCTTCTCATATCTTTTGGCCAAATACCATCACTAACCAAGATCTGCTTACTCGTAGCAAGCAAGAGGACATGCACACCATCATAGCTGGCAGACGCTGGAGCTGGGTTGGTCATGTCCTCAGAAGAGACCCCGATGCCATCACAAGAACAACTATGCTTTGGACCCCTGAAGGAAAACGAAAGAGAGGCTGACCAAAAACAACCTGGCAGAGGACTGTGGAGGCTGAGATGCAAAGAATGAACCAGAGTTGGGGCACTGTACGAAGGATGGCCACCGACCGAGCAAAGTGGAATCAATTTGTTGTTGCCCTACAAGACGCCACTAGGCGTGATGGCCACTGACTGCTTTGACGGTCGGCGGCTAAGGATCAAAGAAGAAGAAGAAGACCTCTTCTCATCTCTTGTACCACTTAAACGTTTCCAGTTCTAGTCATCAGTTCCAGCTGATCTTGTCATACCACTTCAATCCTTCTAATCTATGCAAGCACCTATTTATGAACATGCATCTTTTCTGGTTATCATTTTTGTTATTATACTCATGTTTTAGAATCATACAGACCAAACAATAAGACTGACTTGGCATTGAGCTGAAAATTCTTCTTTTTTTTCCTCAGTTTTTAAATAAATTTTTTGTTAAAATAAAAACTACCATACTAAAACATAATAAACTGCCATGATTGTTTCAGTGCTCGGTAACATGTGGCAGAGGCAAGCATTACAGGAAGGTCTTCTGTGGTGATCCAGACACAGACATTGATGACATCAGATGTACAGATCGTCCACCTACAACATCAAAATTTTGTAACAAGAAAGATTGCCCAGTTGCAGTCTCTATAGGTAATTTATAGATTCTTTGTAACGCCTATTTCTTGTTGCTAATCTTATTAACATTATCATCTTTGTTACAGTTAATCTTCTATCAAAATGAAACCTAAAATGAAAAATAATTATGGCCATGGTGTATACTCCCTGTTTCAGTTGATGTTGATTTTTTGGCCCTTGCTTAGGAAAATGGTGTTTCCTTATTCATGGAATACAAGTGTGGATTATCATTTGGGTATCTTCTTCTTCTTGGATCCTTAGCCCCAGACTGACAAAGCTGTCAGTGGCCAACACACCTTGTGGCGTCTTGTAGGGCAGCAATAAACAATCTACACTTTGCTCGGTCAATGGCCACCTTTTGTGCAGTGCCCCAACTCTGGCTCATAATTTGCATCTCGGCCTCCACAATTCTCCACCAGGTTGTCTTTAGTCTGCCTCTCGTTCATCTGTCTTCAGGGGTTCATAGCATAGCAGTTCTTGTGATGGTGTGAGGGTCTCTTCTGAGGACATGGCCAACCCACTTCCAGCGTCTGCCTGCAATGATGGTGTGCTTATCTTTTTGACTACACCGTGTAAGCAGTTCCTGGTTGGTGATGATATTCTGCCAAAAAATTTGAAGAATTTTCCTTAGGCAGGTTGTATGGAAAGAGGACAATTTGGACATTTCCTTTTCTGTTCACTCTACAGCATTTTGCACCGTACAGAAATACATAACATACGTAACTCTCCCATAACTTTAATTTAGTGTTTATGGAGTAATTTGGGTACATTCATTCATTACCCTCCGCTCCCAAGGAGCATAGGCCTTCAGCAAACACATGCCAAGTCCTCTTGTCACGTGCCATCTGCTCAAGTTCTTTCCACTTTCTCCTTATCATTTTCATCTCTGTATCCAGCTCTCTTCTCCATGTGCTTCTTGGTCTACCTCTGCCTCTCTTGCCCTGGGGGTTCCAGAACAAGGACTGCCTTGTAATGCTACCAACAGGTTTCCTCAGCGTGTCCTATCCATCGCCTTCTTCTCATCTCTTGTTCCACTGGCACTTGTCTGGTTCTTGTCGTCAGTTCCACATTGGTAACCTTGACATACCATTTTAATCCTTCTATTCTAAGCAAGCACCCATTTATGAAAGTCTGTAGCTTTTTGGTTGTTGTTTTTGTTGTTCTCCATATTTCAGAGCCATATAATAGTACTGACTTGACATTTGAGTTGAAGATTCTTATTTTTGTGTTGGACCCGATTTCTCTTGATCTCCATATATTTCCTAGTGCAATAAAAGCTCCACTTGCTTTTTGTATTCTTATTTTGATATCACTGTCTGTCCCTCCAACTTTGTCTATATTGCTGCCAAGATATGAGTACGATTCTACATCTTGTAGTGGTGTTTCTTCAAGTTCAGCAATTTGGGTACATAGTATACTTTATTCTACATATAAAAATAACGAATAAATAACATATTCCTCTACGAATTACTAGACATAAGTATTTCGGCCTGTATTAGGCTCATACTTGTTAATATGACAATGCTATATTAGTGATCGAGCATTTAAATGTCTTGGTCGTTCATGGGTACTATATTCCTTACCTGGATATAGTGTCGTGAAAAATTACCATTGCTGTCGCGAGAGGTAATGATAATAAGATGATGATAATATCCTGGACAAAAAGGTGTATCAGATGATACCAGGATAGTGCCAGATAAGAGACTGGTCTTAAAAGAAATATCCAATTCTCTCAAAAGAGTAATAATGTATCGAAGCCAAAGGTAGAGTCAAGCTGTTTAGATCACTAGGTGAGATGGTAATGGCAATCCTAGTTACCTATGGTGCCCCTCTCCAGACCAACCTAAGACTATGACTCTGCTAGGGGTAATTAATTAACCAACAAGAACTTTTAATCCAACTTAAATAATTCACTGAAGCCTGTGGGTACAATTTATAATTTATTTATCTACAAGATCTTTTTTCTTTGTACTTCTGTTGAATTTCAAATAAAATCAAATTGATTTCAAAGTAAAATCTGTTTCACTTTCATTATATATATATATATATATATATATATATATATATATATATATATATATATATATATATATATATATATATATATATATATATATATACATATATATATATATATATATATATATATATATATATATATATATATATATATATAACATTTACAGTTAATTTATTGTAACTAATAAAGGTCACTTCAACTGTTTTCTTGATCCTTGATAAAATCTGTCTTTCTTTTGTGCTTTCTTGAATAGAATATCAATGATAAAGTCATAAAGACTGATATGACTGTCAGTTGTCTTCTAAATAAACCACAGAATTTGATATCATCATAACACATTTTGTTCGTAGGTGTGGTGATATTTGTAAGTTGAAGTAGCCCAACAAAGAGCTACTTATCTGTAAATGTTCCTTTTTAGGCCTCATACAGTAGTATGATCAGAGAGAACCCCACAACTGCGGGTCTTCCAATCGTCAAGATGACACAGTTGATACTGGCAACAGCTCTGAACAACTTGAGCATCTACTAGCTGACTTGGTCACAAAAGATTTAGTACGACACTCAGGACACGATATAACCTGAAATATAATATACAACCTACGTAGTATCGCTCATTGTCTCCCTACCCAGTCAGAAGGTATAATGAGACAGTTCAGACAAGCTGTGGTTAATCATAAGAGACATAGTAAGTCATGAATAACACAATTTGTTCAAGTTCTAGCACAATATTTCAGTAACACTTGTTATAGTTCTGTCCATGATTTGCTTCTATAAAATCATATAGGCCTTATGGTAATCATTGTGTCATATATCAAACAATACAGAAAATCAATCTGTTACAATCATTCCTTCTTCCAGTTTGGATAGTCCTTTCCAGCAAGCTTAATATCTTTAAAACACTTTCCACAAACAACTAGCTCAATCCATTCATTCTACTTATTTATTACACAATTAAACTAAACCAACACACTTCGGGTTTTCCTCCAGAAATAGCACAATGATTCTACACAAACCAATATTACCATAAGCACACATTGATAATATTTTTACATATATATATATATATATATATATTTAATTAACATCTCGCTTACCCTCAATCACAGACAGGCTTTTAATGGTTACACAGTCTGCTCACACTTCTGCAGATGGCAAAGGAGTTGATACAGCTGCTGTTCTCCGTGTCTGTAGTTTGAATTAGGCAGAGAGTGTGTTTGCGCCTTCCGTTCCTCCCCCTTATATAGTGGGCTTCCGGATGTACGAGATAACAACTAGGCCAAAGTATTTTTTCATTCACCCAAAATCGTGTAGGTAGGGCAAGGTGTACTTAGATGACAAATCTAAAATAATTATGGAGTCCTTATTTCTGCACAGATTTCCTCCATCTTTGGCTTATTTTACTCATATGAATGAGTTCTATCACTGTGGATATCCAACTTATACTATAGTTTATCCGACTTTTCACTGGAGCAGCCGAAACAGGGAAAAACACAACATGGTTCATGCTCCACTGTCTTCTATTAATAATAACTTCGGCTCTACACCACATCCAGTGAAACTATTGCTATCTGCCTAAGGCTAATGCTCCCTATTATCGAATCGGGTCCTTCCTTAACTAGGTACTCCATGTATATGCACACTGCCTTCCTAAATATTACCAATATCTACACTTTCGTTGTCTCCATGTTGAATAGCCTAGTGTATACTCTGACACTACGTGTACCAAGCTGGCGTTTCATTGGTCAGTTATTTCAAGTGGGGTTGCGCGGTGATAATTTTTGAATGATCGCCGAGATATGATCCAGACCTCACTACAATGGCCAATTAGGCACTTATCTTGGGGTGCTAAATTGGCTGTGTGTCCTTTCACAGCCTATCTCTTATATTTCTTTTCTGTTGTCTGGTGTCCTTAGTTCATGCTATTTACCTATATTTATTTATTCTACACAGCACAATATAGTTGTTGTTTCTTCCAGGCTGCAATTTCTGATGTGTTCATTTGTGGTGTTTTTTTAATATCTATAGTGTATAGTCTCCTCTCCATAGTTTTTACTATATCTCACTTTACACTATATCTTTCGAGGGAAGACTTGTAGGCTTCAGGTACTTGCTTTGCTATTTCTGAGCCATGGCAACACATTTTTGCAGAAAGACCAAATAGTTTCTGTTATGGTTCCATTCCCCCCTTTTTTTAACAATGAATATTGTCTTTTATGTTTTTTTATAGTTGGAAATGTGCTTTGGCCATCTCCTTGATTAAAAACAAAAATCAACTCTTCAGTTCACATTTTTCTATCTCCAGAACCAAGAGATGAAGACTGCTCAGATAAATACTTATTCTGCGACACATATAAAGCTCTAGGACATAGGTAAACATTACCAGCATTTCTGTTTACAGTATCATCATCATTTTCCTTTGCACTCTTAACGGGGTATAAGGGGGGCCAGCACATCGACAAGAAGTTTGCACCACGACAAGAAGTTTGCACCAAGCATTCTCATCTTTTGCCATGCTGGTTTTTATGGCAATTTGTTTTACATGGTGAGGTTGCTAGCCGCAAGCACAACCTGATACCAGTCACCTTGTACTCCGTGCCTCAGGGTGCAATATTCCTGTTCTTTCTTTGTCTCTTCAGAGACCCCTGGGAACTACATGAGAAGTATATAAGATGTTTCAATTAAATATATTCCAGTCACACAGTCAGTGATGACCTGTATTGTTTACAGAGGTCTCTGAGACAAAAAAAAAGGAATTCTGCTCCCTAAGGCATATCATAAAAGGTGACTAATATAAGTTTGTGCATGGGGCTGGCAGCTTCATCACATAAAACATATAGCCACAGAAACTGCCACTGCAGGTACACAAGAATGCTTTGGTACAGGTCTCCTGCAGGGGGGGGGGGGGAGCTATAGTGATCCCTCCATAACGAGTGAAAAAAGGAAATGATGATGATACAATGAGTGGACATTAAATTTTGATGCAGCAAAATCAGTCTTTGAAGAAACCTGTCAGTATTCATTAACTCCAGACTCCCTCCTCATTAGCCTTAAATCCTACACTACCTTTACATGCTCAAGTGCCCTACCACCCCACACTTTGTTGTCCCCTAGTCCATGGCTTTAAACTTTTTGTCTTGAATATGGTGAAGTTACTGCATTTTCTGGGATTGAAACCTAGTCTACCCAGTTGTTAATGGGAACCTGACTCTTCTCTTGAGTTAGGGAAGACAAAGGCATGGAGGAAGGGGACTGGTCACCCCACCTCATAAAGCTGAATCTACTATGGTGAAGTATCTAACACTTCATTCCCGTACGACAATATCTGCTGTGGGACTACCTTTACGTTTTTTGTTTAAACTTAAAAATACAAAAAGATATTTAACTGATTTGACGCTATACATCTTCATCTTCACATCATTTCCAAAATGTTTGCCCAGATATAATAAGATAATTGTTTTTATCTTTATCTTCATGCAGATGTAAGAGGGGCAACTTTAGAAGAAAGTGCTGTAGGTCTTGCATGGATTTTGAGAGGTCGGCCAAACTTCCTAAGGAGGCAGTGAAGCTTAACATGAGACAGGACATGAGGCGGTGACATTATTAACATATTTAACCTGCTATTTGAACATCCCAGCAGACTGGCCAGCTGTTAGTGGTCCATGTAGTTATTTTGCCATTTCCATTTAGTTGTAATTTGGATTTTGGTTAATCCTGGATCCTTCTATCAATGGAAAGAATTTGCATTTATGTCTAAACATTTTAACCACGCACTATCTTTAAAAAAAAAAAAATTATCTACTCTTCAATTTAGATATCTAAAATACTGTTGGCATAGTTTGCATATACATTTTTTTCCTCATTATTTTACAATTGCGAGTGAGTACGTGAATATTGTGAGTACAACATTCATCAACATATTCTGTAAGGCTTATTACTGCACTGAAGCAAAGCGCCATTTTATTTGTAGTGCCTTATAACAAATTAATGAGCCTAAAATATTATTGCCGAGTCATCATTGAATTTTGTTAGTTAGGGTAAAAGCATATAAATACATACTCAAATACATCTACCAGGGACAGATATGCACATCGCCTGATTTCTACAAAGACAATGAATGAATTAAAAATGTAGTTAAGGCTATTTTAAATAAAACTCATGAGTAAATTGATATATTTTTCAAGACATTTTATTAATGGTTTCTTCAAGCTGTTAAAAATGCAAAATAAGAAATTTGACTGTTGCTCTATATGCCATCTAAATTTTCTCTGCACACAAAGCATAGAATTTGCATACATTTTTAACCCATCTTCAGATAATAATCTTTTCTCATTTTTTTCAAGTCATTGCTGTAGTTTAATAATACAGAGAAGAGAACTCGAGAGACATAAATATAAAATAGACAAATATAAAATAGACATGTGAAGAACTGGACAGGAGATATTAGTATGGCCTAAACAAAGGACTATGCTTTTTATGTTAACTGAAAAGACAAAGCAGAAGTATGTATGTTTAATAATATAAATTAGGAGACCATTGCATCATCATTAGCTGCCATCTCCACATCAAAGGTCGGCTGCATTTGGATCTCCAATGTTTTCTGTCTTCATGGTGCACTCTGATAGACTCTATCTTGTCCACCTGTTAATGTTATCTTCCAACTTATGGCGCTATCTTCCTCTCGCACATTTGCCTTCCACTCTTCCTTCCATTATGGCCTTCATCAAGGTGCTTTTATCTTTTTTTATATGGCCAAAATATAATAGCTAACTTTGATCTCCTTCATTATTTCTCTTTTCATTTGCAGTTTTTCTAGGACCTCTTCCTTTTTTCCTCTTTCCATGAGATACACCCCACTCTTCTAGATATCCATATCTCAAGAGCCTCAAATCTTTCTTCCAACTGCTTGTTCCTTGTCCATGTTTCTACATCATTAAGAGTAATGAAAATTGTATATATATATATATAACACTTGATAACTCTCAATTTTAATTTCAGAGGTATTACCAGTTGCATACTGCCACTTTTTAACTCACAACCTCACTGTACTATCAGCTTTAATTATTGTCTATGTCAGAGTTTCTTAAAATTATTGTCTATGTCAGGGTTTCTTAAAATTATTGTCTACGTCAGGGTTTCTTAAAATTATTTCTACATCAGGGTTTCTTAAAATTATTGTCTGTGTCATGGTTTCTTAAAATTATTGTCTATGTCAGAGTTTCTTAAAATTATTGTCTATGTCAGGGTTTCTTAACAGTTTTTGTGACATGGACCCCTTTGATTGTTCGGTGAAGGCTACAGACTCTTTCTCCAAAAAAATGTACATAAACGCATAATTAAAAATTTTGCTTTTTACATTTTAGGTTATGTACATGGACACTCCCCCCCCCATTTTCATTCAAGGTCCCTCAATGGGTGTGGACCACAGGTTAAGAAACCCAGGTCTATGTAAAACTTTCACAATCTTAAAGTAATGTAATTATTTAAGAGACTTCATGTTTATCAAGATAGCCATGTAAGATAAGTTAGAAGCAAGCTATGGATGATGAATGAATTAAGCAACGAATGACTGACACTGAGGTCAACCTACAACAGAAATAACTAAAGGCGACTGCTCAAAAACAAAGGGGAGAGAAGAACAACTTGCTTGATGCTGCTGCAGCAGAAGATGATGATAAAGTGTATTAAACACAACAAATTACTCTGGCGGAGACGATGTATATATTGTATATATTAGCTTATTTTCTATTAATCCTGTCTTACAAAGTTGGACGACTTACCAGTATAATTACAACTATTATACTGTTGTAGAGTGTGCTTCTAACATGGAATGTGCAAATTAAAATATTGAAACAGATATTAAACTACTTTGCTACTTACGAAACAATTCTTTGTCATGTGTTCTTTTCTGACACTTCTATGTTATTTTGTTACAATTTTGCTGCTAGTTAAATTTCCTTTTTCCCTCCTTGTGAAGCATGCAGCCACCATTGTATCTGGTCCCCCTTGCAGGAAGCCTGCACCAAGCATTCATGAGCTCTTGCATTGGTGGTTTCTGTAATTTGTTTAGCATGATGAGGTTGCCAGCTATATGCACAATCTCATATTAGTTGCCTCTTATGACAAGCCTGAAGGAGTAATAGTCCTATTCTACCTGTCGCCTCAGAGATCCTGTCCCCCCTCTCGCGGAACTACATGGGATGTCTTTATCGTTTGCATTTTACAAATATGAATCTGTTACATCTAACATATGGCCCATGTAGTTCTCTGTGGTCTCGTGTGATACAAAGAAAGAAAAGGACTACTCCACCCTCAGTACAAGGTAACTATTATAAGGTTATGCAAGAGGCTGGCAACCTCATCATGTCAAACAAGTAGCTACTGCTGTAAGAGTGTGTGAATGTTTGGTCACACTTCCTGCAAGGGAACCAACTACAGTGGTGGCTAAATGCTCGGTAAAGAGCGCAAAAGGAAAAAATTACATCTAATATATGCACACAAAACTGTTTACTTAGTATGTTATTAAACTTTATTTTTGCCAAAAAACATTATTATTAAGTATACAAGTTATGGCTTAGGTTTTTATCAAACATTCATTCTACACGATGGTTCAGAAGTAATGAGGCAGTTAGTGCTACAATCAGAAGTCACTACTTTTTACTGCAAAATTATCATTATTTGATGTTGTATTATTAGTGTTATATCATTATTTGGTGTTGTATTATTAGTGTTATATCATTATTTGATGTTGTATTATTAGTGTTATATCATTATTTGATGTTGTATTATTAGTGTTATATCATTATTTGATGTTGTATTATTAGTGTTACAATCAGTGATCACTACAATTTTTATTTCAGCAGTTGCTACAATTTTTACGTGTAAAACATCATCACAAAACAAACAAAAACCTAATTACTACAGTTGCTGTCAGCTCACTTCAATGTGTTTTTTCAACTCTTTTTTTCAACAAATATCCTCACTTATTTCAACACAGGCATCAAGAATTCATTTGTTTAGTTCCTGTAATTATGTGTGAATTAAACAAAAAATAAATTAATAATTGAAATAAAAATAAAGAATTATAAATAACTGCACTATTACTTCTGAGACACCTTGTATACCTGAACATTATATCATTACTTTCTCTCTGTCATACATAATTATAATTAGCACATAAAAATATAACATCACCTTACAATACACTCCTCAAGTGTTAATTTTCTTAAAGAAGGCTAAGACTAATCTTTCCACATTCAACTGGTACAAGTTCAAGTCTATAGAGAAAACACTACAAACATCTAAAATATCAAAGTTGGGACATGTGAATTTCAAGCTATCAGTATAAGGTTTCATCATCATCATCAGTTGCCATCTCCACAACGAAGGTTGGCTGTAATGGATCTCCAACGTCTTCTGTCTCTTGTCTTGATGGTGCACTCTGATAGACTCTTTCCTGTCCATCTCTTGATGTTGTCTTCCCACTTATAGCGCTGTCTTCCCCTTGCACATTTGCCTTCAACTCTCCCTTCTGTTATGGTCTTCTGTAAGGTGTTATGCCTTTTTATGTGGCCAAAGTATTTTAGCTGCCGAACTTTGACCTCCCTCATTAGTTCTCTTTTCATACCTAGATTTTCTAGGACCTCCTTATTTGTTTTCATCTCTTTCCATGAGATACGCCCCATTCTTCTATATATCCACATTTCAAGATTTATAAGGTTTAGAATAATTTAAACTGCATGCAAAATAAAGTGAAAGGTTAAGACAATGGCAAAAACTGTAATTTGTTACCTAATACTGGTCTTCAGATACTAATATCTCAATATTAGCCAATGATTAATGCAGCCATTGTTCCCACAACCATTTAGTATGAAAATGTAGGAAAATTTCAGGAAAAGAGTGACAGAAAAAATTTTAGAAAAAGCTTTAAGATTAACTGTCAAAACACTACCAGCAACTTTCAACAAAATAATAACAAATGAGGAACACCCATTCCAACCTCCGTCTCCACTCACATAAATGGACAAATGGAATCATCAACATTTCAACACTCAAAAACAAGAATGCAAAAATATAAGCTAACTTGATGGCAATAACACCACCATCAACAGCTAAGAAACATTTTCTATTGTTTACCATTCTTTATTAAACAAAAGATTATGATGATAGGAAACTCTATACAGAGCGATACAACAGGAGGCAATCTGATCATCAGAAACAGTACCCCCATCAATCAAGTGTTTTGACCCTTTATTCTCCTTTACACTCTAAGGGGGGCGGGCCCACCTGGGTCATGACTCCCAAGTGTCTCAGCCTCCTGTTGTCTTGTGTAGAAAATGAACCCATTCCACCTTGGCTGCAGCTTTAAAATCCACAATTCCACCAGCCGGGGGCAATTGTGAAAGTAACAAAGTGAAGACAAATTATTGCAGTTGTTTCGCAGCACACCACTAACACACCTGCGTGAAGCCAACGAAGCGTGAAGCCATTACGAGCTGGTAATTGAACTCTAACTGCATCTGACACCTCATATAATACACCGCAGGTTACCTGTAGAGCCGCCGTCCTTTCACCAATACAACGAAAAACTCATTGTATTGCGGACTTAGACAAATTCCATATCAGGGTGTTTCCTATACCGCAAGTGGGGCTAGATTTACTGTCCCGAGTTCCATAGCCCATTGCAGTTGTTCCACAGCCAGCATGATGCCTTTTCCGCAGTTTCACTAAGCCTCTTCAGTGTCCTTGTTCTCGAATGTCCCCTCAGCCCCAACTAGCTATGTAGTGTTACCATCAATGGTAGCTATGTAGAGTTACCATCAAAGGTAAACTATATGGTGTTACCATCAAAGGTAACTATGTGGTGTTATCATCAAAGGTGGTGTTTTCATCAAAGGTAACTATGTGGTGTTACCATCAAAGGTAACTATGTGGTGTTACCATCAAAGGTAACTATGTGGTGTTACCATCATAGGTAACTATGTGGTGTTATCATCAAAGGTAATTATGTGGTGTTATCATCAACAGTAACTATGTGGTGGTGTCATCAAAAGAACCCAAACTTCAACATAAGCAGTAAAATTACCACAATTCTTTAAATAGTCAAAAACAAAATCAGCCTGAAAGTAATAAAAACAAGACATGAAACTGAGAGATTACAATGAATAAGTAATTTTCGTCTGTGCAGTTTTATAAAATCAAGAAAAAATATAGGTGTCACCTCAAAATTGTACAGTATAAAAAGATGCTGCTAAAAGTAAAATCAAATTGTGGCATAATAATTTATCACTTAAATTTAGTAATAAATGATTACACTGGTATACACACATTTTGGTGCCTTAAATTTTATAGCTGTTCTTGGGTAATTTTGGGTTGCTGATTCCAAAAATGTAATCAGCTCTAGTTTTTGAGATAATTAAGAATGACCATATTAGTAGGGCAATTGTTATGTACAATCCTAGAGTTAGGTGCTATCAGTGGCATTTTGACTTTAGTCTGCATTCATATTATATGTAATTACTGTGCATATATTACCAAAAATGCAATAAAACTTTATCACTAGCACTTGTTTAGTCAACACGCAAAAGGACTTCCTGGAATGTGATATGCCCGGACAGTCACGCTTAAGGGCCCAACAGTAATCTGCCATCATGTGGGCATCCCAAAGTCCCTGGTATCTCTCTTCCATTGTTTTTATATCTTGGTGAAATCTTTCACCTTGCTCCTCACTAAAGTCGCCAAGATTCTCCGGAAATAAATGTAAATGGTTATGGAGGTAGTGCAATTTTATGCTCATGTTGCATCCAAGTTCACAAAAACTCGACAGCATGTTTCCAACTAATTCAGAATAATTGTCTGCTTTAAAGTTACCCAGAAAGTTTTGCACAACTAAAACAAATGATGACCAGGCTGTGGACTCTGTTTTGTTCATGGAATCAATAAAATTTGGATCGTTTATTAACTTTCTAATTTGAGGTCCATCAAAAATTCCAGCTTTAAGTTTGTCTATGCTCAATTCTGGAAACTTTCTGCATAAGTAATTAAAACAGGTACCATCTTTGTTCAGTGCTTTAACAAATTGCTTCATCAAGCCAAGCTTTATATGTAATGGTGGCAGTAGAACTCTTTTTCGATCAACGAGAGGCTTATTGACAATATTTTTTTCTCCAACTTTAAATTCATCCCTCAACGGCCACTGCTTCTTTGGCCAGTGCATATCTTTTGCCCTGCTATCCCACAAACATATAAAGCATGGATATTTGGTGAATCCCATTTGCTGGCCAAGCAAGAAATTCATCATTTTAAGATCTACACAAACCATCCAGTTATGTTCTAAATACTTCAATTTTTCCAGAACTGTGCTTATTGTAGCATACTCCTCCTTCATTGTAGTAGAATGAGCAATTGGAATTGAGCCATATTTGTTACCATTGTGTAAGAGAACACCCTTCAAACTTCTTTTAGAGCTGTCAATGAAAAGTCGCCATTCATCTGGTGTATAACTTACACCCATTTTGTTAACAAGACCTCCTACAGTGTTTTCTTTACAAAAGAATGGAATAAAACCTTGCTCTCTGCTGCGATAAAATGTAACCTTTGTTTCAGCAGTCAGTAATTTTTTTCTTTCAATCTTGAAGCCAAAAGTTCTGAAGATTCCTTGGAGAGATATAGATCTCGGATTAGATCATTTAGTTCAAGCTGGTTGAAGCGTTGAGCATCTGAAAAATCATCTTCGAAATCACTATCACTGTCACTTGTCGTTCCACATGCCACTGCTGTCTCATCTTCTAGCAGGGAATCCGAAATCTGACTGAAAGTTGGAATTAGTATGTCATCTCCGTGTGGAACAGGTCGCCTAGCAGAATCTAAATCTCAATATTTCCACTTTTTGTGATTTTTTCCATTACTTCCCTTAATATTCACAACACAGAAATAACAGTCATCATAGTGGTTCTTGGGCTCTCTCCAAACCATTGGAATTCCAAATTTTAAACATTTTCTTTTCCCACAAGTCCACTGTCGCAGGTGTTCAACACATGTTTTGCAAACAATATGAGGAGCCCAAGACTTGTCCTGGTCACCTAGTTTTACTTTAAAGTAAGCAAAGTATGCCTTTTTCACAAAAAACAGTAATATGCTTCCTATGTTCTTCTTTGAAAGTGTACTCTCCACAAATATAACAAAATAAATGCGGTGAAAGAAAACATGCTCTTCTTGAAGATGATGCCATTCTCTGTTAGAAGTGTAATAAAATAAGTAGCATACTAACATGCATGCAGTGGCTTAAAATCTAAAAAAGGCAATTCTGGGAAGATTCTTGGAAAACTGAAACTGAGAGTAAACAAGCAGTTTTCTTTTGTAAAGGACTAGACAGCAATAGTTTTTTTTACCTAGCCTTATATAGAAAATATTGTAATAATACAGGGTGACCCAAAAAAAATGGGCTCGCGCGCGCACAATAAGTGCACGCGCGGGCCCGTTTTTTTTTGGGTCACCCTGTATTAATGAAATACAAAAATGTCTGTATCTCAAAAACTAGAGCTGCTACAGACAAGTAAATGTGATATTTGGATTGAGCAGGCCTCATTTATGTACAATCAAGAGTAAAATGTTTGGCACCAAAAAAATTTTTTGTTGTTGTAGGGCTGTGTTATTAAAGCTACTGAATCATTTTCTTTGCTTTTAAAAATGTTAAACCTGTTTCAACTGACATTTTATCAGTAATAATCCAAATTATGTAATTTAAATGACACTTTGCTTGGTAGCATGCTTATGCAAGTTAGTTACAAGAAAACAGGACAGTGAAGAACCAAGTAAGACATAAGGTAAAGGAACCCGTTACACGCCCATTGAGGCATATTGGGAATATGGTGTTAGGCCCATATTATCTTGACCGTCGGCACACGAGGGGTGATGTGGTCGGCATCACGCCGGCCGCCTTAACCTTCCCAGAGTAGCTCTGGTACCCATTTGGGGCTGGGTCGACCCAGGAGCCGTTTGTGGCCTAAAAATTTTCCGCCTCATCTGGGGATCGAACCATAGACCACTGCGCTAGGAAGCCAGTGCACTAACCACTATGCTACCGCGGCTCCTCAAGTAAGACATGGCGAAGATAAAGATTAGCATACATGCCAACCCCTGGAGATGAAAAACTTGTACAAAAAATATTAAAAAAACCATACAAAGACAGAAAAAGCCAAATAAAGACTGAAAAAACACACATATCAAACGAGTTTTAATTCATGTAAAAATATTTTCAATCAGAGTGGGCTGCGCTATAACTGAGACATGCCCCCTTTGCCTTTTTAAGAAAGTCTTCACTTGTTTTAAAACCCAAAGAACAAGTGTCTGATTTATTTAACACTATAAAACACGAGCTCTTGCATCAATCAAAAAAGGCTGCTTGATTTTATTTGTTGATTTTTTGTTCACTGAATATCGGCTAAGGTGTGGCCTGCAAGGGTATTGATTATATATATATATATATATATATATATATATATATATATATATATATATATATATATATATATATATATATATATATATATATATATATATACACAAGGGCTATTCCAAAATCAACCTCCGATTGGCTGGTATAAATAAACTGGTTGCCATAGCAACACAGCGCAATGCCTGCAGCAATCAGTATTGTGTTATCTCGCTACACGCAAACCCACAGTTCCAAGTGTTCAGTTGTTCACGAGTAGTGACCGAGTAAACATGGACCCTGTCATCGCCACACCCGCCAGCTGTGACGTCTGTGGTGTGATTCGTTTTCTGCAAGCAGAAGGACACAGCGCCGCTAAGATTCAATGTTGACTGTGTCATGTGTGCAGCGATAATATTATCAGTCACCGTTCTGTGAGGGATTGGTGCAGGAAATTCAGGGATTGGCGCACAGATGTGCATGATGAGGGGGGACAAGGACGACATTCAATTGTGACTGATGAACTCGTTCAAAAAGTTGACCAAGCCGTGGGTGAAAATCGTCGTGTCACGATTTCAGATCTTTCTGCTGAATTTCCTCAAATTTCGACTAGTCTGTTTTGAATTGTCACAGAGAGATTGGGTTACCACAAGTTCTGTGCATGGTGAGTACCAAAACAACTGACTGACGTTCACAAAGCTCAAAGAATGGGCTCAGCTTTGATGTTCCTTCTGCGCTACCGGGAAGAGGGGGACAAATTTCTTGACAGAATCGTGACTGGGGACGAGACATGGGTTCATTTCGTGAATGCAGAGACGAAGGAACAGTCCAAACAGTAGATGATAACTTTCTCCAAACAAGCCCAAGAAATTCAAACAAAGATTTTTGCACCGCAAAATGATGGCTACAGTGTTCTGGGACCGCAATGGAATTTTGTTGACCAAATTCATGGCACCAGGGACCACAATAATGTCAGAAGTTTATTGTGAAACGCTGAAGAAGATTTGGAGGTCGATCCAAAACAAAAGGCATGGAATGCTCACCAAGGGCGTTGTTCTCCTGCATGACAAAGCTCTGCCCCACATTGTGGCTCGCACACAGGCTTTACTAGAGCAGTTCAACTGGGAAATTTTCAACCACCCCCCCCCTTTACAGCCCGGACTTGGCACCAAGCGATTATCATCTCTTCGGCAAGATGAAGGTCTGGCTGGCTATCCAGCGCTTTGAAACCAACAAGGAGCTCATGGATGGAGTCAACAACTGGCTGGGTACCTTGGCGGCGCCGTTCCTTGATGAGGGATTGCAAAAGATGGTGCCACGGTAAGACAAGTGCCTGAATTTGGGTGGCGACTTTGTGGAAAAGTAATGCAGTTATGTATGTAAGTTTTGTATGTAATAAGATTTTTTTTCTCTATTTTTGATTATTTTTACCAGCCAATCGGAGGTTGATTTTGGAATAGCCCTCGTAAATATATATATATATTTCATCATCATCATGTAGCATGTCCTTTGCAGAACATCGCTCTCATCACAGCCCGCCTGAAAGATTCTCGATCTCTATGGCAAAAAACCTATACAGAATATGGGTACATCCTCCAACATATGTTTTTGTTTCCCTAATTCATACATACCAACTAGTACAGGTTACCCATATTCTGTACAGATTTTTTGCCATATATATATATATTCTTCTTCCGTCCTTAGCCACAGACCGTCAAAGCAGTCAGTGGCCATTACGCCTAGTGGCGTCTTAGGGCAACAGCAGATAGGTTTTCTTTGCCATTGTTTCCCATCACGCCTGTTGGCGTCTTTAGGGCAACGGCAAATCAATCCATCTGCTGCTGTTTCCGTAATCGAAGTGACTGGCAAACGGGTGATCAGCCCGTTGGTTATATATATATATATATATATATATATATATATATATATATATATATATATATATATATATATATATATATATATATATATATATATATATATATATATATATATATGGCAGTTCTCCTCATATACTCATATCATGTTGGAGAATGACAAAGATTACAATGTATTTGATCAGGTGGCAGAAAATCTATGTTCTAGTACAGCATAAACTAAATGGAATAACTAAGCAATATTCTGTATAATTATCATATCAAAGTATACTAGAATACCACACTGTACAAATACAAATCATCTGTAACTTGAACAAGGGTGGTTCTAGATATACTAGAAGCAAGTAGTACCTTAGCTAAACTATGTGCCTTTGTGAAACCATACATTCAGCATCTTAAGATCAGAAAGGCAGTCACAGGCTTAGGAATTATATATTTCTCCTTCAATTTGGCACAGCATGTAATATGGCTCTATGCAACGGACTAGTATATGTGATTATGAGGGAGATTTTTTTAAAACCCACTGAATGGTTAAACAAGACCATTACAACTTAACCATACCAAAGAATGATACCAAGTCATGAATATACGAGGGGCGTTCAGAAAGTAATGCACCCCTAGCCCGTACCAGATTTTTTCTTGATCATGTAGCCATTTCTTCGCAGCATGAATCACTCCTTCATCATCTTCAAACCTTGTCCCACGGCGTGCATCTTTAAGTAGACCAAATAGATGAAAATCAGAGGGTGCCAAATCGGGACTATTTTCATCGTTTCTAGCATTAGGACTTGTGTACACGTGATTTCAACCCCGGATGTTAAGTTGTAATGTTATTTGCAAGAGAGTTAGCTTCCGTTTCCGATCTTAAAAAAAGTGATGGGTGTATCCGCGTTTATTTTTTGTAAATTTTTTAAATCGAAATGAATCGGCATCGAACACGCGGCCATTTTTGCTCTAATTTTATTGGATTCTGACGCCATGCGGTGGGGATGAGATTTTTGTCTTTATAAGCGCTGATATCGGTTCTCAGAATATGTTTGATGGCTGAGATGGAAACGAAAGTAGAATGGCATTGCTAGCATGTATAATTTTAGGGGTTAGGACTAGGAATATCGGAAAGGTTTAGAATTACGGCCGAATGTCACTGCTGACGAGGTCGTTTGTTGCTTTGCTACTGATGATGGGTGTAACGAAAAGATCGTCATTTGATTTGTATTGGTCTGTTGGTCAAATGACTTTCACTGAGATGCAAGGGATATGGACTCTTCGTGTGTTGGTTATTTGTTTAAAATTTTTTTTTAATTTTAAAATTTAAAAAAAATTTTTTTTTATTATTTTAATTTTTTTTTCGTTTTTTTCATCTTTCCTTTCCTCTCTTCCTATCACATCTAACATGTACACAAACAAATTTATATCATCAGATTCACCATTCATTTATTTAATGTAAGCTTGCGAATTGATTGTCTCTCGTCTTGGCATAACGTCCACAAGAATCACACCTTCAATGTCCCAAAAGACAGTGATCATGACCTTTCCAGCTGAAGGAATTGTCTTGAATTTCTTTCTTCGTGGTGATTGCGGATGATGCCACTCCATTGACTGTCTTTTTGTCTCAGGTTCAAAATGATGTGCCCAGGTTTCGTCACCTGTAACAATCTTAGCCAAAAAGTTCTCTCCATCAGCATTTAAACGCTCCAACAATTCAGAAGAAATTGCTTTCCTTTGCAATCGGTGGTAATTTGTGAGACTTCGAGGAACCCATCTTGCGCAAACCTTAGAAAATCCAAGAGTTTTTATAACTGCATTTGCACTACCAATGCTGACTGACAGCTGTAAGGCCAATTGTTGAGTAGTGATTCGCCTATCAGTAAGAATAATGCCCTCAGCGCATTTCAACATTTCTGTGTTGATCGCTGTGGCCGGACGTCCACAGCGCGGCCGATCAAGCAGCTCCGTATCTCCACTTCATGATTCTTTGATTCTCTGAACCCACCGACTGACTGTACTCCTGTTGACTGCAAAACTTCCATACACATCACATAGACGCTTGTGAATGTTCACAACAGTTTCCTTCTCTGCAACGAGAAATTCTATCACAATTCGCTGCTTATAACGCAAGTTGCTAACACGCTCCATTTCAACGGTTTAGGGCAGCCGTATTATTTGGCCGGTTGTGATGCAATTTGGTGTACACAATTGGCACATACCACATTTGAAGTGTGCAAAATTTCATGCTTCTATCTTCATTATTAGCTGAGAAAAACGATGTGGTGCATTACTTTCTGAACGCCCCTTGTACATTGATAAGAAAGCTGTCAACAGTTAACACAAAAATACATGAATTCAATCGTGCAAAAATACTTTCACCCATATTTATAAAACATTTGGGGGAAAAAAATCACAGACATCAAAGCTTTTGGCCTTTACAGCCATACAAGCCTTTTCTTAGACTCGAGATCAAAAACATTGTGTTCCATTTTGCAAGCACATAACACAAATTGTAATAAAACATCTTACAAATAGCCAATTTCCATTAACAAATTTTAACTAAGATTAAAATAAAAATAGCTTGTGCACAGTCAATGGTCAACGACATGACTTATGTTACAACCACAAGGTCTTTGTCAGGGGCAAGCTAATGAAAAGAGTAGATATAAGAAAGAAAGAGCTAATCTAAATACATAAAAAAAAATTTTTAAACAATATAACCCGTAAATGGAGATTGCTATCATGGCTCTGGTAAATCCCAGCAAAAAATTGCACGGCAATCATGCTGGAAAACAAAGATATTAAAAAAGGAGCAGCCAGTGAGAAAAGATGCAAGCAGCATAAGAAAAATGATGATAGAAAGTGCAAGATGAATACCAATCATCTAGAAAGAGACTAGAAAAATAAAAACAGAGGAATACAAACAAACAATAATAAGAAATATAAAATAAATAAATAATTATATGCACACTAATTACATAACTGATATATAAAAGCAGGGAACCTATTAAAAAAAAATTATACACACACACACACACACATTTATGTGTTTAGACACATGCACAGATGTGTCAGAAAAATGAAGTCCTTCTGTAGAATTTCAGTGTCCATGCATGCAAATAAATCTAATTAATGGGCTTAAAATAAACTGTTATAGTCCGTTCGGAAATTCGTGCCCACAGAAAGTGTCAATTTTCTCCAAAACTGTTTGTTGTATGGACATGAATTTTTGCATGCAGTCTTAGATTTTCCATGCAGTTATTAATATATTTTTTGCCCTTACAAAACTCATGTCATGTTCGAATTTTCTTCTTTACGTTATATAAAAAACTCTTACTGTTGTCTGGGTTAATTTTTAGTAGTTTTACAGGAAAAGTTACAAGATCCGTTCAAAAATATTTTTTTTTGGTTTGAATTAGTTACTCGCGACTGTGTACAATAGGTGCGCACTTGTGCGTACATGTAGTCACTACACTAATTCAAACCAAAAAAAATATTTTTGAACAGATCTTGTAACTTTTCTGTAAAACTAAGAAAAATTAACCCAGACAACGGTAAGAGTTTTTTATATAACGTAAAGAAGAAAATTCGAACACGACATGAGTTTTGTAAAGGCAAAAAATATATTAATAACTGCATGGAAAATCTAAGACTGTATGCACAAATTCATGTCCATACAACAAACAGTTTTGGAGAAAATTGACACTTTCTGTGGGCACGAATTTCCGAACGGACTATACAACAGGTTCAATTTCTCTTAACACATTAACTACCGAATTGGAAAACACACTGTGGCGTAATTAAATTTTGTTCCCATTTTCACCCTGTAGGTGTATGCACAAATTAAGCTGTAGTTTTCGTAATTGCTTACAGATTTGTATGAATTATACGTTATTTTAAAGATAAATGAATGAACTATTAAAACAAGCTGAAAAAATTATGTTTACAGGTATGGTAAATATTATTAATAATATTAATTGATTGAAAGACAAACAAAGTTTCAATTTTTTTTTTTTTTATTATCAACTTACCAACATGTTGCTTGTTCCTGAGGCAGTTAATGCCTTTCTGTAGGTGATTATCGCATAGTATATCCAATTACAACAATAACAAGCCCAAGGACAGACATTCTGACTAATATTTACACTATTGGTAGCTTACATAATCACACCTACACCACTTCCATAAAAATCTCAAAATTTGCATGCAGACTTGGTTCACGAGTTGGGACGAAACGAAAACTATTTGATGTTTCACCCTCACTAACTTGCTGCAGTTGTTTTCGTTCTTTAGTTACATTATTTCCTGCACCATTTGTAACTCTAATTGAGGTCTTTGCTATTTTACGGCCCTCCGATGGCCAAGGACTTGCAATATTTTCACTATCATCACTGCTTGCACCTCACTACTATCAAAATCACTACTTCAATCAATGTGCACACTGTTTTCACTCGTCCTTGTCGCTAGATCTATCAGTCAATTGTTGAAACAAATTTCTAGCTTTTTCAGCCGTTATTGGAGATGTACAAGCATTTTTTGTGGTCCTATCACTAGTTGCCACGGTAAACAGTTTCACACGATTTGGTAACTAACCCAAAACGTTGAAAAATATGAACATAATATCAATTTTCCAGTGTTCTACAACAACCATGCTTTGGGAATTTGTTTTCTGGTGGCAACTTAAAATCTCAAACCAGATCACAAAGTGTTCAGTAATTTTTCATTTGTTTTATTACTAAACAGATCGACGCTCTGAGCGGCTCGCTGTCCAAATGATGGAATTTCATAAGCCGGTCCCACCGGCTCACGGCAGTTAATGTGTTAAGATAATCAGTTTATAAACAGAAGAAAAAGAAATCAGTTCATTGTCTCTGTATGCAAACTGGGATTGCAAAAATTAGTATATTAAACAATTTTTTGTTAAATTATGAGAGTAGAAATGATAAATGGCAGTTACTGCACTAAACCAGTTTGGACCAAGAGACTTTAAACCATAAAACGCATGCGGTTGAGCCTCAAACATGGTACATTTTTTATGCATTTTAAAGAGTATTCTTGTACAATTGGGAGATCACAGATGAGATCATCTTGAGCACATTACATATTTTGTATTCTGACTACATCTTCTTATGCATCGCTACATTTTTAAATGTCTGAAACTGGTCCAAATGTAGGTTGCTTTAAACATGATTCACCAACATGTCAGGCCACGTAATTCATTCAGTACTCTTCAGCTGCCAAAGGAGCATAAGCCTTCAACAACGTCATGCCAAAGTTCTCCTGTTCTGTGCCATCCACTCAAGGTCTTTCCATGTCTTCTTTATGCCTGTCATATTTTTGTCTTCAGTTCTCTTCTCCATGTGTTTTTTGGTCTCCCTCTACTTTTCTTCTGCGAGGGATTACAGAATAAGGACTGCCTTGTACTGCTACCAACAGGTTTCCTCAACATGCTCCTATCCTTCGGCAATGTCTTCTCATAAAATACATTAAAAAATTGTGTTCCGTATGTTCAAAGATACATTATCTGTTTTAAGTATGGAGAAATTTTGCACATGCGAATGTTAAAATATTGTGCACAGTTCAAACTTTGGACACACTTGGTTCTAACAACTTGTTAAACTAACTGAACATTCAGTTTAGCAATACTGTGAGAATAGGTACTTCGGCCATCAAATTATTTCAAGCCAGTAATAATTACATATTCAAACTCAAGGGTCAAGTTGCACTGCCTTCATCTAACTTGTTCTGTTCATAAATCCATTTGGCCACTTTGTCCAAGTTATGTCCAGTTTTAGCACTTGTTTCCAACACTGTAATCTTCTGTGATGCACACTTGGTAACTTCCTCTAACCTCATTAAGCTCTCAAGCTCTGAGCGACTCATCCCACTGACAACATCTCTGAAGTTAATAAAATAATAAATGCATAACAGAAAAATATACATTAACTGTATTCTGTTCTTCTGGTTCCTTATTCATTTTCCTTTTTGCTCTCCCTTGCTGGAAGCCTGCACTAGAGCATTCATGTGCTCCTTCAGTAGTAGTTTATTTAGCAATGTCTTTTTATACGATGAGTTTGCCAGACTTAAACTAGTCACATGACCTGATGAAGCCATAGTCCTATTCTTTCTGTGACTCTACTGAGACCACCTGGAGCTACATGGGTTGCCCCTTATGAAGGAATAATAAATTTCTCCTTTGGACTTGCCTTGTCTAGTTCACTACAGATCTTTCTAGCAACAAAAAAAAAAAAACACACAGACTTTCACATTAGTATTCATATGCCAGTTAATTCCTCTGTTCTGAACAAGTTCTCACGTATGAAAGTTCTTGGTCATCATTTTTGTTGTTCTCCATGTTTCACAGCCATAGTGTCAGGGCATAACAAACTGAATAAACACATGCACAAGCTACGATTGTCTGCTTCACCACTGTGCTCATGTGGATTAAACGAACAAACTGCTGAGCATGTTCTACAGGACTGTCCTCTGTATGACCAGTTAAGAAAGATATACTGGCCCAATGACTCAACACTAAACTCAAAGCTATATGGAGTTAAAGAGGAACTTCAAACAACAGTCGAATTCATCATGAGAACTCGTCTGACGGTGTAAACATCAAAGATGCGATCGCAAGAAGAAGAAGACAGCCATAGAATAGCATTGCTTTGACTTCTGAGTTAAACATTCTTATTTATGCGTTGGACTTGATTCCTTTGATTTGCGTATATTCTTTAATGTACTAAAAGATCCTCCTACTTTTTGTATTACTATTTTGATGCCCATATCCACAAACTCAAATTTTATTAATTTTGCTGTCATAATATATATATATATACGAGGGACGGTCAAAAAGTAATGCCTCGTAATTTTTAATTTCATTCAATAGGCAAGAAAACAGATAAAATTCACATTGAAATGTAGCCCCAAGTCTGAACTTCAAAAATTTATTTCTCAATGTAGTCTCCGTTATTTGTTACAGTTTTTGTCCATCTTCTCACAAGGGCATGTATCCCCGCACGGTAAAAATTTGTGTCCTTTTTCCTAAACCACTGGCGTACAGCGCGTTTAAGGGTCTAGGTGTCCTCAAAGTGATGTCCGCGAAGATCTTCTTTCAGTGGTCCAAACAGATGGAAGTCAGAAGGTGCAAGATCGGGACTGTAAGGGGGATGTGGTAATAATGTCCAGCCAAATTCTGCAATTGCATCAATGGTGCGTTTAGCGGTGTGTGGCGTGGCATTATCGTGCAACAGTAGTGCAGTTCTCTGATCTTTTAATGGGTAAAGTCGCCGAAGTCGACCTCTAAGCTTCTTCAAAGTTTCAATGTAACGGTCTGCATTCACCGTGTTTCCCTGTTCCAAGAAGTCGAGAAGAATCACACCCTTCTCATCCCAAAACACGGAGGCCATAACTTTCCCTACAGATGGTGAATTTTTGAACTTCTTTCTTGTCGGCGATGTTGTGTGATGCCATTCCATTGACTGCCTCTTGGATTCTGGTTAAAAAAAATGAACCCAAGTCTCATTACCTGTCACAATATTCGATAAAAACTCTTCTCCTTCAGTTTCGTAACGGTGCAGGAGGTTGATGGCTATGGTTTTCCTTCAGCATTGAGGAATTCTATGACATAACGTTGTTTTAACCGAACGTCTTTGGCAGCCATTTTTAAACTGTTACAGTGGTGCCACCTGTTACTGAAACAGGTTGGTAATGCTATACAGTGCAGAAGAGTGTTTGAGGAATCCTGCTAGATTTACAAATTGCACACCGATGCAGTATTTACATACATAAAAAAATAGGAGGCATTACTTTTTGACCTTCCCTCGTATATATCTTGTAGGGATATTTCTCAGATTACAATCTGGCCATCACTTTCTGCAATTATTCTCAAATTTGTATCTTTTCCATGCGTTTTTTCATACCCAACTGCTTATCTTTTCATAATCCAATCTACATTTATAGCCAGCAGAAAGAGGGCTGGTAATAAGAGGTATCCCTGCTGCACTCCAGTCCCCATCTCAAAAGAGTTCTTTATGCTGTCTTTCATGAAGAATTATACATTGCATGTCTTCATATACTTTTCTTATTAGGCCAAAGATGGGCTTTAAGGGTACCCCACATTGCCTCATTAGTTTCTAAAATGATTCTCTATTTAAACCGTTACAGGCCACACACTGAGGAAACCTTCAGTAAACATTGAGGTAAAAGAAACAAAGTGAGATGTAAAAAAACATGGAGACTGAAACTGAAAACAGAGTTACAAAGGATAGGGAAGACATGGAAAGAACTTCAATGGATGGCACAAGACTAGAGAGCATGGCATGAGCTGACTGAAGGCCTTTAGTCCACAAAGAGCCAATGGATAATGACAATGAATCAATGTATGACCCTGCACGTGCTCACACATCATTATCATTACTCTTCAGTTCCCCATGGAGCACATGCCTTCAACAAATACCTTCCAAGCCCTCCTGTCTTGTGCCATCTGCTCAAGATTACTCCATGTCTTCTTTATCTCTTTCATTCTTGTCTCCAGTTCTCTTTTTTCCATGTTTTTTGTTGTTGTTTCCCTTTATTGTAGTTCTTGTAGGGCCCCGTGTAGTTCCTGGGGGTCTCTGAGGACACAGAGAAATAATATAATGGCTGCTCCCTCAAGCATGCTGTAAGAGGTAGCTAATATGAGGTTCTGCATGGGAATGGCAACCTCACCATGTAAACTAAATTGTTACAGAACCCACCGCTGCAAGATTCTCAGCTCTGGCACAGGCTTTCTCAAGGTGACCATCTCTTACCCCTGGGGATTCCAGCATAATGACTGCTCTGTAATGCTATCAGCAGGTTTCCTCGATGTGTGTTCTATCCATTGCCAGTGTCTTGTGCTCAGATCATACTTACGTTTTATTGAGAAGAATAAGAACACACACACTCTGTGTGAACGGGTGTGACAACATGGTCATCAGCTGGACACAGGAGACGGCAACTTGTACATGCCTGGACACATCTATCATGAACTGTCAAAAAATAACATCACAGTATTGTTCACGAAAGCAGGAGACAACTAAATACCAGGGCTGGAGTCGGAGTAGAGAGTGAGAGTTGTGGAGTCAGTAATTTTTTAATGGTGTTGGAGTCAGTAAAAAATGCCCAGGCTCTGATTCCCAAATTTATAACTATACGGCAAGTAAAAAACAGTAGTCGGAATCAGACTTCTAAAATTTCAGGAGTCAGGGTCAAAAATGTTTTTTGGCCAACTCCACAATCCTGCTAAATACAACCAAAATAACAGAAAAATAAGGGAATATCTTATGTATACAAGTTACAAGAGAACAACTGTTGTCAGTTCTGGCAAATGATGTGATCTCATTCATTCATTTCCCTTTTAGCTCCTTATGGAGCATGTAGCCACCACTGCAGTTGGTATCCTTGAAGCAAGCCTGCACCAAAGCAGTCATGTGCTCGTTGCTATGGTTTCTGTAGGTATTTGTTTTTCGAAAATGTGGTTGCCAGTTCCATATACAACCTCATGTTAGTCTCCCCTTATGTCATACCAAGGTTTTGTCACATGCTGGCCTTCAAAGCATGTATGCACTGCTTAGACAGTGCAGACTACGCTGGCTTGGCTATGTCCGCCACTTGGAAGATAGTCACATGCACAAAGATATTTTCCACGGATAACTGACAGATGGCAAAAGAACAGCCAAGTGATCGCAGCTGATGTTCAAAGATGTGTGCAAGAGAGACATGAAGCCACTAGACATAAATCCAGCAACCTGGGAGTATGAAGCTGTCAATCACACCAAGTGACAATTCTCCCTATGGCGTCACCTCAGATTGGGCGAAAAGAAGCTCTCACAACACGCAAAAGAGAAAAGAATATGCTGAAAGGAACACTAGGAAGCAGCTGAAGGCTATCACCTCAGGGGTGCATTCCCATAGTCAATTATGGCTGAAGGGACTACTACTATTCTTACATGCCTGAGGAAACAGTAGTCCTATTCTTTACTTCCTTGAGACCCACAGGAAGCACACAGGGCAATAATGTGCTTTACTTACTCACAAATAATTATCTCCTCTTTAGACACATCTTTTAGATAATCTAAGCTAATAAATGTCTCATCATCATTATCATCATTTTCGCTCCAAGTGGAGCATGGAGGCACTATGGCAGCAGGCCCCCTTACAGGAATCCTGCACCAAAGCATGCATCTGCTCATGCAGTAAATTTTTCTGTAGCTATTTGTTTTACATAATGAAGTTTTCCAGCCCCATGCATAGCTGGTTGAAATGAAGAACAAGGCAATGTGTGTTCAATATGGCCTTAAAAAACAATTCAGAGACGCAGTAATAAAGGGTAAGGTTTAGGAATCATAACCCTAAACTCTAACCTTAAGCCTAATCCTAATGATGCGGTTGACTTATTTGGGTGACATCGAAGAGCATGTCTCGCTGCATGTCAACCTGCACTACCTCATATAAGTTGCCTCCATGACATGCCTGAAGGAGCAATAGTGCTATTCTTTCTTTATCTCCTCAGACACCCCGGGGAACTATACAGGAAAAATGTCTCAATAACCCACCCTTATTGTGTGAGCTGAGTTATGGCATATTTTACATTATATTTGGCAGACAATGTGAAATTTATCTAAAAATCTGGGTATTACAGTGGAAGAAGATCAAACTGATGTCAACCTAAACCATGTAATATATACTGAAGCACATTAAAAACGCACCACCTGTATAATCCAAGAACAGAGTGTGAAATGTAAATATAAGTGTGTACAAGTTTACATATTTGGAATCTTTATTCATTTTCCTATGAATCCATGCTGGTCATTAATTTGTACATTTGATTGTTATGAAATTCATTGCATTCTGTGCAGGCAAGGGAGAAAACCAAAAATACAAAAAAAATGCACGTGCGTTATCCTGCTGGAGAAGCTGCAAGTCTGGATAAATTGTGAATGCAGGAGCAACCAGTGCATCCAGAACCTCATCTCGATATGTCACAGCATTAACATTTCCACGGAAGACGTGAAGAGACAAGCGATGGTGAAAACTGAATCCTCCCCAAATGTGAATACTGCCGCCTCGAAATCGGTTGACACAGCAATCTGCAAAGCGCTCTTCACACCGTCGCTAAATCCGCATACGTCCATCTGCAAAGGATATGTTGAATCTGTTCTCTTCTGTGAATAGGACAGCATTCCACTGCAGTCTAGTCCATCTGATATGTTGCTCTGCCCATTGCAGGCGCTGCTAACGATGTCTGTGAGTCAAGTTTGGCCCAACATAAGGTCGTCTTGCAGTAAGGCCTGTATCTCTGAGTCGTCGTATGACTGTCATTCGAGAGACTTGCCCATGTCTACCCACTATTGCTCTTGCTGTTTGACTTGCCGGGAGAGTCAATTCCTTAGGTGACTCAGCACAATATGACGATCTTGCGCAGGGGTAGTAACTCGTGGTTGGCCACTCCAAAGTCTATCCCGGGCACTGCCAGTGGTTCCGTAACGTTCATTGAGACGTACAATAGTGCTGTGGTGGCAATTCATCCTTCTGGCAATGGCCCGCGAGCTCATTCCGATCTCCAACATACCAATGGCTCGTTGGCGGTCGTTTTCAGATAGTCGTGGCATTTCAAGCACATGTACTGGGTGTTTTGTCTCAACGGCCTTTTTATACCGAGTATACTGCCACAACGCGTACACATTTTCAGGGTCATAGCTGTTGGGAATCGTGTTGCACGTGTAACTTTCATCGTTTTCATGTAGTCTGTACACACACCCATGGGTTGAATCTTGCACTTTCCATTCCAGCAGCCATTTGCTCTCTACCTCATGGCAAACACGGGGAAAATCCATTCCCACACTTTTTTTGCCAGCTTCTCGGCATCTGTATATATAATAGTGGTGCGTTTTTAATGTGCTTCAGTATAAATTAGTAACAAGTTAACTGACCTTTTATACAGAATACCACCTGATCAATGGTTGTTCTAATATTCAATATCACAGTAACTCTAACAGAGGACAGAAAAATGTGCTCATTTACAGAATATGTTAACCCCAGTTTCTTTCTCCTCTCAGTTTGGAACACATAGAAAAATCCTATCCATACTTTCTAAACTTACTCCTACCATATTTTTCATGTGTAATTATCAATAATCTAAAGGGTCATTGTCAAGCTGTCACGAAGTGGTTTTAAGTTTTAAAGAGTTTGCCTGAATGAAAGCAAGACCCTTGTATGAGAAAGTCTGAGAAGATAGAATTTAGATGGAAAATGACATGCCTGTGGACAGGTGAGACTATTGGCTCAAGAGATAAACCCAGGATTTGACCCTCCCCTTGCTGCTTCGTGACTTCAGAATGGCTATAGTCTCCGCGCCTCTGACTGCCTTGAAACACAAGGAGATAAGGTGTATAAATACGATCACAGACACCACTATACAGACGACGTAAAGTAAGTATAGTAAAGAGTAGAATCTGATCCAGTAAATATATGTATATATATATTTATTTACAACAATAAAGCATTAAAATGTCATCATCAAGCAATCACATAAATAGCGTGCGCTGTTGCACGGCCTGAAGAAAAAAAAAAAAAACCAAGTAACAATGAAAATTAGGTAGACACTGAAAAAAACCCAAACCCCAAATCACATTCACTCTTTCTGTCACCCTGCTGAGGAACAATAAAATGATTAGTGATTTAATCTACTCTGATATTGTGGGGCTGTCAACTTTAGCCTCCACTCTCTAACACAACTAAGATTTTACTGTCTTAGTCCTGCTGACTCTTCCTCAACGACCGTCTACACAGCTTTCCACTTGTTAGGCGATATGCGCCGCTATCTAACACCACTGGAAATGCTAAAATAATAGACTTGGAGTAACACAATGGCTCAGTGTCTATCCTTCAACTGGATACTGAACAGACCCTACTGGTCCTGTCTATTTTCTCCCTCCTTCTCTCTCTCTCTATTGCTCTTGGTCTCAGTGTCTCTCCAACACTCGCCGACTGATGATGCTGCGTCTCCGTTACGCTCTCCTCTCGTTCCTTTCAAGACCAGGCATGGTAACCCTGTCACCTGTTCCTGAATGAAGTTCTGGCGTCAAGCATGAGGTACTCGATTAATTGTTGACAAACTTCTCTGCTGCTGATTAGCTTCTATAACTTTCCCCTGATAACCCGCTCCGGAGTTAGAGGAAAAAAAAACCACGGCCTAAAGTTCTGGCTGTAGGCAATGTAACTCAGTCTCACGGCCACCTGCCGTTGCTAGAGACTATAATAGCGATGCTCCGGGCTGTATGATAAATAAACCCCGTTCCAGCTGAAGCATAGGGGCTTCACTGCCAGAGACCGTAGAGTATTTTTCTTTTGCTCCTGACGATAACTAGAGTACTCTGACCCTGAGATATGTCTTTTGCCGTGGATAATTTTATTTGACAAAATTATGCTCCCCACTGTTTCGCCGCGACTCGCTGAAATTAAAAAGAAATGCGTCTAATGTACACCCACTCTAAAATCGCTTATCTCTAACATATACGATACATAAAATAATTCTATCCAAGTGGCACTAAAATCACACTCCTCCTACTCTCTCTCTTCTCTCGTTCTGCACAACAATACAAAATTAATATTACCCACGTGGCACTAATCTTAACTAAAATCTGCCAGGTAAACAAACAAAACTCCTGGCGGGTTGCGTGGCTGTTACGCAAGGCTAACCCCAGGTGTCCAAACATTACACTAGGAAAATCCACGTTTGTCCAAAATTCCGTGGCCTCCTTTTTTTTTTTTTTTTAACATTTACACATGCGGTTTTCCACTTAAGCCCCAATTTAGATTGAACCTCGGGCTAGAGATAATTTACTCCCCTAAGCAGTATAATTCACTAAACACACATTTTTACTTTCCGACTGCCTTCCTCACATCTAAGGCTCAGAAAAATTAACGTACACACCAAGGATTTCCCAATAAAATTACATTAGAAAATATACAGGAATAAATGGGGGTTTCCCCAACATTCTACAAATATGGGCACACGTGTTTCTCACAACTTCACACACTCCTATCTACTGCCAAAATCATAGAAAGAATAAGCACACTGTTGCGTTTACGTCGTTCTTCAAAATTGATAATGGATGGCACTATCGTTTAAAACTTTAAGTTTTAATGTCCCCGAAGAAATTAACTACGGGCGAAATTCTCAAAAACCCACTAAGAAGAAAAAACGATTAATAAAAAGTTACATACCGATTATCGTTTTTCTTCCCCGCAATGGAGACAATAATTACGACGTCCTACGGCCAGGCAATTATTTCTTCAGAGACAATTGCCCGCGGTTTCCTCCCTCATTATATACAAGAGAAACCGCCCACGCGGATTCCCTTCCTACGCATCTGCTCGGACCAATGGGAGCGCTAGGAAAAATCAATACTAGCAACCTTTGCAAATCCCGCGTGGCTTAAAATTGCGTCACGTTACCTGACGGCCGCGTGCTTCCGGACACGTCATACAGGAGTGCCCGAAAATGACGATTTATCGTAAACAACGATAATCTGCTTGATAGCGGACAAACTCAGAAGAGGGTAAAACTGATGCTAGAATAAAATAAACCTACCATCATAAACGAACCCATTTAATCCCTACCGAAAATTACCAAACACGATATATATTCAAATGAGAATAAATAAAATGGTGGAAATTCAAAATAGAACCACAGAATCGGGCCGGAAATACAAAATAGACGACAGAATCGGGCCGGATGAAAGACAGAATTACAGTGCGGCATCACACAAGCAATACTAATAATCTACAGGTTCATTACTAATAATCTACAGGTTCATTGAAAAGTAATTTATTATTTTCAAATATATGTATCTCCTCACTTGTATGCACTCGATATACATGAAACAAATTTCAAAACAAGAAGCGATAACTGCCATACGACAAATAAGTTTTATTCTTTAAATTATTTCCAGAAATTGAATAAAATTTAAAATGGCCAATAAACTGACATTATAACAGACCACAAAAATTGCTGCCGGCTATGAAATCATGTGTAGAACAAACTGGATCACATGCTCAGTTTAAATGTTAATGTAACATGATTTTGTGTAATAAAATGGCAGCTCACTGTCTTTATTCTCACATTTGTTTCATATAAAATAGGTGGATATAAATGAAGAAATAACAATTTAAAAATAGGTTGTAACTTTTCAATCACTCCATATATCATATCTTACAATTACAGCATGAGCTTCTTTGTAGTAGTTGTGCCATATAGGGCTCATAGCTCCTCCCATTTCTCTGACAGTGACTTCTGTTTTCTTCAAGGATGTTACAGTCACAAGATTTGTGCCAACCTGGTAACAAACAGAGATAATGCTGAATTAAGCAAGCAATTTATTTTTGTACCAAGACATCATTCAAGACAATTCTGTGTTCAACCTGTCTCTTTACCTCATTCTGCAGACAATTTTAAAATTAATGACTTAAAAAACCCCACACACAGTATATGGCACTCAGGGTGCATTCTACCGTTATCCATCCTTCTCTCCTCCCCCCAATAAAGAAACACACTTGCAAATATATTTTTAACAGTACCATCATTAATAGTGTTCAATGGCACCCCCTCCTAGCTGTCACCCAGGGCAGATTCCCCCCTCCCATTTACCCCTGCATACACACACATATGGGTCCCACAAGCATGTATGCCTACACATGTATATAGTAGTGTTTTACTTTCTGGCTATATTGTAAGCAAACAAACAGGTAAAATCTGCAAAGGTAAATAAATCACATTGATTATCAATGTGCTGAGATCAATGAAAGCAAGAAAAGCTTCAGGAACATATAGCATCACAAAGAACATGAGTATGGCCTTAAATGAGTTAAGAGCTGACAAAGTTTTGACACTTCTGAATGCAGTCTATGGACCTTGCAGGACTCCTACCTGTATTATCTCTATAAGTATTTAACTGCACTGCCTAAAAAGTCTAGAGCCAGTGAACAATATCAAACAATTAACCTAATGATTCACATTACACAGGTATTTTTATGTTAAGGGTATAAAACCAGAATCAAGGCTGAAATTACAGAAAAACAGTGTGGATTTGTTGAAGGCAAAGGAAATACAAATGCTATTTTTATAGTGAGAACAATAACAGAATTCAGAAGGAAAGTGGATGAAGATCTATATTAATTCTTCGTAACTCTACACAAGCATTTGGCATAATGAAACATATGATAAAGATGCGTGCAGGCCTCCAGATAGACAGAGAAGTTCTGATAACAGTCAGCAATATGTACTGGGAACATAATGCAACAATGACTAGATAATGAAATAGGAGAAAATTTAAAAAAAAAAAAATATGGCCTAAGACAATGATGTGTTTTATCTTCTTTTTTCTTTGTACATCAAAAATATCATAAGATGGACTGATGATATCAGGAGAATAACAGTTAGAGGACATAACATCAATAGTAACAGGTATGTGAACAATGCAGTTTTATTAACATAATATGAAAAGAGACTCCAGCTTCTACCAGACACAGTTATCACCAGTAGGACTACTAAATATAAGATTTAAACAGCATGAAGATAGAAATACCCATTATACTAAATAAGAAAAAAACCAATTCCAGAACGTAAAATATTTGTAGAAAGGAAAGAATGAGTCTAGCTTAAGACAATGATGTGTGTAATCTTCCGAGCTTTTTTCTTTGTACATCAACAATATCATAAGAGGTACTGATGATATCAGGAATATAACAGTTAGAGGACATAACACAACAAATCTTTTTTGGATCTAACATAAAACTAGATGGCAGATGTCTTACTGAAATTAAGGCAAGAGTTGCAAAAGCAAAAACAGCTTTCCACAGCAAAAAAGGGATTCTAACCAACAAAGAATTGTCGCTGCAAGTGAAGATGAGAGTGCTATGATGCTATATACAGCCTATATTTACTTTATACAAGTGAGATCTGAACAATAAACAGACAGAAAACTGGAGGTGGTAGAGGTGTGGTTCAAAAGATGGATGCAATAGATGACTTGGACAGCTAGAAAAAACGAATTAGAAAGTTCTCAAAGAAACAGAAGGAAGTAATCAATTAATTAACATAAAAAGGCAGAGACAGGCAAAGATCTTTGGACATGAGAATCTAGAAAACTGGTAAATTCAGAGGAAGACAGATAGAGAAATACCTCAAGAGAGTTGACCATAAAGCATGAGAAAAAAACAAGCTGACCATATGGCATGGGAAAAGACTGTAGATAAGACTGATTTAAGACAAGAAAGACTGTAGGAAATAGTGAAACATGAATGCCAACACCAGACAGCATGGCATTCAATGAATGACATCTAGATGACATTTGTCTGTTTGTTGTTTTCATTAATACAGGCTAAGTACACGGTATGAAGTTTTCACAATGTCGATGTACTTACTGTAGGAATAGTTGCTGGTAGTTCATCTTTGGTACAAGTTGGACCTAATAGTTAAGACAAAACAAACTGCGACAGAAACCATCATTTCTAGAGCATGAGCCTGTTTGGTGTAGGCTTCCTGCAAGGGAACTAACTACAGTGGTGGTTCCATGCTCCATACAGAGCGAAAAGGAAAATTAAGATGTGTCTTAAATATTTATTCATGATAACACGTTTCTTAGATTCAAAATCTAACACATTATCGCTTCAATCTGTGCTGGGCTTCTCTATATTTTCTATTCTTACAAATAATGTAACATATATATATGTGTATGTGTGTGTGTGTGTGCGCGCGTGCGTGTGTGTGTGTGTTAAAAAGGCAAATGTCTAGCATTACCAATGACTCCAATACAATGCTTTCCAGTTATTGTTCTTGTGTAAAACTAAACATCTTCTAATAATGCCACACATAAAGATACTATAAAAAATTAGTATGTTCACTTATTGTTCGGGATTTATACATTATGTGACATTGCAATTAGGAATCAGTTTAATTAAAAGGCAACTAACCTAGTAAACTATACAGGTTTTCCTTTCACCGGAAATGAAAAACCTGTACAAAAAATCCAGAAACCTGTACAAAAATCCGAAAAACCTGTAGCCTACAAAAAATATTGAAAACAGAACCACACCAAGGAAAACATCATTCTATGACTTTTTTTTTCTTTCAGAGATCAAAAGAGCATATTATTCACACAAGCTTTTGCATAAGTTATTGTTTACTGCGTTTTCTTTGCTGGTAAATTTGGTACAATTCTTCATGTCGGATATTCTAGGAAACTCAATAAGGAGCGTAACAACAGGAGCATAACAGTTCCCCCTGTCAGCAATTGTTTTGTGCCCTTTAATAATCTCCACTATGGCTTTTGCTGTGAACCCGTCATGTCTGAAGTCCGTGACAAGATAAACTAGACCTAGTGTGTGTTAGGGTTGCGAGTTTCCTACAAAGTCACAAATTTTAACAAAAGTATGCTGTATTTACTACCTTCTACATTAGATCTGTCATCAATATTATTATGCCTAAGTCTTTCCCAAGATTCACTTTCGTCATTGATGGAGTCTAAATCATGCCTGTATTCAATACCCACATCTGATTCAACCGCATGATCATCTTTCTGATCAAATACAAGTCACCTCTCAGCTCCCAAAGCAAAGATTTCACCGCCCAAAAAGCCATGACTTAAACAAACAAAAAATTGTGAAAAATAAAAATATCATTCGATTCAGAAAACGGAAGCATCTTGTAACCGTCTGTTTTGTAACGGCCACCATAAATGTAACGTACTGTTTATGAGTGATGTGAAAGCTGGCAGAGTGAACGTGTCGTTTATCACCTGGACTGTATAATGTTGCGGTGTCGATGTAGGTCACCAGAAATGTAACGGCCAGGAATGTAACGGCCACCAGAGTGAGGCACTGCCAGGGGTACTATGATCACTCACAGTAAACAGCGTACATGTTGTAGATCTGTGATATTGGTATTATGATGTGCTGAGTGTGGGTGTAGACGTGAACACGAATGCTTGAGGCTCTTAGTAAAGTCAATAATGCACCCATACACTCACATGCAGTAGTCAATGATGAATTGAAGACTGCTGGCACGTTTCAAACATTTATTTACGAAACTGACAGTAGCATCAACAGGACAGTCAAATCGACGAGATCAAGGACTTCACATAGATAATAAATGACTCTTAAATGTCTGGTAATCAAAGGCTTGCATCATACATCAAACATCATCTGTCCTAATGTTACAATATGTAATGTAGCTTCCGTACCATTGACTCAGCGCATCAGGTACTTAATTAGCTCTGTCGTCCAACAAACGAGCTCCTAAATTGCGTAGCAATAATACATAAGGCTGTTATTCAACTGGCATAGCTCGCCAGATATATTTCCTCTTGCTGAAAATATTGGCCGTAATACAGGGCCTCAATATGTAGACAGCTGTGTATCCTTTGTTAGCAGGCACGATCAAACCATGCTAAACATATATATATATACCGCCAACCTGTGGCGTCCACAATAATTTATCATCATCATTAGGCTTCTGTTCACTTGAAAACATATATAGTCTCATTTGGCTAGAACTAGAAGCAAAGAAGAAATTCTGTCTCTCAAGATCTGTGAGCTTCACTCACCGATAGGTAACTTCAAATGTTCTGCAGCCAAAGGCATAATAATAAGAATGTCATTTACCTTCATACAGAATCTTCCGGATATACACTTAACAAACAATCACTGGGGAAAACATTGACATTTCAGTCATATCGAAACTTTCCAATCCCCATGATGATCTAGAGGAAAACACAACGGACATCATCGTCCGACAGCCCAGATCACAATCTAGATGACGGAAGTCACAGTTCGCGCTCAGAACTCTGCGCATGCCTAGACAGCATAAAAATGAGTATCGTTCAGACAGATCAACGACAACGATTGAAAGAAAGAGAAGATAACCCTTTAAACAACCTGTCATAGAAGTTAATACCCAATTATCCAACTTTGACCAACAAAGTTTTACAACAAAAGTATTAATATATTTACCTATATGACTCCGTCAAAAACGACAAAAGTATTAAATAGATTTACCCATTATGACTCCGTCAAAAACGACAGCAACACATCTCTCATACCGAAAATACTCAGGTCTCGCTAAACAATGTTAGCACTCTCAATTTCGGATGGTAGACTTTGCACACTGGCATTTTTGACTGAATCAAATTGTAAAAGGTTAATAATTAGGCAAAAACCTTTACAGAAAATATGTACGGCCATACAGATCTGAAAACGAGAAAAATCTGAACAGATTTTGCGTAACTTGTACTACTTGGCATTGTCTCACATTGGCAGTAAATTTGAATTTTCCAATCTGTCCCAGCCCCTCTCCTGGCCTTACTCTTTAACTTTTTCTATTCTTACCGGCTATATGATAATATAGTTCTTTTTTAAATTCTTCTATCGCAGCCGTAGTCTTATTTTCCGCTCAGACCCCAGACCCCAAGGCATGTCTGGCTTTTGATTTCGCTTCTGGCCCATTGCTCAGCCCTCAGTGGTCAGCGCTCGCCAGCGTACGATAACACTGCGTAAGACACACCTGCGTGCATGTTTGTAGTATGCCAGCCCAAGGGAATGTTACTCACACGTAATAGTGTTTTGACCACTCTAACTGATGCACGGGCGGCAGCCTTAATAAGGGTTTATTGTAGTTTAGCGGCGCAGAAAGTAAACCCTTTGAAATCTTGGTAACGTTAGGAATTACAGGGAATTTTGGTGTCTCTGATGTAGATTCTAGACTAATGTTTATGTTACTCAGGGTTATGCTAGAAAAACGGAGTGGCCCAAACACCTGGACAAAGCACGCAACCTCAGATGGTTAGGTCAGCGTCCATTTCTGGACTATATAGCCTGATAGATTTTAACTGTCTTTACACTCGTTAACAAACTGAGCCCTAGGATAAACCGAATGAGACACAGGAAATTGTGGGCAAAAGATTCAACCGTGTTGCTAAAATTCTTGGTATCTCGGGGTGAGCTGACATTTTTCATATCATATATGCTGAGTTATTAGTGTACATATAACTGATAGCAGTGACTTGCAGGTTTTTTTTCTGTGACAACTCCTCAGTAATTTATTCAGTGCCAATGTAGCACAGTCTACAACCTAAGCTAACAGATGCTTAATCTGTTTAGAGCCTCATAGTTTTGTTAGTGTTTACAATAAGTTAAATGGTAAGCTTACACTGACATTACTTTTGGGGATCTACAGTTGTGTAAATCATTCATATAAATATGGCTAGTGATGTGTGTTCGCTATAATGACTGAATTGTGGGAGGTAGTCATTTATTTTTTTGGAAGCAACTTCTCATGGCAGGGTGTGGAACCATGGAATGGCTATTGTGTAGTTTAGGTCTAACTTACAAGGCAGTCTAGAAAGTTAAGCACTGATCAGCAAAAGAATCCTATACCATGTAAAGTCACAATGTATCATAATAGCATAAACATTGCACTTGTATGTGTTCCATGTTGGGAGGTTATTACTTTTCCCTTTTGTGTATCAACCCCATGGGACGCATACAGTTTAATTGTGTAATATATCTAGTGCTTATATTTTCTGTAAATTCACGTAAGGATTTAAACTAAATAGTACATCCTCTCAACGTGGACTACATGGTTGGACAACCCATATGTTGAGTTGGAAGAGGACATTGAGTCGATTTTTTTCTGTCAGAGCAAACGCTCACACAAATATATTAGCCTATGCGGGATGCATGTTGAGAATTGATATTGTGGAATTAACAGGAGGAAAACTCATGTGGGAGCAATAATAATACAAATACCGTAGTGGTGCATAAAACGTAACTATAACATTAAGTTACGATTTTATTTTGCTTGAGGTAACAGGTGTTTATTTGGTCTTAGTTCCAGGTACACCCCCCCCCCCCTTTCCTCCCCCCCCACTGTTAAAGCAAAGGACTACATGTACGCAACAGAGGGAATGCACCATTCTCCCTTCTGCCAAAAAGTTTTCCAGTAAGCAGATAACACGATGAGTGTCAACAAGTACCTGTCAACTATATTTCGCTTAACCTCACTAAGCATGTGGAAAAATTATGTGAATACCCTTCATGGCAGTGTAGAACCAACGACTCAGCCTGATGTCAAGTATTGTGCAGTAGTGGTTTCTTACTCGCCTATTTAGTACAAGTCAGAGCTTAGTGGCAACCAATATCTCATCTTACACAGCATCGCCAGCTAATGGAAATTATCTTACTGTGTTCTTAATCGGAGTACGCAGTTCCAACAAAAGGTCTCAAACCAGACCCAACCGGATTATGCATCGAGTTCCATATACGAGGTACATCTACTTTAATTCACTGCGCCAGGATATAGCGGCAAAACAGACTGTGGCCTTGAGTTGACCTCGATTTGTTGTGTCTTCTAGTCAGTAGGGACCCGGCATGTATTAGTGGTCAGAACACAGACAGAGTAAAACTAACAGCCAAATGTTGGTTTAGGCCAAATTAGCTGTGTTGTGAAAATGGCCCAAGGATAGCGCTCCAGTGGATTTAACATAAAAACACTGACTGTTTTTTTATTTTGTATTTTTCACAAGCAGCTGAAGGGCTGTTAACTCTCTGTGTTTATTTCATTTGTCGGTGTCCTACAGGATGGTTTTGTGTGTTTTCCTTGATGTATGAATTGATGTTATTGTTAACTTTGTTATTTGATCAGTTATTGTTTGCTAAGATTTTTATTCTTTTCTTCTATACAAGCTAAAGAAAACTTTAATAAATTTTAACCTTTTGTTAATGCACTGATGTTATTGTTAACTTTGTTATTTGATCAGTTATTGTTTGCTAAGATTTTTATTCTTTTCTTCTATACAAGCTAAAGAAAACTTTAATAAATTTTAACCTTTTGTTAATGCACTGTTCAAGACCTTCATCCATACCTATTTAAGCTCTTACTATTTCTCTATCTGTCTGTGAGAAAGAAGAGAGAGCGGGTGATAATTAAGACTACATAAGTGAGTTGTGGGCTTGGAAAGAGTGAAAGCGTTAATAGATCTTTTTCCACGTCATCTTAAGTTCTCCCTAATTTCACACCTTATCTGTGTTTTCTCTATAAATCTTGCAGTTCACTCTATTTGTCTTACTCGACAAATACTCTAAAAAATTACACACTCACGGCAGGCATGTATAGTTTCTGTAGCAAATTGGTTTACAAGATGAGGTTGTCAGCCCCATGCGTATAGTGCATGATACTGTCTATCATTTGAACTGTCTTAAATTTTTTTTTAATAGCCCCAATATATGGTACTTTTATAACTGTCATCTTATCAGTTACTGCTGGATAACTAGAAAACTAAATGTGTTAAAGAAGTTGTCTTATTAGGATATGACTTTGGTCATTTATTCTAGCTAAACACTTATTTTTTAAAATTCAACATGCTGTTGTCATTTCCATATTTTTCTGTACTTAATTTTTTTCTTCACTTTTTCATTAACTCACAATCATAAAAGCAAGATCAAGTACTGTCTGGTTTCTGAACGTAATAGATAATTTAGTGATATATAACACTATATGGTAGCCTTCAAAATACACAGTGATATAGCACGTTTCAAGTCACATATGGCACAGCATAAGAAAATGACACAAAATCTTACATCTGAAAAGAGTTAAAACATCTTTTGATCTATGCCCCCTCTCTTCCACATCAGAACGTTCAAGCATATTTTAAAATAAAAAACATATTTATAAAAAAAAACATACATTAACAACTCTATTTCCTGACATCATCGTATACCACCAGAGACCCTGTGTGTACCAATAGATGTAAAGTAAGAAGTTGAGTACACAATTCTGAGAATGGGGAAGAATTAAAGTACACTGGAAAAAGATGGGGGGAAAGTGCATACAAATAGAACATTAGGATAACTTGAGATGGGATTTTAAGGTTACTTGAAGACAGTGGAAGGATTGAGTTAAATGAATGTTATTAGGCTAGCAAGTGCCTAAACACTCAGGGGTCTTTGTGGAGACAAATAAAGAATAGGACTACTGCCTCCTCAGGCGTGTTATCTGAGGTGACTAATATGAGGTTGTGCTTGAGGCTGGCACCCTCATCTTGAACATTGCTAAAGAAACCACCACTGGAAGAGCACATGAATGCTTTGGTGCAGGCTTCCTGCAAGGTAACCAGCTGCAGTAGTGGCTCTTGGCTCCAGGACTGTCCAACCCATGATGAACCGCGACGTGCGACCTAGCCAAGGGGTGCTGAGCTCCAGCAGAAGCTATGGGGCTGCCGCGCTGACCTGGTAAAGACTGTGGACTTCGTCCTGGCGACAGGCCTGCAGATTTAGCATGACTACAAACTGAACGCAGAAGAAGAAGAAGAAGTGGCTCTTGGATATGCAAATAAGGAAATAAATGAATGAATGATGTGTTAGATGTGCGATAGTTTAGGTGTGGATGAGAGCGATGAAGGCCTGGTAAAGCTAACAAAAGGAAGGTAATAATAATTTTTTCATAATTTTTTTATAAGGTGAATGAAATCAGTAACGTAGAAGGGGGAAAGATAGCATCTATGCTGCATGTAAGGATGTGGTTTAGTAAAGCATGTTAAAAAAAAGGAAATATGGAAAAAGGTAATACACATGTGGCATGGATGAAATAGGTCGAAAATGTTAAAGAGGGATGGAAAGGAGAAGTACAGATATAAAAGTGGCATACCTGTCAACCTGTACGAATTTTTCGTACAATGTACGGATTTTTGATACTTTTAGCAGTGTACGGCCGTACAGACTCGTTGTACGGATTTTTCTCCCCCTCCCAAAAAAAAAAAATTAAAAAAAAAATTCTAAAAATATTTCCAACACAAGTTTTTTTTTAATTTTAAATCAGAAAATATTTTCTAGCCCAGGTTTTTTTTTTTAACCAAATTTTTTTATTTTTAATTCCGGGAATCTCGGCGTCCGTTTTTAAACTGAGGTCTCTCCCAGCAACCAATCAAATCCTTTTGTACCCAACAATTCGGCAAAAACTTTGAATTCGGCCTCAAACGCTTTTGGTTTTCAGCGTGACATGACGTATTTTTAAAGTTACCTGTTATCAATGACCATGCCATTTTGTTTAAAAAAGTTAAGTACTTATAACTTGGTTAAATATTGCTATTGTTTTGCTTTATTGCAATTTAATCGCTGTCTTAATATTTCCAGTTATATCTTGCCCTTCAATATATTTACGATAAATTGTCATAATATTCTGTGTAGGCCCTACATAACTACAAAAAAATGTTTGTTTGCGTTGAGTAGGCCTACTTTCTTCCAGCGCTCGAGGTTCGCTGCTTTATTTTTTAATAAAGTGGCAATCTGTTATCACTGGTCTAGGCTACCAACTGTTAAATAATAATTTTGTACATTTTTGGTGGTACGTTTCTTCTTCCTAGATTTGATATTCTGTTCATAATTTTGTTTATTTATTTTTTGTTGTTGCTGTTAGCCGTTTGCTTTGTTCGTTGTATTTTTTAATCATTTTCTACTGTATGTTGTCTGATGTGTGTGTGCCTCTACTGACAGATAGTGGTCAGAACAAGAGCTTCTGTAGCTATTGGCTGGAAGTTGTTGACCAGAAAACTAGTACTGGTGCCATCCGCTTCCCTAATTTGAAAGTCATCATTCAGCGACTCCTTATACTCCCTCACAGCAATGCTGACTGTGAAAGATCATTTTCAATGATGAAAAAAATTCTCACAGACTGCAGGAGGTCCATGAATGCGGACACACTCACATCTATTTTACAGTGTAAGATTAACATTGATACATGCTGTGCAGACTTTAAGCCCACAAATGCAATTCTGCAAAGTGCTAAAAGTGCATGTGTTGATTATAATACAAAACACTGTACATCGAAAGAATAGTGTACCTCATGATCACTAAGTTTTTTATATGTAAAGAACAGCATGAGACTATTAGCATGTTTTATATCACAATAATTCAAATGCTAATAGATTTGTATATGTCATTTCTCATTTTAAAACTGTATTGCGTATAATTTATTAATATATTTTTTGTGTAAGGATTTTTGGTTGTTTGTAAGGATTTTTTGGGTCCGGCGTACAGATTTTTGTCTCAGGAGGTTGACAGGTATGAAGTGGGTAACAGAGTTGTTGTTTGATCAGATGGCAAGTGTAAACTAAAATATAAATTGTTATGACTTTTAAGTGAAATGATTACTTTTGATTTGAACCACTGTTTGTAGTTATGTCTCTTTGACCAGTTGATGATGTCACATTACACACATTTCAAGAAAAGATGTGTCAACCTTTTAACAGAAGACATTTCTAGAAAGCCTACTAGAAAGCATGTGTTTATAGGATTTTCTAACATTTCTGGAAACAATTTGCAAGACTATTTGGTTAAATTAGGAAACAGTAGACAGGAAGCCACTATGCTGACCGAGTATCTATAGATACACAGTGTTTCACTTAGAGTTGGTTTAACAAAAAAATTGTAATACTACCTCAATGTTTGCTTGATGTTATTATTTTTGACAAAGCTAGAAACAGGGTTAGGTTAAGGCTAGATGTTTCACAAAACTCAAAACAGTTTTGGGGTTAGGTTGAGTCTAGTTGTAGAGCAAGACAAATTACTAACTGCCCCAAAGAAAGTAATGGAAAGATGGAAAGAATATTTCTCAGAGCTTCTTAGTGGTAGCAAGGTTAAGCCTCAGAAATGATAAGAACTATCACAGAAAAGGAAACTAATGGTGGCGAAGATGGCATCAATATAGAAGAACTGAAGGCAGAACTGGAGAAAATCAATTTGGGCAAAGCAGCAGGACTCTTGCTGTTCCAAATATGTGTATGGAGTTTCACCATGTGGCCAGACTGGCTATCCTATTCATGTTACAGCTAGCCTTAACCTATCATCAACGCTGTTTCGAGCTTTGTCAAAATTAATAATGGCCGACAAACAATGCAGCTGTTTTAAAAATAAAAATCCCAAAATAAAAAAAATTTCAACTTGAAGCGGAAAAATCCCATGTTTGGCCATCACAACAGCAGAGTTTTTTTTCTTTTTACAACATATTAAGTCCTTAAAGGTGTGATCTTGCACAAATGGTATTCACATAGCTATAATCAGTCAGGCTTTACTCAAGTTTATTAACATTATGTTCAAGTTGTATTCAAGAAAAACTGTTACCCACAAATAACAAATGTTGGTAGTTGGGAAGAATAGTGGAACAAGGTCCACCATTTTGCCCGAACGCTACTGAACTGGATTCATAACCATATTGCTTTGACACATTGTAAAACATCAAGACATGAAAATGCATATATAGACCTAACCCCAATCCCCTCCCCCCTGCACCACACCAGTGCCGCCACCCATCTTCTCAACAAATGCCGACAAGAAACGAAAATGGAGGCATAGACCTAACTCCCACCCCCTCCGCACCAGTGCTCCCACCCACCCCACCCTCGAACCCTAACCAGCACCCTGCCCCACCCCACCACCTTCCCCCAGCAATGCCATCAATAATTTCCCCAACTATATACCTTCGCTTTTACATGTGTGATCTCATACGTAACTGTATAAACGCCGCAATTATTTACATTGTACGTAATCATAGCCATCTGCCCAAAATGGCGGCCTCCAGTTCTCTGTCCTTCCCATCGGCAACAGAGGCCTATTAGCATCGATCAAAACACTGGCAGCGACGATTTTTTTTAAACACATAGGCCTACACAAACAATCACATCATAAGACCAATTCTTCTTCTGTCCTTAGCCACCGACCGTCAAAGCAGTCAGTGGCCATTACGCCTAGTGGCGTCTTAGGGCAACAGCAGATAGGTTTTCTTTGCCAGTTTCCCATCACGCCTAGTGGCGTCTTTAGGGCAATGGCAAATCAACCCATTTGCCGTTGTTTCCGTAATCGAAGTGTCTGGCAAACGGGTGATCAGTCCGTTGGTTAAGACCAATTAGAAACATCAATTTCACTCAAGAAAGGATACTACAATTCTGCAACCGCTTCAACAGTAATGTTTTTCCAACAGACGTAGATCCGACTAAAAATAAAATTAGAAAATAACAGCAGTAAACACTGGTTCCTTATAAGCATTATTATTGACGACAAGTTAGTTAGCTTCAGTTGACCCGGAAACATAAACAAAGACAGGAGTGGCTCTACATGTACAGAAATTTAATTGGGCCAATTATGTTTCATATCCAACTGAAAATATTTAATGCAGATTCAAGCAGAAATCTTTTTTCGTCGCATATCTTACGGCACTGTAAAAACATACATAAACTTCATTAAGAGCTTAATTAAAGAATTAATAACAGATGAATGGAAAGCAGAGTGGGATAAAAATATGAAAGGAAGACATGCATATAAAATGTTCAAGGCTCCAACAAGAAAATGTCAGATACCTAGGGAATTGAAAATTCTCAGTAATAAGAAACTTCTCAGAAAATGGAAAAGGCTATTTCAAAATAGAAGAACCTTAATGTGCAGGATGTCTTCGAGACAATAATATAGAGCATTTCTTGTTAAAGTGTAAGAGGTATGAACAAATGAGAATACCAATGTTAGATTATTTGCAGCCATCAAATATATATCAATACAGAAGAGGTGTTAAGCATAGACAGACCTAGGGAACTGCATAATATAACCAAACAGTATTTAATAAGAACAAAAGTTAATATATAGTAATTGGGAAGGTGAAGGTCTGATGCTGGTCTTACAATACATATGACTTTTGATAGGTGAAAGTCAATTCCCCTCCCCCTTAATATTATTTTGTTTGGTTTTATTTCGTTTTTGTTTGTTTAGATTTTTTTTTAACATACAAGCACAATTGGTAATTGTGATTTGCCCTACTTACAATGATTTGACATGCTTGATGCCACTTTCCCATATCGGCAATTGATCATATTATTTCATTTGGAATTGAAAACAATATATATCCTAATTATAACTCGTCGGCTTCGTGCAGGTGTGTCAGTGTCTGTCCCTAGTCGTGGCGTGCGGCGGAACGAACGGAATAATTTAGGTGTGTCAGTGTCTGTCCCTAGTCATGGTGTGCGGCGGAACGAACGGAATAATTTGTGTTCTCTTTGGTTAGTTTCACGGTTGCCTCCACGGCTGGCGGAGTTGTGGATTTTAAAGTTGCTACCAGGGTGAAATGGGTTCATTTTCGATACAAGACAACAGGGGGCTGAGACACTTGGGAGTCATGACCCAAGTGGGCCCGCCCCCCTTAGAGTGTAAAGGAGAGTAAAAGGGCCGAAACACTTGATCAACAACCCTGAGCCCATATCACTAAGGAATAAGCAATTGGTACAGACAGATACCTTCACATACCTAGGAAGCATGGTAACACCAGACGGCGGGGCAGGCAAAGACATCAACATCAGAAAGAATAAGGCAAGAACAGCCTTCTTTAGCCTAAACAACATCTGGAAGTCCTCCCAATGCAGCACAAGCACAAAATTAAGATTATATCAGAGCTGTGTGCTTTCTGTGCTTCTCTATGGTGCGGAATGCTGGAGAGTTACAGAGAAGGAAATGTCGAAATTGTCCTCTTTTCACACAACATGCCTAAGAAAAATTCACCGAATTTTTTGGCCGAATACCATCACTAACCAAGATCTGCTTACTCGTAGCAAGCAAGAGGACATGCACACCATCATAGCTGGCAGACGCTGGAACTGGGTTGGTCATGTCCTCAGAAGAGACCCTGATGCCATCACAAGAACAGCTATGCTTTGGACCCCTGAAGGAAAACGAAAAAGAGGCCGACCAAAAACAACCTGGCGGAGGACTGTGGAGGCTGAGATGCAAAGAATGAACCAGAGTTGGGGCACTGTACGAAGGATGGCCACCGACCGAGCAAAGTGGAATCAATTTGTTGTTGCCCTACAAGACGCCACTAGGCGTGATGGCCACTGACTGCTTTGACGGTCGGCGGCTAAGGATCAAAGAAGAAGACTTGATCAACGGGGGGACTTTTCTGATGATGATCAGATTGCCTCCTGTTGTATCGCTCTGTATAGAGTTTCCTATCATCATAATGTATATTATCATTATTTTGAGGTTGAACGGGATATTTTTCATCCTTAAACTAAAAAAAAAAAAATAATAAACTTCATCATCATTATTTTCATGATCTACTATAGTATCTGGCGTAGGTGATCATGTTAGTCCACAACGTCCTTACTCCCTGCGCTGTTTATCCATTCTGTTTGTTGACTTCTTTGCATGGTACAATGTCAAATGGTGCAGTATTTCCTCTCTTTGTCGCCCTCTATCTCTTTTTTCCTTCAATTTTTCTGTTTGCCAATATAAATTTCAGTTTTTCTGTTTGCCAATATAAATTTCAGTTTTTCTGTTTGCCAATATAAATTTCAATGTTTCTGTTTGCCAATATAAATTTCAGTTTTTCAGTTTGTCAATATAAATTTCAGTTTTTCTGTTTGCCAATATAAATTTCAGCTTTTCAATTCTCAGAACATGCCAAGAAAGTGTGTTGCTTCCTTCTAATATAAGTAATAGGCTTTATTTGTTCACTGGCTTTTATCAGGATTTCCTCAATACTTTTTTTTAAACTGTCCACTGTATTATTAACGTTCTTCTATTACACTAGTCAACAAATTTTCAAAAGTTATTTGTACCAGAAATTAAATATACAATTTCTTATTGATTTTGACATGCTGATTTCAAATATCATAATGAAATTCACCAATTGGCTCTGGTTTTTTTTTTTTTTTTTATGATGAATTTACATTACAGTAATACAAATAATGTATGCTTGTTTAATTCTCTGGGGTGAACAGCTAGACTTTCTACTTTAGCATTATAAAAATTGTGGTTACATACTCAATTAATCGATATTTCAACATAAAAGGATAGAAAAAATAAAAACATTATTTAAAGTTCACATATCATGTTTTAAAAAGGCGCATTTGAACCCATTCCGTCATTATTCAGTCGCTGTTCGAGCTCTCTTTGCTTGCTTCTTGTAGTCAATCGATGAGGTGTCTCTTGTCACAGTCCAACAGTAATCAGCAAGCATTGAAGGGCTCCAATTGCTTTGATACCTTGTCTCCATAGCAGCAATGTCCTGGTGAAATCTTTCACCATGCTCATCACTGACCGCTCCACAGTTTGATGTAAAGAAATCCAGATGAGAATCCAGAAAATGAATTTTCGAAGACATGTTGCAGCCAAGACTCTTATACTTCAGAAGATTTTCTACAATTTCATTGTAATTATCAGATCTGTTGTTTCCAAGAAAATTGTCCACCACTGATTTAAATGCTAGCCATGCTGCTTTTTCCTTGCCATGCAACACGCAAAGAAACTCGTCATCATGAAGAATTTTTTGAATTTGCGGACCAACAAATACTCCCTCTCTTATTTTAGCTTCACTCAGTCTTGGAAATTTTCTGATGATGTATGTGAAAGCCTCATCTGTTTTCTCCATTGCCTTGACAAAGTTTTTCATGAGACCCAGCTTAATGTGCAAGGGTGGCAACAAAATCTTGCTGGTGTTGACAAGTACTGGGTTCTCAACGTTCTTACTGCCAGGCAGCAATGACTGCCTGATTGGCCAATGTCTTCTGATGTAATGGTCACTTCGTGCACAGCTATCCCACTCACAGAGAAAGCAACAGCACTTGGTGTATCCACCCTGTAGTCCAAGCAAAAGAGCGACCACTTTTAAGTCACCGCAAAGTGACCAATGATGATGATCGTAGTTTATACACTTCAAAAGCTGCTTAATGGTTTCATTAGTTTCTTAATGGTTTCATAAGTTTCTTTCATATGAACTGCGTGACCAACTGGAATTGACGGTAACACATTACCATTAATCAACAAAACAGCTTTAAGACTCGTCTTGGATAAATCAATGAAAAGCCTCCACTCTTCCGGTATGTAATTGATTTTGAGGGCTGCCATTAAACCAGAAATGTTGTGGCACGCAGAAAGGTCACCCTCTTTGAAAAAGAATGTAATAAGCGGCTTCTGGCGGTTCCTATACACAGAAATTGTAACATCTTCTGCCAGCAGATTCCACTGTTGCAATCTGGAACCCAAAAGCTCCGCCTTGTTCTTCGGTAAATTCAGATCTCTTACAAGATAATTCAGTTCACCTTGGGTTATTAAGTGTGGTTTAGTGAATGTAGTTTGCTTAAAATCTGGGTTGCTTGAGGTTGATGGTTCAGGACCACCAATGTCCTCTTCTTCATCAGTGGAAGCAGCTGAAAATAATTCTGGCACTTTGGGAACTGATAGGTCATCACCATGTGGTACCGGACGTATTGCAGAGGGGATGTTTGGATATTCCAGAGTCCATTTTTTCTTCTTTGATATGCCTTTCCCAATTGGAGGGACCATGCAAAAGTAACAGTTGTTGAGATGATCAGAGGGCTCTCTCCAAATCATTGGGACTGCAAAAGACATAGCTTGCCTTTTGCCAGTCAACCACAGTTTAAGATGTGCTGCACATGTATTGCAGCATATGTGTGGCGCCCAGCTCTTATCTTGATCTCCTATTCTGCAGCCAAAATACAGACTGTACGCCTTCTTAATCACTTTAGTTATATTTCGTTTTTGTGATAGAAATGTCACCTCACCACATATATAACATAAATTATTAGCACTGTTCACACATGTCCTAGGCATTTCTAACTACGATACTTTTGATAAGGACAAATGCACTAACTAATGGCAAAATTTTATCAGAGATAAGATATTTATACACAAAGGTGATGTAATCATAGGTAGGATTGCATCATCAACTTCTAGTTACATTTTTATTGGTCATTAGAAAAAATTATGCAATCGCCCACAACAGTTGCGTCATATATATAAATTGACCGTAATTAAATAAACTAGTAGCATATATCTTGAAAACTAGAGCCAATCAACATTTTTTAATGTCATTTTCGTTTTCAGCACATCAAAATTAGTTAAGATCAGCTATTTTCATTTTTGGTACATTTTGGTTGTTGACTAGTGTTACTTGCGACAACATGCAGATATCACAACATGGCATTGGGTCAAAGGGCGAGAACCCAAGCGCCGATGGATCAATAACAACACAACAACAACATTCTTCTATAAAACAACAACTCTCATGCCTCCAGAGATCTTTTTACTTCTTACTGATTGTCCATGGCTTGCTTCCATACGTATGACTATTTAGCACAACAGAATCCTCTTTCTTGCTTCAAATGACAAAGGTTTTTCAATTAACAAAATACTTTTTTTTTGAACCATTGCTTTTGACTGGACTATTCTACTCTTCGCCTCTGAGTTGCATCTTCCACTTGCTGTTATTAACGTGCTCAGTTACTTGAATCTACACACTTGTTTCAAACATGTCCCATCAGTGACTCCAAAAATAGGCAGTAGTCAGCTCTAGGTCCCTGACATCTTCAAACAGTTTTTTCGTGGAGAGAAGTAGGTTGTTGCCATATGCTACTCCGTTCACTGCGGTATGCCGGGCAGGATTGCATCAAATGTTCGGCTGTCATGGGGCTGATGCCACAGGTGCAGAGATCTGTTGCACCAATCCTGTACTTGTGGTATAGATGGTGCGCAGTCGGAAAATGATGACCTGGTCTCGCCTAGATAGCTTATGACAGGCATAATTTTTTAACTGGCCTGGGTGTTCTCTTTCCTATTTGGACTTGGAAGTGGCTTTTATGGAATAGACGGGGATTTGGTCATGGAGACATCCGCTGGTGGTCCAAGGCATCAAGCAGGGAGCGCAGAGACATGGTAGTTCAGGAGATACGAGGAGCTGAGAATGATAAGAGGTTGCAAAAAGCAGTGCAGCAGGTCCAACAAGGCCAATGGACTACATGGGAAGGAGCCCTGCAGAGGTCCTTGACATGTAATGATATATGGCATATGGCACCTATTAGGCTCAGCTTCGTTGTTAGATCAATGTATGACCTGCTGCCGTCGGCCACCAACCTTGTAAATTGGGGAAAGTCGGATGATGAGCAGTGCCCCCTGTGCCAGGGGAGGCAGACACTTGAACACGTGCTCTCAGCATGTAAGGTGTCATTAGGGCAAGGGCGATACACTTGGCGCCACAACAAAGTGCTAAATGAGCTTGCTGCAACAATAGATCTGGCAAGGATGAAGGCGAATAGCAAACCCAGGCCGAGCACCGCAAATACATACTTTCTGAGGGCAGGAAAGTCAGCACACCCCAAACCGAGTAAACCTGGTAGCAGTTTATCATCTCTTCTTGACTGTGCAAACGACTGGGAGATGGCGGTAGACCTACCTGGACGAGGGGCATATCCAGAGAGTATCAGAAAATCGCGGAGACGGCCGGATATAGTGCTTCATTCTTCAGCAACGCTTCAGGTTATACTGATTGAACTGACCGTGCCATTTGAATCCAGATTAGACGAACAACATTCGTTCAAAGCGGCCAAGTATAGTGATCTGGCCGCGGATCTGAGACATGATGAGTTCACTGCAAGGGTCATGGCTGTTGAGGTGGGCGCAAGAGGGCTAGTGGCTGCATCAGTGTATGATTTATTGAAACTGTTGGGGCTGAGGGGACAGTCGGGAACAAGGGCACTGAAGAGGCTTAGTGAAACTGCGGAAAAGGCATCATGCTGGATGTGGAACAACCGCAATGGGCTATGGAACTCGAGACAGTAAACTCTGCGGTACAGGAAACATCAGGAATTTTTCTAAGTCCACAATACGTTGAGTTTTTCAGTGTACTGGTGAAAGGGCTGTGACTGACGGGCAACACGCGGCGGTTATTATAAGAGGTGTTGGGCACAGAATTTCAGTTGCTAGCGCGCAGTGGCTAGCCTCGTCGGCTTCGCGCAGGTATGTCTGTGTCTGTTCCTAGTCGTAGAGTGCGGCGGAACGAACGGAATAATTTGTCTTCTCTTTGTTACTTTCACAATTGCCTCCACGGCTGGCGGAGTTGTGGATTTTAAAGTTGCTACCAAAGTGAAATGGGTTCATTTTCGTTACAAGACAACAGGAGGCTGAGACACTTGGGAGTCATGACCCAAGTGGGCCCGCCCCCCTTGGAGAGTAAAAGGGCCGAAACACTTGATCAACGGGGGGACTGTTCTGATGATGATCAGATTGCCTCCTGTTGTATCGCTCTGTATAGAGTTTCCTATCATCATAATGTATATTATCATTATTTTATTATTATTAAGGTAAACACAATACACACATTTTGTTGAAAAATCTATGAATTTAAAAAAGAAAAAAAAAACGTATGCACATGCCTCCAAGAGCTCCGGGACCCTAGGCTTCAGCCTACTTAGTCTAATAGATAACTTAGTCAAATGGATAATTCGGCCCTAAGGCGAGGACGAGATAGGAAAGATAAATAGCGGAATAATTGTATTACTAGGATAATTAAGCAAAGCATTGTTTGGTCTATATTTTTTATCATGAAACTATTGTTGATCATAAATTCTAACCGTAATCATCTGCTAAAAAGTGGATGTAAAAGATAACGAAGAAATAACTCTTAACTACACTTCCACGGAGTTGTCCACTCGGTCAATACCGAATAAAGAGAAACTAACAACAACAAATATGTGGTCAGCTCACTAAGATTTAATCAGCATCCTTTGTAAGGTGTAAAAAAATTGCTAAACAATGTTTAGCAGTTTAATATCGGTGCATGTCCACTGGCAAAGTGTGTAAGAATGTACTTTTAGATGGCAGCTGACGAAATTAGAAATCTCTAGGTGTTTTAAAAACGATCAACTTTGCTTTTTTTGCAGATTTGATTTTTTCAGTATTGAGGTGGGCTAGTGATAACGTGATACATTAATAAACAAGAGGAAAGTTTCAATAGAGCCAAGTGTATAACAAACGGTGCTATTTATAGTACCTCTACACCTCACGGTAGAAGGGGAACGACTAAGTAAGTAAGCTATTTATAGTTATTTAAATTTAAAGCAGGAAAATTGAAGGGGAGGGAGGACGCTGAGAATGTGCGCTGGGAGCCAAGGGATGGTGACTCGAAAAAGTTTGGGAAACACCGATCTAGGTGAATCCACCTAAGAATTGTCAACTATTGTGAATAAAAGTTAACTATTGCGGATGAAAGTTAATTTATGTGGATAAAAGTTAACAATTGGGGTAAAAGTAGGAACATCATTTATGACAGAAGTGCGACGTCATATTTATCCAAACCCCCCCTCCTCCTATCGTCACACAATTTTGATTCTCCCTCACTGAATGACGTCATATTTGGACGACCCCCATATCAAAATATAAAATTTGTTTGGGTCTGGTTTATTGTGTTATTTCATTTTGACTAACAAGTCTGCCAATTGGACGCTCTCTGTAGGAATGTTGATAAAGTAGGAGTTAGAAAAATACGTATGTGGATACTGGACACACAATGACAGAATGATGTTACTAAAGATGAGAGCAAAGCCATTCGACATATCAATCTTACAAACTTATGCACCAACTAAAGATTACAGCGAGGAAGAAATAGAAGAATACTATGAAGAGCTACAACACACACTTAAACCAGTCAAATCTACAGATGTGTTGATAGTAATGGGTGATATGAATGCAAAAGTAGGAAAAGGAAAATACAAGAAAATAGTAGGACAGTATGGATTAGGGACAAGAAATGATAGAGGAGACAGACTTATCCAGTTCTGTGAAGAAAACCAGCTGGTCATATGTAACACCTTTTTTGAACATCACCCAAGAAAATTATACACATGGAAAAGCCCAGGAGATGTAACACGAAATCAAATCGACTATATCATGATAAAACATAGATTTAAGAACAGTGTCACAAGTGCAAAGACACATCCTGGCGCCGACATAAATTCAGATCACAATCCAGTTGTCATCAAAGTAAATATAAAGCTGAAAAGAGCAGGAAACAGAAGACAGGAGGAACCCCAGATAGAAATATCAGCGCTGAAACAACCAGATATAAAACAGAAATATTTAATCGAAGTCAAAAATAAATACCAACAGTTATTGACAGAAAGCATGGAGCAGTATAGAAGAGAAAACCCAGAAGAAGAAGCAACCGCAAAATGGGAATGCTTAAAAACAAGCATACAATCAGCAAATGCAAATTTACCTAAAAAGGAGTCTAAGAAAAATCAAATTTGGATGACAGATGACATCTTGAATAAAATGGCAGAAAGAAAGAAAGCAAAAAATACTCCAGAATATAAAACAATAGACAATAACATACGTACTATGTGTAGAGAAGCAAAAGAACGGTGGATAGAAACAAAATGTAAGGAAATAGAAGACTTGGAAGCGAAGCACATGACAAGAGATATGCATGAAGAAATAAAGAAATTATCAAATCGGTCGCGGTTTGCACAAGGAGGAAGCTGTATCAAGAACAAAAATGGTGTAATATTACTTGATGAGAAAGACATATCAAACAGATGGGCAGAATACGTAAAAGAACTATTCGAGGACAACAGAGGTAAAAAACCATCACCAGATTCTAATGAAGGCCCACACATTCTCAGATCAGAAGTAGAGAATGCCATTCATATGATACAAAAAGGAAGATCAGCAGGCATGGATAACATAAACATTGAAATGATAGAAGCTCTGGAGAGCTTTGGTATAGATACAATCACAGAAATATGCAATGATATATACAATACAGGATATTTACCACACGACATGAAGACATCAGTTTTTATAACATTGCCCAAAAAACCAAATGCAACAGAATGTTCAGACTTCAGAACAATCAGCCTGATGAGTCATGCAATTAAGATACTGCTCAAAATCATACAGGAAAGAATAAAAAGTAAAGTAGACAGCGAAATCCAAGAAGAACAGTTTGGTTTTAGACGGAACAGTGGAACAAGAGAGGCAATATTTTGCCTAAGAAGATTAGCAGAAAAATATACAGAGGTCCAAAAAAGTATGTATATGTGCTTCATTGACTATAAGAAGGCTTTTGACAGAATCCATCATGAGAAAATAATTGAATGCCTCAAAGACATAGGTATTGATGGAAAAGATATAGAATACTCAGTAACCTTTATTGGGAGCAAACTGCCACAGTAAGATCGGGAAGGAATTATTCACCATACATAGACATAAAAAGAGGTGTCAGACAAGGTTGTGTGCTGTCCCCCTGCCTATTTAATTTATACACCGAAAAAATTTTCAAACAGATACAGGAAATACCAGGACTGAACATCAGTGGAAGATCAATAAACAACCTTAGATATGCAGATGATACCGTGTTGTTAGCTGAAAGCGAACAGGAGTTACAAGAACTAGTGAAGCAAGTGAACAGTATAAGTCATGAATATGGACTCGACATTAATATTGAGAAAACTAAAACTATGATAATTAGCAAAACAGACGATAAACCCACATTAAAGATAAGCGTAAATGGGAAAATCCTGGAACAAGTCAAGAGCTACGTATATCTTGGTCATATAATAACAGAAGATGGCAGATGTGAAACAGAAATCAAGAAGAGAATAGGAATGGCCAAAGCTACATTCAACAACATGAAACATATACTGACATCCAAACAGTTATCTCATAAATTAAAACTGAGAATCATAAAGTGTTATATATATTCTGCATTTCTGTATGGTGCAGAAACATGGACGATGAATAAGCATTTGGAAGAAAGAATTGAGGCTCTTGAAATGTGGATATATAGAAGAATGGGGCGTATCTCATGGAAAGAGATGAAAACAAATAAGGAGGTCCTAGAAAATCTAGGTATGAAAAGAGAACTAATGAGAGAGGTCAAAGTTCGGCAGCTAAAATACTTTGGCCACATAAAAAGGCATAACACCTTGCAGAAGACCATAACAGAAGGGAGAGTTGAAGGTAAACGTGCAAGGGGAAGACAGCGCTATAAGTGGGAAGATAACATCAAGAGATGGACGGGAAAGAGTCTATCAGAGTGTACCACCAAGACAAGAGACAGAAGACGTTGGAGATCCATTACAGCCAACCTCCGTTGTGGAGATGGCAACTGATGATGATGATGATTATATCTGTGTAATGTCAAATCAGAGGAACTGATAAGAGTTACGTCCCCTATGGGATGTTTTTCAAAATACAATGGCGGCAGGGCTAGAAGATTTACTTCAGTCTCTGCACACACTCTTGGATGAACGGCAGTCATCAAAGCGTGAACAGATTGAAATTACTGTAGAGGATATAAAGCATATTTGCACACAGGATATACACGAGAAAGATCTAGGTAGTTGCTATTGGCACTATTTGCGATTAGCGCTAATAAGTGAATAAAAATAATCTGACGTAAATTAGTGAAGGGAAGCTGAATCAACACTTTTTTGCTGTTTCAGTTTCGCAATCATAGTATTGGCATCTGCACAACGGTCACTTTTAGAACTCGTTTCTTCTTCTTCCTCCTCGTTCGTCCTGAAAAGGACGTTGGTTGCGTTGTGTCTGTTTACGCCGGAGCTGTGATATCTGCGCCTTTCGGCCGACTTCAGCGCGGCATTTTTTGGGACCGCGCTTGCCTTCCCTCTTCGATCCCTACTCTCTCAGCCAGACTGCAGTGATGCAGCCTGTTTCCAGGACCACCACGTGGAGGTGGAGTAGGGTCTTGGTCAATAAATTAAGGGGCTGCTGTAAAACTGGTAAGAAATATAAGTATTAAAACCAATAAAACGGTATTTAATCAGTTTTACGAATAACGGGAAACAAGGGACGTTTCGGGTTTTACCCTTCGTCAGCCACAAACAGGTGACAAAGACAAGAATACATATAGGTACTAAAAAAACTATACAGTGATGAGAAATATACAACAAATGGGTGATACAAGCAGATGGAAAAAGTAAACAACAACAGTGATGAGAGAAAAAGAACAATAATAATACAAGAAAATCGTAAAATCTAACAGAAATATCGAAACAAGAAAGTAAATAATCAACGAAACGAAAAAAAGAGAATTAACAAAACTGATGAACTAATAAAAGTTATCTCAGCTCAATCCAAAGAATCTGTGAAAGAAAGCAGTAGTACTCCGTCACAGAAATCGCAAGGAAATGACGTACGATAGCGGCAAAACCAAAGATATAAAAAGATACGAAATGAACCAAAACAAAAGCATAAGAAGATAGATCTAAAAGGCAACGAATAAAGAATGAAAAAGAGAAAAGTGTTGCGTGAGAAATTCTCGCAACATCGTTTTATTACAATATATATTTTATAACGCAAGGGCAACAACTGCTTGAAATTTATAGTCACTTTTCTCGGTAAGCAGCTGTCTCCTCGCGTTGGTATTGAATGCAGTTAAGTTTGCTATGCTAGGCCGTTTTCTCAGAAAAACGGTTGGCAACCTGTTGGGTTATCCTTTTAAGGTAATCATTCTTACGCTGGTTCGTAGTAAAGGTCCTTGCGTCTTAAGTTCTGAGCTGTGGTCATTTTGCGCTGGACTGCGCATGACTGGTCTTGTTTCTTGGTCGATCGATTTCCGCCCACCACCAGTGAGTGAGCGATTTTGAATAGCTAGAAAGATGCCTCGCTGAGAGGGGATCTCCGCTATTTTTTGTTCTGTCAGGAATGTGAAGTCCTCTTAATGGATATTTCGTTTATTCGAGATAATACCTCTAGTGTATTTCCACATGCCGGGAGGCGTAATATTTCTGTGTATTTCCTGAAGGCAAGGTAAATTAACTTTTCATTAACTTTATCGATTTTTGGTCGTGAGTGATTTTTTGATTCATAGCCTGTCTTCGAAAGGCGTCGTCACGAGATGTTTTCCCAGCTCACATGTCGCTGTATTGTACTGCATTGGTTGATGCATGTCCCAAGGACCATTACTTGCTACTTTGTTACATGAACTAGGTTTGGAAAACCTTTGTTATCTAGAGGATATTTTTGAGGACATTATTTATACTTCGGCAGACGTGCCTGTCTTGCTGAAGTCAGATTAAGGAGAGTGAACTGATCTCATACATCTGGTTATCTTCTGGCTAAGATAGAAAGGGATGGAGAATTTTCCCGACTACATTACAGCCTTATAATGTATTGACATGCCTGTGAATCACCTTTATTATGATGCTGTCTACCGTCCATTGCTATACTGACATTGTTGCTGTGATAATGACTGTCTGATGTACCTACATATTCGCGTATACATTTTGTCACTGTGGCGTCCACAATAAATGATACAGAAAAACGTCACTAGCTGTTACAAGCATCATTGACTTTATACGTCGTGAGTTAACTGACGTCCTTGTATGGATTGCCCTGTTTTTGTATGATCATTGTTTGACTGTACATCATCTACACACTTCACAAAACCAGACCACGGGCACCATCACTCACCTCATGGTGCACGCGTCATTTGGCGGCCAATTACTCAATCATAATATAAATTGGGCGTCATCAAAAAGCTACCAGAATTTATACAAAATGATGTTGGATATTCAAACCATCGGGAGCTAAGACACCCATATTAAAAATAAGGCGATTCTCCAACGAAAAGCGAGTCTTGTCATTACCGGCACATGAAAGGAGGGCGGTAACATGAATATCAGAATTACCTGCATGGCCAGGCCTATTGAAATGAAGGGCCACCAGTAAATGTTTGTCATGATAGATATCATTCAAGTGCTCACGAAACCTGTCTGCCAAACGCCTGCCAGTTTCACCAATATAGGTCATGCCACATCTCTTGCAGATGATAGCATAAATCAGGTTTCTGGATTCGCACGTAAAAGACTCTTTAATGATAAATGTTCCTTTCGGAAAAGTGACTGTCTGAGTTTGCAGTACAAACGGACAGGTCTTACATATCCGGCGTTGGCACGGTTTTGTACCAAAGTAAGACGGGCTAGTATGTCGTAAGCGTCTTTATCCAGAACATGTTTTATCTGATGCCCTAAATCGTATCACACGCGTCACTCGTCAGACGGCACTCACTACTAAACCTTCTGTCCAATCTGACAGACTCAAACTGGTTCTAACTTTCCATCCTCACTGTCTGGCGGTAAAGAGAATTCTGTTTCGACATCTGCCTATTCTCAACTCTGATCCTGATACCAAAGAGTTGTTTCGTGATACACCTTTGGTAGCTTATCGTAGGGATAAAAATGTTAGGGATATTCTTGTACACAGTCGCTTACGACATACTAGCCCATCTTACTTTGGTACTAAACCGTGCCAACGCCGGAGATGTAAGACCTGTCCGTTTGTACTGCAAACTCAGACAGTCACTTTTCCGAAAGGAACATTTATCATTAAAGAGTCTTTTACGTGCGAATCCAGAAACCTGATTTATGCTATCATCTGCAAGAGATGTGGCATGACCTATATTGGTGAAACTGGCAGGCGTTTGGCAGACAGGTTTCGTGAGCACTTGAATGATATCTATCATGACAAACATTTACCGGTGGCCCTTCATTTCAATAGGCCTGACCATGCAGGTAATTCTGATATTCATGTTACCGCCCTCCTTTCATGTGCCGGTAATGACAAGACTCGCTTTTCGTTGGAGAATCGCCTTATTTTTAATATGGGTGTCTTAGCTCCCGATGGTTTGAATATCCAACATCATTTTGTATAAATTCTGGTAGCTTTTCTCTTTTTCATTCTTTATTCGTTGCCTTTTAGATCTATCTTCTTATGTTTTTGTTTTGGTTCATTTCGTATCTTTTTATATCTTTGGTTTTGCCACTATCGTACGTCATTTCCTTGCGATTTCTGTGACGGAGTACTACTGCTTTCTTTCACAGATTCTTTGGATTGAGCTGAGATAACTTTTATTAGTTCATCAGTTTTGTTAATTCTCTTTTTTTCGTTTCGTTGATTATTTACTTTCTTGTTTCGGTATTTCTGTTAGATTTTACGATTTTCTTGTATTATTATTGTTCTTTTTCTCTCATCACTGTTGTTGTTTACTTTTTCCATCTGCTTGTATCACCCATTTGTTGTATATTTCTCATCACCGTATAGTTTTTTAGTACCTATATGTATTCTTGTCTTTGTCACCTATTTGTGGCTGACGAAGGGTAAAACCCGAAACGTCCCTCGTTTCTTGTGAACCGTTATTCTTAAATCTGATTAAATACCGTTTTATTGGTTTTAATACTTATATAGGGTCTTGGTCAGCTCTGGTTCGCTGACGCAAGCAGTCAAGCTATGGGTTGCTGACTGCATTCTCTATTGCTGCATCTTTGGGTCCCAGAACTCGTTTGAATTATAATGCATACATGTACGTTATAATCCTGGTTACGTTTAAGAATTATTTAGAACATGTATTGGCAACAAACTGCAGCAGCAGGGCTGGACAACCAAATAGGAAAGTCAGAGTAAAAACAGTCCCATAGTAGATAGGCTACTGCCGCAGAGGTGTGAAGTGTTATAGATTTCACCTATACTAGGTATCAGCTTTATGAGCTGATGTAACCAATTTCCATCCTCACTGCCTTTGCGTTTCCTAATTGGAGAGGAAAATGAACATATATCAGGTGTGTTTATTGTCACCAACCTCTGCCCCACATACAGCGAAAGAATAATTAAAGGCATGCCAGGAGGTTGAAATGAAGAACAGTGGGATGTCTTCTTTGATGCCATCCAGATAAGTCTCATATGTCGTTAGGGTTAGGACTAAGGTTAGGGCTAAGTTTAGGAATCCTGAATTTCATTTTCAGGATTACTTCATTTCAACCACTCAAACCTGACCCTTACCTCTTATTACTGCGTCTCTAAAATATTTTTTAAAGCCATATCGAACACACGTCCTACTATTCTTCATTTCAGCCATGCCAGAAAAATCGTTGGGAGGATTAATAATTTGAGATAAGCCTGCGTAGATAAAAAAAAGAGTTATGAACTAACAGCAATGTTGGATACAGTAGTCTTCTATTTCTTAGTGCCATGCCAGCTGGAGTAGACGATCTTATCTTTGTGCAACATCCAGTCCTCCAATTCTATTTATCATTCTGTTGTTGATTTCTTTCCATGTCACAGTGTTGAACAGTCCACTCTTTTTTTCTCTTTGCTATCCTCTGTCTCATTTTCCTTCAGTATTGTCTGCTTTCACAATGCAAAGCTTTCCACTTCTCTTAGTATTCTCAGAGATATTTGACTGTTTCCTTCTGATATGTGTATAAGCATTCTTTGTGCATTGGTCTCTTTCAGGACTTACTGTTGTTAGTGTTTCATGGTATTCCTAACATTCTTCTGTGACCTCCAGGGATCTTTCTGCCTGTTTACTGATTGTCCATGGCTTACTTCCATATAAAAGGATTGGTTCTACATATCTCTGAAGATCTAGCATTGACAAAGATTTTTTGCATAGAATGACATTCGTTTATGGAATTCTTTGACAGTGGCTTCTGTTGAACTCCGTTTCTTTTGGATGACCACTTGTGCAATCTTTGCCTGTTTAGGATGAGGCCTTTATTTTTACTTTCTTTCACTATTGAATCAGTCATTTCTTGTAACTTTTTGATGCATAGTAAAGGAAAGTAATAACAAAAGGATCAGCCTATATAATAAGAAGCCTCAATAATGGTCATTTTAAAACGAAGCAAAGAAATCACTAGATTGCTGTATAAAAAATAAATGATTCATATCTGGAACTAGTAAAGAAGTTCAAATACATCTGTTTTTTTTTTTTTTTTTTTTTTTTTTGCGTTCGCCCGCTAATACTCGAGGCGAAATCTCAGGTTATCATTTATGTCTAACCTGACATTGATTTTACGTGAGTATCCCTTTATTTCTTGTACAGAGACAAATGTCCCTCGCCATTCAGGCAAATACTCGCCGATTTCGGAGGTACCCATTGCAGCTGGGTCGGCTCAGGAGCCGCCATTCCCTGGTCGACGACACTCCTTCAAATGTCCTCGCCAGGTCTCGAGTTAATCCAGTCCAAATCCCGGTCGACGAAAAATCCTCAAATGCCGTCGCCCGGGTTTGATCCTGTATCACCCGGTCGCCAGAGCGGTGTTGTAACCACTACGCTAGCGCGGCTCCCAAATACATCTGTTAAAATCAGATGGAAAATGCTTCACGGAGATAAAAAGCAGAAAAGCCCCATTGTCAGGAAACTATATTATGAGTGTGTCGTGTGTAGATGGTAAACAACACTAGGGGTATGAATTAACACGACGCCACTGGTACAGTTCCATGACATTTATTATACTACTACACAATTCTTGAATACCACTCACATTGGCAAGCACACTGACATAATACTCAGGCCAACATTGCCCGTAAGAAATAACTCTTAACTACACTTCCCCGGACTGGCTGTACGGCCACACACTAACAATACACACAGTACGTTTCTATGTGCGGCATTTAATCTTCGCACGAATCCATTCACCATCCAGGTGTAAATCACTTATCCCAAGTGGTTGGCGGCATGCAACATCGCCATATAAATTCTACTCCAGTATAGCTACAAGGCGGACAATACACAATGCCTTACTCCACAGTAGTTCCAAGGCGGGACCAACTCATCGCCTTAATATGTTCTCCATGAACATTACCAGCGTTCCACCAGGAACACTCCTAGGCAGGAAGACATCGCCTATACCCCAATAGGTAGCACACAATCACTATATCCACAATCCCTACAGCATATCACAACTGTGGTTTTCCCACTGTCACACAATACAAGCACCCAGCTCAACCATAACTCACAGACTCGAGCGCACAGCTCAGCTATCAAACACAGACTGTCCTAGTCACATTCGGGTACTCTCAGCCACCCAGACGTGTTCACCAAACACGCTTTCTCCATGCGCACGCCCAAGTCACAACATGCTGACATGAAGTCAGACATAAACTCAGTCCCTTAGTTAAACTTAAACAATTATTGACAACCTCAGTGACCCTTACTTCCACTCACTCCATCATCCTTACTTACTTAGTCGTTTCCCTTCTACCGTGAGGTGTAGAGGTTTGGAAGAGAGAGCGCCAGACTATTCTATCGGCTGTCTTCCTCCTGGCCTGGTTCCATTCTAGTCCTCGGTCCCTCAAAGATTGTCTAATGTTGTCCTCCCAGCGGACTCTGGGTCGTCCTCGGGGTCTGGATCCTTGGCTCTTTGTTTCCCATGCTTGTCGTGGTAGCCGATCTTCTCCCATTCTGCAGACATGGCCAAACCATCTTAGTTGGGACTGTTCTACTTGGGTCTGTAGGGGGTGGCATTTTAGGCCTTGACGTATCGTCTGGTTGCGTACCATGTCTCTTCTTGTTACTTCAACCACCTTCCTCAGATACCTCATTTCTGAGGTTTGGATCTGGCTTTTATGGGTTGTAGTCATTGCCCATGACTCGCATCCATATGTCAAGACTGGGACATAGGTGGAGCGATATACAGCCATCTTCGTTTTCTTACCAACCTCTCTCTTGCTGAGGAATCCTCGATTTATGGCCTGAAAAAGTCTCCCAGCTGCTGCTTTTCGAGTGGCCAACTCTTCTTTGATGCCTCCCTTTCGGTCTATAATAGCTCCGAGGTATTTAAAGTGGTCGACCTGCTCTAGGACCTGTTCTCCCAGCTTAATCTGATGTCTTCTTTCTTCTCGTGATATCACCATGGATTTTGTTTTAGAGCTGCTTATGACCATCCCTCTCTTCTCCAGCTCTTCCTTCCAGACTTGCAGGTTGGATTGGAGATGTGCCTCTGATTTAGCAATCAGGGCAACATCATCAGCAAATGCCAGCTCTGAAATATAGACCTGTCTCATCTTCCAGTACCCCACTGAATACTTTCTTGTTCTCTCCTTACATGCCTTGATGACATCGTCCATAAGGAGTATGAAGAGGTAAGGTGATAGGATATCGCCTTGTCTTACACCAGTGGTGGTCCTGAACTCTTCTGACTTATGGTTTGCTGTCCTCACATAATTTCTGCAAGACTTGTAGAAGCTCTGTATAGCATGAATCAGAGGTGCTGGAATATTCTTCCTTGCCAAACAGTCCCAAAGTTTGCTCCAAGGGACCCTGTCAAACGCCTTTTCAAGATCTATGAAACAAAGATGCATCTCACTCTTATACTCAAGGGCCTTTTCACTCAGCTGTCTGAGTGTGAAGATTAGGTCTTGAGTACTTCGGTTTGCTCGGAATCCGCACTGGACCTCATCCAATTGTGGCTCAGCTAGGCGTCGGAGTCTCTGCTCTAGGATTCTAGAGTAGATTTTTTTCCAGGGACACTGAGAAGGGATATGCCTCTATGGTTTCCACACTGTCGATTGTCACCCTTTTTGAAAATTGGTGTTATGATGGCAATCTCCCAATCCTTTGGTATGGTCTTGTTGCACCATGCTGCCTATAGGACCCTTAAGAGTAACAGGTCGCCTGATGCTCCCATGTACTTAACCATTTCTGGTGTTATACCATCATGCCCTGCTGCTTTGCCCATCTTGATTTTCTCCAGTGCTGCCTTCAGTTCTTCCATCTTTATGTCATCTTCATCACCATTGGTTTCCTCTTCTGTGCTAGTGGTTATCATTTCTGATGTTTGACCTTGCTCACCATCAAGGAGTTCTGAGAAATATTCTTTCCATCTTTCCATTACTTCCTTCAGGGCAGTAAGCAATTTGCCTTGCTTGTCCTTTATAAATTTGAGAGGGCATTGTTTTTCCTTCCTCATGTTCTTTAGGGTCTTATAGAACAATTTCTGGTTTTCTTGTGCATCTTTTTCTAGCTTTTCTCCAAATTCTTCCCAGGACTTCTGTTTTGCTGCTAGCACTTTGTTCTTTACTTCTGTTCTGAGTGTCACATATTCTCTATATTTTTCCATTTGTCCTGTTGTGTTTTTAGCTCCTAAGTATTGTTTCCATGCCATTTTCTTCTCTCTTATTTTCTCTTTGACTTCCTCTGTCCACCAAGGTGTCCTCTTTCTCTGGTTCCCAAGTCGGACTTCACCACATGCTTCTGCAGCAGCTGTCTTTATGATATCCTTGAATTTAATCCAGAGGGTTTCCAAGTCATCAGGTTGTTCTTCTGTGTTGCTCACCGCTGCAGCAATAAGCCCCTGATATCTGGTCCTAATTTCTGGCTCTCTCAGCTTGTAGGTCCTAATGCTCATTTCTCCTGCTCGTTTACTTGGTTTCTTGCGTGATGTTGAGCAGTTCCTAGGCTGAGCAACTCTTTCAGTTGTTCGTTTGATTGTTAGCAGGTAGTGATCACTTCCAATCTCTGGCCCCCTCCAGACTCTTGCATCTCGGACATATTTGAATGAGCTTCTCCGAACAATGGCATAGTCGATCACTGACTTCTCATTCTTTGTTGGTTCACATCTAGTGTATGCATGTATGCGCTTATGGGGGAACTTTGTGTTTGTAATGATCAGATTCTGCTCACTGCAGAATCTAAGGAGTCGCTTTCCATTGTCATTGAGAGTATCTTATCCATATCTTCCGATAACTCCACCCCATCTAGCATGGTCATTTCCAACTCTGGCATTAAAATCTCCGAGCATGATAACTTCATCTAGGCAGTCATCCACTGTCCTTTGAAGCAGCTCGAAGAATTCCTCCTTGACCTCTGCTCTCTCATCCTCATTTGGCCCATACACTATGACCAGGTTGACTATGGTTTCTCCTTCTTTTAGTTTCACAACCATAATGCGCTCTGAGACAAAGTTCCACCCCTTGATACTATCTTTTTGATTTTGGGCCACAATGCAACCTACACCCCCTTTAGCTCTTTCGGATATGGGTACACCACTGTAGAGCAGCGTGTTGCCATTGAGATCCATGACTCCTTGTCCTTTTTTCTTTGTTTCCGTTATAGCCAGGATTTCTAGTTTTGCTTTCCTCATCTCTTCCACCAGCTCCTCTTCCTTCCCATTTATACTTCTTGTGTTCCATGTTCCATAAGTCGTAGTCCGTAGTCCGTTCCAGTTCGTCGCCTTTAGAATCAGTCCGGTTTTCTCTCTTGTGTTACTCGTAATCGTGGTTTAAAGCAAACAGGTGATTGGCCTGTTGTGCCTTTGCATGGTGGAGGGGCTGCCTCCTTACGGCCTCCATGCAGGCCGCCCTCCTCCTTTTTCATCCGGGCTTGGGACCGGCATTGGCGGAGTTCACTCCATCATCCACCCATATGAAACTGTTATGTGACATTCGTCAAAAGCAGCTTCTAGAAAATAAGAAACATTTATGCATTACCCTTCAGCTCCCTATGGAGCATAGACCTTCAATAATTACCTTCCAAGGCCTCTTGTCCCATGCTGTCCTCTCAACTTATTTCCATGTCATCTTTATCCCTGTCATTTCTGTATCCAGTTCTCTTCTGTGTAAGTTTTTGGTCTCCCTCTACTTGTCTTACCATGGGGATTTCTAATCAAGGACTGCCTTGTAATGCTATCAACAGGTTTCCTCATTGTGTGTCCTATCCATAGCCAACATCTTCTCCCCTCTTGTTTCACTGGCACCTGTATGGTTCTTGTTATCAGTTCTTCATTGATGATCTTGTCATACCCTTTCAATCCTTCTATTCAACGCAAGCACCCGTTTATGAAAGTGTATAGTGTCTTGGTAAATAAGAAGTATACTGCACAATAAATTATTGTCAGTGAAAGTTAAAAAGAAACAGTTCTCCACTGCTACCTTGAATGACTACTCTTTCATGAAAGTGAAGCATTCATCATTCACCCTTTATGTTTTGTAAGGAGAATGGGCTCACCGCTACAATCGGCCTCCTTGCAGGAAACCTGTGCCAAAAACACTTTTAAGTGCTCTTACAGTGGTGGTTTCTGTAGCAGCTTATTTGACATGATGAGGGTGCACAACCTCACATTAGTTGACTTACAGCAGACCTGAGGGAGCACAAGTTGTATTCTTCTCCTCAGAGACCCCCCCCCCCCCCCCCCACCCCCCCCCCCCCCCCCCAAGAAACTATTAAAGTGAAGCATAGATGGTGATTAAATGAATGCAGAGCTTATCACGAACCACTGAGATGTGCTTTTTTTAGGATGACAAAAACACCATGGATGGCTAAGAAGTCTTAATGTTAAGATCCTGAGAAGCTGAAGAAATGAGAACAATCATTGCAAAGATAAGAAGCAGTCAACATTTATAAGACACATTCTAAGAAGAGGACAATGAGAACACATAGAACATCAGGAAAGATTGAAGGAAAAAGAGTAGACAAAGACAGATTGCTAGATGGACTGACAAGGGAAGAAGTCACTAACAGATGGAAGACAGTGTCCTAGAAAATAGTGAATGGAAAGGTTAGAAAGAGGTAGGCATTGAAAATTGAGAGACACAATGAGAACAGATAGGCATGCATAACTGTATTTGCAGCTATAATCATTGAAGGGTTTTAGAGGAGTGAAGTTTTTTTTTTTTAAGGACGTCCCAAAAAAATTATCATAAATGTAGAGAAATGAATACCAGAAAAACAAATATAGAAGTTTAATTATACATTCATTTTCCTTTGTGTTCCTAATGGAGCCATAGATATAGCTGGTCCCCCCCTTGCAGGAAGCCTTCACCGAGCATTCACATGCTCCTGCAGCAGCGGTTTATGTCGCACTTTATTTTACATGATGAAGTTGCCAGCCACATGCACAACTTCCACATTTGCCTTGTATGACATGCCTGAGGATACAGTAGTCCTATTCTTTCTTTGTATCTTTAGAGACCCCTGGGAACTGGATGTGGCATCCAAAAAACAGCTAAGATTGATTTTCCTTATATCAAATGAGAATTCTGCTGTAAAGATACTATACTATGTGAATATGGCCTTGAAATATTTTGTATTTTACAGATTACATCTGCTCACTACTTTTTGATAAGGAGCGTGGTATCACAAGTTTTCTCCGAAAGACTGCAGATGCGAAGGAGGTAAGGAAAAGCTATTTCTCTACAGCAGCGGCAGACAACCCAGGAGCAAATGGATCTACTTAAGAAACATTGAGCTCTATGAAGATCTGCCTTGATAAAACCATGTCTGTTTTCAGGTTGCTGAATACGTGGAATACGTGCAGGCTGTTTGTAACTTTTATCTCTACCAGATGTGCATGGAGGTATATCTGTAGTCATCCTTATATGACCACCAGCTATGCACAATGCTACAGTATACAAATGTGGAAGTGAACCTCTGTCTGTGAGGCTAATTACACCCTTATTGACTCTTGACATCATCCACACACTTTCAGGGATTCCCCCTGTGGTAAGACTTGTTGAGAACCCAGCATTGCACACTAAGCTTGGACAAATCACTTAAGCCCCAGACATGATTCTTTGGCTTTGACCTAGTTGACTGCATGCAGGAGGGTCTCACTATGGACCCAGTGATAGGCAGGGGGAGCTGAGAAGTGGCTCTGTGCAAGACGTGGCAAATCCTTGGGAGAGCCCAGAACCAGAGCACAGTATTTTAGCTCTGCATAGTTGGAGAGCCCCCTTGGATGGCGGGGAATGCACAGTATGCCACATGCTTCTTACTCCTAGCTGGAGAAACTGGAGCTCATGGCTTCAACACAGCACGTTTCGGAATGGCAGAAAAGCCACAGGAAGAGTCTAGATCTGCAGTGTAGATAATACCAAGGAGTCTTCAACTTGGTATTGGCTGCAAAAGAGCAAAAAGCTCAGCAGCCCTAGTTAAACAATAACAACAATGTCTGCCAGACAATCTGCTTCCTGCATTTCCATCAACACAGCGGTGGAAAATTCAAACTAAATGATAGTTCACATAGTTTACTGAATGTTCATATGAAAGATAAGATCACGTAGTTTACTGAATGTTCATATCAAAGATAAGATCACATAGTTTACTGAATGTTCATATCAAAGATAAGATCACATAGCTTATGTGGGTCCCTGCTATGTAGCTTTTAACCTACAATTCTTATAATCTGTGGTCGTCTTGTCAGCAGTATTTTCTGGACTACGTGCTGTACATTAACATCTAGGTTTTCATTACGTTTACATGACATTAATCAGGAAAAATGTATGTCGAACAAGGCAACTAATATGAGCTTTTGTGTGGGGCTGGTAACCTCATAATGTAAAACAAACTGCTAACAGAAGCCATAAATAAATAAACAATACATAAAGGTATGTTTCAGGCACTCGTGAGAAATAAAGAAGTAGAAGACTAGACAACAGAAGAACAACAGGCTGACCAGGAATCGAACCCATGACCTTCCGAACGACACCACCTTCTAGCTACAGGAGCGAATCACTGCAGAGCATGTGAATGCTTGGTGCAGGCTTCTTGCAGTAGTGGCTCCATACTTCATAGGGAGCAAAAAGAAAAATGAATGAATCTGGAAAAAATATGAAACTAAACGTATACTTCAGTGTGGGCATTTGTTATATCAGATGTGTAGACTAATGGGAAGATGAAGTCAAGGCAGAGAGCATTGATATTGTAAAAACATTTTGTAGACGAATCTGACTTGATGTTTGGATGCAAAAATTAAAATGACAGAGGAGTAGAATGTCATGATCAACATGTGGTCACATTTAGTGGCTTTCCTCATTCAGAACACAACAAATCTATTTTCTTTTCAAGGTCCATCTAATGTCATATTCTGTCGCTGTTGGTAGTCTTAGGAGCACCTGCGTCTGCTTTCATGCCAGTATTAGAGAGTGTAATTTTCATTGGTAAATTGTCAGATTTTTACACAGGAGAAGGTAAAGAAAATCAAACACAACCGACTTAACTTCTGCCGGTGCTGAAAACTTGAGCCAGTGCTCAAGGCTGTCTTGAGCATATTGGCTAGTGACCATGTATTTCTGATTCTTTTATCCCTTTGTCTTGACTGTTTCCATAATTGTCTTTTTGATTTTTGTTGTTGTATTCAATATGAAGGTATACCTGTTTTAATAGTTCCATACTCAGTTCTTATAAAGAGATTAGGAAGGTAGGCAGTGACCTTATTCTTTCCTGTCTGGACTTCCACACGAGCAGTATTGGACGTGTTGTTGATTAACTAGGACTGCTGAGCTGGTCACTGTTTTGCAGCCAAAGCCAATTTGAACTGACATGATCCTCATTATTACATGATTTACTATAATAGAACTGTTTGTAGCCACCTAATAATCAATTTTTGTTTTAAATATTCAAACAAACATTGTTTCGTTTTCCATACAGTTACAAAATGGAAAAGCAACAGCTCTTGCTCTGGTGTCAGAATTCATCCAGAAAGTTGGAAAGAAGATGCTGCCTTATGCACGTGACATCAAGGTAAACTCTTAACTATGAGTTGAAAGTAAATAGAATTCAGTGTCAGGCTATCCCACATTAGTGAACGGTGTTTGCCCACTTATGTTAGACTTTAATAATAAAAACAAAATCATCACAGCCTCATGCACAACCTCAAATTAGTAGCCTTGTGCGACATGCCTAAGGGTGCAACAGTTCTATTCTTTCTTTGTATCTTCAGAGGACCCCCGTGAACTACACAGGGCAGAAACAAAATAGAAAACTGAAATGATTAGGAAATGTATGCACACACACACACACAAGCAAAGATATGGTCACATTCATTTTTAAAATGCTGTAATACCATTGACTTATCAACTTTGTCTTATTGTTGTCACTTAGAAAATAGTTGATAAAAATATTAGATTGTAAGTACCATTTTTATTGTTCCTGAAGTGTACAAAGTATTCTTCTGCTGATGTGATGACAAGGCTTGGCTGTTTTAATTGAGCTTTCACTGAGTTGATTTTAATTCTGAAATATGTTTTGAGGGCCATAACAAGCTGGCAATATTCTTTCACAGGAAGCGTGCATGTCAGTGTACAGCCTAGACAGCTTTGCAAAAGTGAAAAATGCAGCCCTACCAGTTCTGATTAAGGTAGTTTATTTATGATTATAGCTGTGATCAGTTACATTTCTTAATATATTTGCTGTTACCACCACTGCAAGAGCATAAAGAGTGCTACGTCAGAGGCTTCTTACAAGTGTGCCAACTGTGGTGGTGGTGAACCCATTCTCTTAAAGAGCGAAAGATGGCAAGAAGAAGCTTATAGAGGGAAGCTGTAAACTGACAGAAAAGGAATGCTGTAACCTGTCAGATACGGAGAAGGCACTGGATTATTAGGACACACATTGAGAAAAACCTGCTGATAGCATTACAAGGCCTTGTTCTGGAATCCTCAGGGTATGAGGTAGAAGGGGATTAACAACACGTGAAGAAAAGAACTGGAAACAAAAATGAAAGGGGTAAAGAAGACATGGAAAGACCTTGAGTTAATGGCACAAGATAGGAGGACTTGGCATGAGTTTGTTGAAGGCCTATTCTCCTTAGGGAGCTGTAGGGTGATGAATGAATTGTATTTATTTATTACATAACTATATTTGTCTTATAGTTCTGCATCCACTTTTAACAGTTCCATTCCTTGTTTTATTTTCCTAACTTGTTTGTTTTCTTTCATTAGATTTATTCATATTTTTCCACACAGTGGTATCTTCTGCTTGGATCCTTAGCCCCTGACTGACAAAACAGTCAGTGGCCATCATGCCTAGTGGCGTCTTGTAGGGCAGCAACAAACTATCCCCATTTTGCTTGGTCAGTGGCCATCCTTTGTGCCATGCCCCAACTCTGGTTCATGCTTTGCATCTTAGCCTCCACTGTTCTCTGCCAGGTTGCCTCTCTTTTGCTGTCCCTCTGGGGTCCATAGCATAGTAGTTCTGGTGACGGTGTCACGGTCCCTTCTGTGGTATATGATCACTATTACAGTCAGCTACCTGTCTTATGTTTGCTGATAATAATGCATTTCTAAATTTTAATTGATCAGTATATAATCAGTCTGATTACTCTTTTTATTATCAGGGCTTTTCCGTGTCCACAGTCTTCTTTGATGCTGTTTGTTTCTGGTTCTTCCTTTCATCACATGCATTTTAGCCCACGCTTCTCTCATTTCTTTCTCCTAATCTGTAATGGCCCACAATATCTTTAACTTTCCCCTTACCTGCTTTGGCATTAAAATCTCTAAGGATTATGTAAAATTCCTGTTGTTTGATGCGACCACAGTCATTTCTCTGTCATTATAAAATGTATCAGGTGTAGATGCATATACTGTTATGATATTTACACCAGTTTTCCACACAGTTTGACTATTACAACTCTTCTCTTAAGTATCCCAAAATCTTTTGACTTCTCTTGAATGTTCTTCATTAATGATTGCTCCTACTTCTCATATATGTTGGTCATCTGAGCATATTATTTCATATTTAATCAACTGCCTTGTGCCTGTACCTGTCCATCTAATTTTTCTTGCTCTTAGAATAGTTACCTGCATTTAATCCATTTCTCTGTTCACATTTTCTAGTTCTACATCATTCTTCAGGTTACATCATTCAAAATGAAATGCTACGGATGGATGTTGAGAATACCCTGAGCAGAAAAAAAGACCAACAGAGAAGTACTGCACTCACTAAATGTAGAGGAAAATTAGCTCCTAAATACCATCACAATAAGGAAGCTGAAATTTTTCAGTCATATAAAAAGACATAATAGTATGGAAAAATTAGTGATGGAAGGCATGGTCCCTGGAAAAAGGGGAAGGGGTTGACCTAGACGACAGAGGACCCAGGACATCACAGAGAGTCTGAACTTGTCTTTGGTTGATGCAGGTCGACTTGCCCAGAATCGTGATGCGTTCAGAACAGCTGTAATGGAGACAACGTTCTGGAGAGAATACATCACATGATGATGATGATATCATTCTACAGTGTTTGAAAATTCCATTTAGCTGTTCTAAAGTTAAAGGTCTAACAAGCATGTCGTGAAAGTAGACCACAGCAACCTCATAATGTAAGATAAACTGCACGGAAACTACCATTAAATGTATGCTTTGGCACAGAGTTCAGTCAAGGAAATCAGCAGCATTGATCAATCTGTACTCCTTAGGGTGTGGACAAATTGGGCAAGAAGCACATGAGAAGTATTATGAGTCATCATCATCACTACTTTCCTTTGTGCTCCTTACGAAGCATGAAGCCAGCACTGCAGCTGATTCCCTGTAGGACGTCTGCACGAAGCAGTCTTATGCTCTAGCAGTGGTTGTTTCTATAGCAATATGTTTTACATGCAGTTGTTGTTTCTATAACAATATGTTTTACATGATGAGGTTGCCAGCCTCATATTAGTCACCTCGTATGACATGCCTGAGTGTATAGTTGTCCTGTTCTTTCTTAGTCTCTTCAAAGATCCCCAAGAACTCGTACACTGAGCAAGTATTGACAGTGAGTACACAGCAAATATTCTGAGAACATGCGTATTCTGTGTATACCAACTCTGATGTTTATTTATTGTCATGTTGACCTAATTTTTTTCACTGTGACAGCTCCTAGAACTAACTGTAGGATCTCAAGTGGGTGCAGATCTGAACATTGACAAGATGATCGAAAAGTTCTTCTTTGAGCTCTCAAAAGCTTCAAAACTGGCAGCTTCTGGTAAGAAAAGAACAATGCAGGCACATTTTCTAAATAGATTTATCTTTGTTGTTATTACCAGCTTTTAACAGCAGCTGTTTGTTTTTATAAGCAGTTTTAAAAAATCAACTGTTTTTTTATAATCAGTTTTTAAACAGCAATTGTTTGTTTTTATAAGCAGGTTTTAAGCAGCAACAGTTTAATTGTTTTTTATAAGAAGTTTTTGAGACACAACTGTTTGTTATAGTATGGTAAGCAGTTTCTAAACAGCCAAGGATCAGTTGTTTTTTTAAGCAGCAACCAATTTTTATTTGTAAGTTTTTTTTAACAGGAACAGTTTTGTTTTTATGAGTAGTTTTTAAACAGCAACTGTTTGTTTTTATAAGCAGGTTTTAAAACAGCAACTGTTTATTTTTATAAGCAGGTTTTAAAACAGCAATTGTTTGTTTTTATAAGCGGTTTTTAAACAGTAACCGTTTGTTTTTGTAGGCAGTTTTTAAAGCAGCAACCAATTTTTATTTAAAAGCAGTTTTTTAACAGCAACTGTTTGTTTGTTTAAGCAGTTTTTAGACATCTGCTGTTTGTTTGTTTTTATAAGCAGTTTTAAAATAGTAACTGTTTTTATAAGCAGATTTTAAACAGCAACTAATTGTTTTATACACATTTTTTAAACACCAACTGTTTATTTTAATAAGCAGGTTTTAAGCAGCGACAGCTTAATTGTTTTTTTATAAGCAGTTTTTGAGGAACAACTGTTTAATTGTTATTGTAAGCAGTTTCTAGACAGCCACAATTCAGTTGTTTTTTGTAAGCAGTGTTTAAGCAGCAACCAATTTTTATTAGTAAGCAGTATTTTAACAACCAACGGGCTGATCACCCATTTGCCAGTCACTTCGATTACGGAAACAACAGCAAATGGATTGATTTGCCGTTGCCCTAAAGACGCCAATAGGCGTGATGGGAAACAATGGCAAAGAAAACATATCTGCTGTTGCCCTAAGACGCCACTAGGCGTAATGGCCACTGACTGCTTTGACGGTCGGTGGTTAAGGACGGAAGAAGAAGAAGAAGTATTTTAACAGCAACAGTTTAATTGTTTTTGTAAGTTGTTTTTAAACAGCAAATATTTAGTTGTTTTGTAAACAGTTTTTAAACAGCAACAATTTGTTTTTATATGCAGTTTTTAAACACTATGTTTACTTGTAAGAAGTTTTTAAACATCAGCCATTTAGTTAATTTTGTAAGCAGTTTTAAAATCGACTGCTCAATTTACTGCTCATATACAAGTGTCCAAACAGTTTTTATTTGTGTCCCAGTATATTCCTTTTCTGGTACTATTCCATATTTGGCCATGATCTCTTCATTTCTCATGAGGTCCTGGCAAAAGTGTTACTTACTTACTTAGTCGTTCCCCTTCTACCATGAGGTGTAGAGGTTTGGAAGAGAGAGCGCCAGACTATCCTATCGGCTGTCTTCCTCCTGGCCTGGTTCCATTCTAGTCCTCGATCCTTCAAAGATTGTCTAATGTTGTCCTCCCAGCGGACTCTGGGTCGTCCTCGGGGTCTGGATCCTTGGCTCTTTGTTTCCCATGCTTGTCGTGGTAGCCGATCTTCTCCCATTCTGCAGACATGGCCAAACCATCTTAATTGGGACTGTTCTACTTGGGTCTGCAGGGGGTAGGATTTAAGGCCTTGACGTATCGTCTGGTTGCGTACCATGTCTCTTCTTGTTACTTCAACCACCTTCCTCAGATACCTCATTTCTGAGGTTTGGATCTGGCTTTTATGGGTTGTAGTCATTGCCCATGACTCGCATCCGTATGTCAAGACTGGGACATAGGTGGAGCGGTATACAGCCATCTTCATTTTCTTACCAACCTCTCTCTTGCTGAGGAATCCTCGATTTATGGCCTGAAAAAGTCTCCCAGCTGCTGCTTTTCGAGTGGCCAACTCTTCTTTGATGCCTCCCTTTCGGTCTATAATAGCTCCGAGGTATTTAAAGTGGTCGACCTGCTCCAGGATCTGTTCTCCCAGCTTAATCTGATGTTTTCTTTCTTCTCGTGATATCACCATGGATTTTGTTTTAGAGCTGCTTATGACCATCCCTCTCTTCTCCAGCTCTTCCTTCCAGACTTGCAGGTTGGATTGGAGATGTGCCTCTGATTTAGCAATCAGGGCGACATCATCAGCAAATGCCAGCTCCGAAATATAGACCTGTCTCATCTTCCAGTACCCCACTGAATACTTTCTTGTTCTCTCCTTACATGCCTTGATGACATCGTCCATAAGGAGTATGAAGAGGTAAGGTGATAGGATATCACCTTGTCTTACACCAGTGGTGGTCCTGAACTCTTCCGACTTATGGTTTGCTGTCCTCACATAATTTCTGCAAGACTTGTAGAAGCTCTGTATAGCATGAATCAGAGGTGCTGGAATATTCTTCCTTGCCAAACAGTCCCAAAGTTTGCTCCAGGGGACCCTGTCAAACGCCTTTTCCAGATCTATGAAACAAAGATGCATCTCACTCTTATACTCAAGGGCCTTTTCACTCAGCTGTCTGAGTGTGAAGATTAGGTCTTGAGTACTTCGGTTTGCTCGGAATCCACACTGGACCTCATCTAATTGTGGCTCAGCTAGGTGTCGGAGTCTCTGCTCTAGGATTCTAGAGTAGATTTTACCAGGGACACTGAGAAGGGATATGCCTCTATGGTTTCCACACTGTCGATTGTCACCCTGTTGTACCACGCTGCCTGTAAAACCCTTAAGAGTAATAGGTCGCCTGATGCTCCCATGAACTTAACCATTTCTGGTGTTATACCATCATGCCCTGCTGCTTTGCCCATCTTGATTTTCTCCAGTGCTGCCTTCAGTTCTTCCATCTTTATGGCAAAAGTGTTAAGAAGACTTATATAGTGAAGATACAATGACCTAAATTTAAAGCAATTTTTTTTTCTGCTCTTATAGTAAAAGCAGGCATCTATCATCTCCTGGGGGTGATTGCTGAGGTCTATCCTGATCTGATGACTCCTTACTCTGTGAGGCTTGTAAACCTGTATGTGGGCGCACTAAAGGCAGAGGTAAATTTTATTGCCTAAAAGATTTGTGCGTATGAAAATTGATCTCATTGAGCGGAAATCTATAGTAAATATTTGATGTTTAAAGAGTTTAGCTTGTAAACGTTTATGTCATTTGCTTTGGGCAGAAATTAGTATATGTGTAGTGCAACTCTTTCTGTCCTAGGCTGCTTTTAGGTTTTATGCAGACACCAAAATGTCTTTTTCATGTGATGTTTTAAAACAAACAATAAACATACATTTATAAGAAAATATATTGTGTTATATACACAATTGTTGTAAATTGGCTGAAGATTATACAAGTCTGTCACCCATTATCCAAAATCCTCTGGAAGAGCTTTGCTTTGGAAACCATATTTTTTTCGGGTTTCAAATGTCGCCCAAATCTTTAGAAAAGTGGTCAAATTCACCCAAAAAATAGCCCAAGTCGCCCATTCTGCATTTTAAAAATTAGCCCAAAAGTCACCCAAGTTGTGATCAAAAAGAAGCCCAAAGAAACTTCTGATTTTTAGAATATTTCAGTTTTCGGGTGTTCGAATGAAAGCTTATGGACCTGTATTTGTATTTCGTAAGTGTTACTAGTACTTTTGTTTTATATTGTGTAGTAAGTAAAGCACAGATATTCGAGAATAACGAAGCAATATCACATCTCTTTGGGTAGACAGTGTTAAAAAGTTTCATTTTGCTAGTAAGAATTTTATATAGTATTTAGTCAAAAGAGTACAATTACACTTGTGGAGAATGAATTATGAGTATTTCATCTGTGTAAATACTAACGCAACAAGAGATGAAGGAAAAGGCACTGGCAGTGGATGGAACAGTCATTGAGGAAACCAGCTAGTGGTGTCACAGGACTGTTCTTGTTCTGGAGTCCCCAGGGTAAAAATTAGAGGGAGATCCAAAAAACGCTTGAAGAGAACTGAGGACAAGTCTTAGAAGGATAGCAAAAATTCTGGATGGAAGCTGACTAGATAGCACAAGACAGAAGGGGTCAGTGTGAAGTATTCAGAGACCTATGCTCCATAAGGAGCCGAAAGACAAAGAGGACAATTTTCAGTTGTGCAACCTTGGTTTTAATTTTTTTTAATGTGCTTCTTGTGTACTATTTTTGTTTATCTCATCTCATAATCGGAACCTCTTCTACCCCGTAAACAGAGTGTAGAGGTGACCCAAAGAGCACAAGGCTCCTGGGCAAAACATGTAATCAAAATGTTTGACAAACAGGCTATTAGCCCGTTGTGTCTGTATTTTTGTATATGCCACAATTAAATGTGTGGTTAAGTGGCAACTAATATGAGGTTGTTGTCACGAAATGGTTTTAGGACTAGAGACTGTCTACATATAGTGACAAGACAATAGTAAGAAGAAAGACTGAAATGATAGATTCAGATAGAAATATAGTGCAAAATGTGAAAGTTGAGACCATTGGCTCCGAGGTTGAGAACCGAGGTTGATTCTTTCCTCGCCACTTCGGACGTTTAAATTGCTATGGCCTCGAACCACCTCTAACTACCCTAAGGGGATAAGGTTCAAGTATGATTCACATACACCACGATACAGACAACAGATAGCTACTGTACGTAAATGAAATGACTGATTCTAGCTATAATTTACAAGTTTATTAACACCTATACACAAATAATCTCATACATGTCAAAGAACAAAATGCAGTGTAAGCACTCCTGAAAACAACACAGATTCAGGAAAAATTTCAAATGTTGAACATAAAAAACCCAACCCGTCACCCACAAGGTTCACCTGTATGGAGAGAGAAGGTAAGATTAAAATGAAATAAATTACACTGCACTGGGTGGGATCTCGGATTGCCGAGCCTCCACTCCAACTAGCTATTCTAAACTCCAATATAAACTCTAAGTACACAATCAGCTGGATCTACTCCGAAGTGTCTACACCAACTCTGCACAGACTTCGTTTCTACACACACTATCCTGAAAATCTCCTGAATACTGCTACGTAGCTAACTGCACCTCTAAACTTCAGCAGCTGTCCTCTGCTATGATTCGACAAAAAAACTATCAGTTCTGCCTATCTGGTCTACTACCTGTAGACTACACTTTCAGCAGCTGTTCTCTGCTCTAAAATCTGTAGAGGGTAGTGTGACCCTATTTCCCTCCACCATTCTGAAATTGACGACTAGGTTTAACAGAACCCCACTGGATTCTGGACTGGAACTGTAGCTGGCTTCTCCTAACACCTCTGGGGTTACCTGCCCGATTACCTATGACTGGGCGATGGGCCTTCGGCTTTATTATGGCCGTGAAGAAGCGAACATAAAATTACCACAACGCTGGCAGCATGCCAAATCTGCGTGTGTAACAGAACGAGCGTCAGAGCTCAGGATTTATCCACAAAAATCCTATTCGCTGGAAAATGTCTTCCCCTGTCTGGGAAAACGTCTTTTCTTTCTCTCCTTCCACCACTGGCAATTAACGTAAAACCCTTGCGGTTCTGCGAATGCCACAACTTTGCCGTGGGAGAAATTTTGTGGTCTCAAAATTCCGCTCTCATTCCCACAAAAGCCGGCACCTGCTGTTTAGACAGAAAAACCAAAACAACAGCTAAACAAAACGTTAATACTCTATTTCAAATAACAAATAACTCCCTTACTTAACATTTAACACCCAAGTCTTCAACGCTTAGCTCCCCTGCTCTATCCCCGTTCGGCACTACCATCCAAACGTAATCATGCCAACACCGTCCGCTCCTCTCCTGTTCCCTTCTCTACCTGAGCCCACAGAGTAAACATTGGTTGACCCAGACATTCTTCGTTCTGCATGACTGGTTAAAATCACAACAGTTTTTCACTGAGGACCGCCCTGTCCAAAAATACTGTGGCCCACTTCTTACGCTGACCCTTCATGCAGCAATTGTTTACCACAAAAATACACTAGACCTCACTCTAGAAATCGTTACATTCCCGTACAGAAAATTAAATCACATACAAAATGACAGAATTAAATTTCATCTGTCTTCTGAATACACAGTACCATAATGCACAATCACTAACGTATAACCCTATTAGATGCTAGCATATACATGCCGTCAAAAGTCATACATAATGGTTATCCATTAAATCCCAGTAGTTACAAACACGTGGTTACAATTTTATGACCACGTGCTTCTCTCCCCCTCGTCCCTCTGAACATCGTATCAATAAATATACTGTAACCAACGCGCCCACGTGCTTCCAATTCTTTTCCAACCACGTGTGTACAGATAGATGGGTAGCTATATAAATAACTTGCAGCATTACATTCTCAATAAAATCACAAATACACACGCTCCCGTCATTCTGTAAATTCATAAACCAGAGATGCGGGTTTCTCTCCCGACCTACTTTGCAATAATACAAAGCGGTGATATCTCAACTTTTAAACCATGCCGCTATTCCTTCAACAAGGAATTAAATGGACCTATAAAGTTTCTCAAGTCTATCACTAAGATCGTATTTGATGGCTCTGGCTTTAAGAATTAACATTAAACTTAAACTGCCCAAAGAAACTTAAATGATCGGCCTAGGCCTAGAAAAATTAAATAAAGTCCTCACGCAAAAATTCATGCTTACCAAATCTCGAATGTCCAACTGAAAGGCAATCGACAATTTGCTTCTGGCACCCGGCTTGGCAATTTACATTAAAAGAGATCGAAAATATGAAATGCGAGCCTATTTATCATCTACGAACGGCACGCTGACCTCATGACGTCATCAGCGCGGCTTGGGTTTTTAACCCAATGATCCGTTAGCATTTCGAATGCAGTTAGCTTTCGGCCAATCAGAATTGTAAACAATTCTGATGCAATCGGTTACTGCTAGACAAAGAAACGGGATTAAGCTCTGCCCTCTAGTGGCAATGAAACAAAAATGGCCAAAATATATATATATATAAAATCCCGAAAAATGTGTCTAGCTGCATGCCCTATCTTTAAAAAAAAACACTGGTGCAAATCCTGATCTAGCCTCTATAATCTTAATCTAGAATAATACTGCACCAATCTTCCTACACATACACTCTAAACACATAGATCAAACTCCATCGTGATCTCATCTTGAAAAAAACGTAAATAATAGAAGGAGAAGAAACATGGAGAAGGATTACCTGTAATCCCTCCTAAAAATAGTGAACAAATTGCAAGGAGAAAAAGACATGGGCCAATTGAAAGACAGAATCTCAGTACTTTCGTCACATCACTCCCACTCTCAAAGATTGAGCAACGATCTCATTACTGAAATCTCTGTGTTTCACACTGGCCCTTATATAAGTCTACAGATCTGCCTGTCAGTCCTGAAGTCTCATGGTCACGACTGGTGATTTCCACCTGGCAACTGCAACACAAATGGTCGCTCTTCGCCTGTTCTCTCCCTCTGTCTTTGAGTCGCTCTGCAACTGGCAGGCGGCTGGGCCAATCAACCATAACATACTTCCTTCCTGTGTGCACCTGGCCATGTTTACCTAATTTTCTCCTCCAGGGTTTCTTCCTGATAAGTGTCCTTGGCCTTGGTGGAGTACAGCTCCCGCACAACTCCCTGACCACTGTACAGGTAATTAGCGGGTTATGTGCTGTCCGATAAAGGCTATCCGCTGGGTGTTTACATTTGTATGGCCTGTACCTGGTTGACCTGAGATACCTGCGGCCGACTGTAATGTCCCTCGAGCGAGAATCACTGTTCCAAAATTGGAAAAGTTTGTTGGCCAAAGAAACGCGCACCTGTTTCTTCTTCTTCCTCTCCATAACTACTCCCATGCTCCGGTGGGAGAGTCGATCTCTCTTCAGACCTGTGCCCTCCAATGGCGGGTCTGGAACTTCCCTTGCCTTGTCCGGCGCAATGCTGGCTTGGTCAACTGACATGACCGAATTGCTATGTAGAGGCCTGGCGATGGCGACTACCTTGCTGCTTATCAGCGGGTTTGAAACCGCTGGTACCTTAAAATGAAGATGCCCCATCTCGGGTTCCTCTGGTGTTGAGTTTCCGATCTCTTGCTTGGTTTCTACTGAATTCTCACTGATCCCAGTAGCTTCTATCTTTGGGAAAAGATAGGTAATATCTGCCCCTGGCAGTGGTTCTGTACTCGCTCTTCCCCTACCAATATGAAGCGGGACAGAGCTCTCCAAAGTAGCTCCTTGCAAATGCGTAAGGCCGCTTTTCTCACTCTTTTCTGGCCTGAAAAGTTGGCGAGATGAAACTGTAGACCACGGGAGCTCTCCGTCTAACACCCTGGTTCTACCTTCAACCTTGCCCTCCCCTGTGAGAGTTACTGGCGTCAGTTGGAATGTGTCCTGCAGTGACACTTGACGGTTTAAGATCCCGTTTGATCGCGGAGAATCTGAGATAAAGCTCTCAGTGACTTGTTCTACTGTTCCTTGAATACAGTTCTTGTCAGTATGTCCCTCTCCTGAAGGAGCTAATACCATCGGGGGCCTAATTCCCGACGACAAAGAATGTACTTCCACAATCACCACTGTTTTGCCATTAGGCTGCATAGGGATGTCAGGCGAATGCGCCTCTGCCTGTTGTTTTTCGCTGTCCCGCTGGGGAGCTGGCGAAACATGCCTTATTAGGGATTCGAACACTGCCCTCGACTTTCCATGTCGAGTATGTTGTGCTGTCTCACGAGCATGGGAGAATCGGTAGCCATCAGATTTATAATGCTTGCTCGCATTATTCCCCCTGTTATGCAGTTTCCACGCCTGGGATCGCTTCGTAATCTTCCCAGCGTTGTAAGGGCTGCTTTCCTTACTTAACCCCCTCCCTTGTTTGGGCTTCGGGTCCATTTCCAATGGAAAGTCCTTTTCCTGGAGTTGGGGTGCAGTTTGAGCTGACAAGTTATCATTTAATGGCGCAAGATTTTCAGAGGGGTTGTCCTTTTCTAGTAGCTCCTTTTCCCTCTGTTGTCTTCTTCTTTCCGATTCCTGGTCCTGTTCCATCGCTTCGTCTACCAACTCTCGGATGAATGCTTCGCTGTCCCCAGCGTTTGCACATGTCCATGCCAACGCTAAACGATTGCCAAATAAGTTGTCTACCTCATATTGCCCCTGCAGGCTTTCTGCATATTCCAGAAGGGATGGAATTTCGCTGTCACCGTACTCCATGAACTTAGCTACCTCAAGTGCAATCTTATGTACTTTATCGAGATCTGCCATGTTACCTGCAAATTCTGCTGTAAGCTCACAAATACAGAGACGTGAAGGCCCCATAACTTCCCGTTACCTACTAGGAAAAATGCTGTCGCAAAAACCCGCACTCAGACTAGCACCAAGTCTGACTAATAACTACCTGAAAAAATGTTAGTTATCCAGCTACCCAAAACCCGAATTTACTTTCCTGTTAAGAAAAAAATTCAGTTAGCCATCAATTACTTCTAAGTCATAAACAACCTTACTACCACTATCATCTAAACTAACTGGAACCTGTGGAAAAAAACTTATAGCTGGATCAGTCTTAATATAGCTCAGTCTAGGGGATTTTTAAGAAAATCTATTTTTCAGAACTTCCTACAGAGACAATCTATGAATCTAGAATTGATCCCAACAAAGATGATCCCAAGGACGACGCCACCCACTTTGTCACGAAATGGTTTTAGGACTAGAGACTGTCTACATATAGTGACAAGACAATAGTAAGAAGAAAGACTGAAATGATAGATTCAGATAGAAATATAGTGCAAAATGTGAAAGTTGAGACCATTGGCTCCGAGGTTGAGAACCGAGGTTGATTCTTTCCTCGCCACTTCGGACGTTTAAATTGCTATGGCCTCGAACCACCTCTAACTACCCTAAGGGGATAAGGTTCAAGTATGATTCACATACACCACGATACAGACAACAGATAGCTACTGTACGTAAATGAAATGACTGATTCTAGCTATAATTTACAAGTTTATTAACACCTATACACAAATAATCTCATACATGTCAAAGAACAAAATGCAGTGTAAGCACTCCTGAAAACAACACAGATTCAGGAAAAATTTCAAATGTTGAACATAAAAAACCCAACCCGTCACCCACAAGGTTCACCTGTATGGAGAGAGAAGGTAAGATTAAAATGAAATAAATTACACTGCACTGGGTGGGATCTCGGATTGCCGAGCCTCCACTCCAACTAGCTATTCTAAACTCCAATATAAACTCTAAGTACACAATCAGCTGGATCTACTCCGAAGTGTCTACACCAACTCTGCACAGACTTCGTTTCTACACACACTATCCTGAAAATCTCCTGAATACTGCTACGTAGCTAACTGCACCTCTAAACTTCAGCAGCTGTCCTCTGCTATGATTCGACAAAAAAACTATCAGTTCTGCCTATCTGGTCTACTACCTGTAGACTACACTTTCAGCAGCTGTTCTCTGCTCTAAAATCTGTAGAGGGTAGTGTGACCCTATTTCCCTCCACCATTCTGAAATTGACGACTAGGTTTAACAGAACCCCACTGGATTCTGGACTGGAACTGTAGCTGGCTTCTCCTAACACCTCTGGGGTTATGTGATGCTACACTGTAATTCTGTCTTTTAACAGGTCCGATTCTGTGGTTCTATTTTGAATTTTCACCAGTTTTATTTTCTTCTGATCACGCGATTTTCCGTTGTTTACGGAAATCGCTATTTTCGGGCACGCTTTTTCACCATTTTATTTCTTCTCATTTGAATATATATCGTGTTTGGTATTTTTTTTGAGTAGATAAATTAAATGGGTTCGTTTATGATGGTAGGTTTATTTTATTCTAGCATCAGTTTTACTTTCTTCTGATTTTTCGCGATTCCCGTAGATTTCATTGTTTACGAAAATCGTCATTTTCGGGCACTCCTGTATGACGCGTCAGACACACGTGGCCATCACGTAATGTGACGCAATTTTCGGACACGCGCAGCTTGGGATATGCGTGGGAGAGGAATTTGCGTGGGTGTTGTCTCTTGTATATAATGAGGGAGGAAACCGCGGGCAATTGTCTCTGAAGAAATAATTGCCTGGCCGTAGGACGTCGTAATTATCGTTCTCCACTGTGGGAAAAACCAGCGATAATCGGTATGTAACTTTTTATTAATCGTTTTTTCTTCTTAGTGGGTTTTTGAGAATTTCGCCCGTAGTTAATTTCTTCGGGGACATTAAAACTTAAAGTTTTAAACGATAGTGCCATCCATTATCAATTTTGAAGAACGACGTAAACGCAACAGTGTGCTTATTCTTTCTATGATTTTGGCAGTAGATAGGAGTGTGTGAAGTTGTGAGAAACACGTGTGCCCATATTTGTAGAATGTTATGTAAAACCACCATTTATTTCTGTGTATTTACTAATGTAATTTTATGGGGAAATCCCTGGTGTGTTCGTTAATTTTACTGAGCCTTAAATGTGAGAAATATTGTCGGAGGGTTCAGATTTACGTTGTAAGTGAATTATACTGCTTAGAGGAGTAAACTATTCCTATAGCGAGATTTCAATTAAATTGGGGCTTAAGCCGGGAAACCTCAATGGGTAATGTTAAAAAAGGAGACCCCGGAATTTCGGACAAAAGAAGTTCCCGAGTTGAAAATGTTGACACGTGGGTAGCCACACGTCACAAATAGATAAGAGGCAGACGGTGTCTGGGCTATTGTTTATTTTACCTGGCAGATTTTAGTAGAAGGAGGGGGGGCTGAAGAGGCCACGTGGGATAGTGGTATTTTATGTATTGTGTGAAGAACGAGAGAAGGGGAGAGAAGGAGTGTGATTTTGGTGCCACGTGGGTAATATTAATTTTGTATTGTTGTGCAGAACGAGAGAAGAGAGAGAGTAGGAGGAGTGTGATTTTAGTGCCACGTGGATAGAATTATTTTATGTATCGTATATGTTAGAGATAAGCGATTTTAGAGTGGGTGTACATTAGACGCTGTTTTTTTAATTTCAGCGAGTCGCGGCGAAACAGTGGGGAGCATAATTTTGTCAAATAAAATTATCCACGTCAAAAGACATATCTCAGGGTCAGAGTACTCTAGTTATCGTCAGGAGCAAAAGAAAAATACTCTACGGTCTCTGGCAGTGAAGCCCCTATGCTTCAGCTGGAACAGGGTTTATGTATCATACAGCCCGGAGCATCGCTATTATAGTCTCTAGCAACGGCAGGTGGCCGTGAGACTGAGTTACATTGCCTACAGCCAGAACTTTATGCCGTGTTTTTTTTTTCCTCTAACTCCGGAGCGGGTTAAAAGAGGGAAGCTATTCAGCAGCAGAGAAGTTTTGTTGACAGTTCATCAAGTACCTCATGCTTGACGCCAGAACTTCATCATCATCATCGCAGAATTCAGGAACAGGTGACAGGGTTACCATGCCTGGTCTTGAAAGGAACGAGAGGAGAGCATAACGGAGACGCAGCATCATCAGTCGGCGAGTGTTGGAGAGACACTGAGACCAAGAGCAATAGAGAGAGATAGAGAGAGAGAGAGAAGGAGGAAGAAAATAGACAGGACCAGTAGGGTCTGTTCAGTATCCAGTTGAAGGATAGACACTGAGCCATTGTGTTACTCCAAGTCTATTATTTTAGCATTTCCAGTGGTGTTAGATAGCGGCGCATATCGCCTAACCAGTGGAAAGCTGTGTAGACGTTCGTTGAGGAAGAGTCAGCAGGACTAAGACAGTAAAATCTTAGTTGTGTTAGAGAGTGGAGGCTAAAGTTGACAGCCCCACAATATCAGAGTAGATTAAATCACTAATCATTTTATTGTTCCTCAGCAGGGTGACAGAAAGAGTGAATGTGATTTGGGGTTTGGGTTTTTTTCAGTGTCTACCTAATTTCATTGTTACTTGGTTTTTTTTTTTCCAGGCCGTGCAACAGCGCACGCTTTTTATGTGATTGCTTGATGATGACATTTTAATGCTTTATTGTTGTAAATAAATATATATACATATATTTACTGGATCAGATTCTACTCTTTACTATACTTACTTTACGTCGTCTGTATAGTGGTGTCTGTGGTCGTATTTATACACCTTATCTCCTTGTGTTTCAAGGCAGTCAGAGGCGGGGAGACTATAACCATTCTGAAGTCACGAAGCGGCAAGGGGAGGGTCAAATTCTGGGTCTATCTCTTGAGCCAATAGTCTCACCTGTCCACAGGCATGTCATTTTCCATCTAAATTCTATCTTCTCAGACTTTCTCATACTAGGGTCTTGCTTTCATTCAGGCAAACTCTATAAACTTAAAACCACTTCGTGACAGGTTACCTGCCCGATTACCTATGACTGGGCGATGGGCTTTCGGCTTTATTATGGCCGTGAAGAAGCGAACATAAAATTACCAAAACGCTGGCAGCATGCCAAATCTGCGTGTGTAACAGAACGAGCATCAGAGCTCAGGATTTATCCACAAAAATCCTATTCGCTGGAAAATGTCTTCCCCTGTCTGGGAAAACGTCTTTTCTTTCTCTCCTTCCACCACTGGCAATTAACGTAAAACCCTTGCGGTTCTGCGAATGCCACAACTTTGCCGTGGGAGAAATTTTGTGGTCTCAAAATTCCGCTCTCATTCCCACAAAAGCCGGCACCTGCTGTTTAGACAGAAAAACCAAAACAACAGCTAAACAAAATGTTAATACTCTATTTCAAATAACAAATAACTCCCTTACTTAACATTAACACCCAAGTCTTCAACGCTTAGCTCCCCTGCTCTATCCCCGTTCGGCACTACCATCCAAACGTAATCATGCCAACACCGTCCGCTCCTCTCCTGTTCCCTTCTCTACCTGAGCCCACAGAGTAAACATTGGTTGACCCAGACATTCTTCGTTCTGCATGACTGGTTAAAATCACAACAGTTTTTCACTGAGGACCGCCCTGTCCAAAAATACTGTGGCCCACTTCTTACGCTGACCCTTCATGCAGCAATTGTTTACCACAAAAATACACTAGACCTCACTCTAGAAATCGTTACATTCCCGTACAGAAAATTAAATCACATACAAAATGACAGAATTAAATTTCATCTGTCTTCTGAATACACAGTACCATAATGCACAATCACTAACGTATAACCCTATTAGATGCTAGCATATACATGCCGTCAAAAGTCATACATAATGGTTATCCATTAAATCCCAGTAGTTACAAACACGTGGTTACAATTTTATGACCACGTGCTTCTCTCCCCCTCGTCCCTCTGAACATCGTATCAATAAATATACCGTAACCAACGCGCCCACGTGCTTCCAATTCTTTTCCAACCACGTGTGTACAGATAGATGGGTAGCTATATAAATAACTTGCAGCATTACATTCTCAATAAAATCACAAATACACACGCTCCCGTCATTCTGTAAATTCATAAACCAGAGATGCAGGTTTCTCTCCCGACCTACTTTGCAATAATACAAAGCGGTGATATCTCAACTTTTAAACCATGCCGCTATTCCTTCAACAAGGAATTAAATGGACCTATAAAGTTTCTCAAGTCTATCACTAAGATCGTATTTGATGGCTCTGGCTTTAAGAATTAACATTAAACTTAAACTGCTCAAAGAAACTTAAATGATCGGCCTAGGCCTAGAAAAATTAAATAAAGTCCTCACGCAAAAATTCATGCTTACCAAATCTCGAATGTCCAACTGAAAGGCAATCGACAATTTGCTTCTGGCACCCGGCTTGGCAATTTACATTAAAAGAGAACGAAAATATGAATTGCGAGCCTATTTATCATCTACCCAAAAGATATCTTCTACGGACAATTAGCAGATGGCAAGAGAACAGTTGGGCGACCACAGCTGAGGTTCAAAGATGTGTGCAAGAGAGATATGAGGGCACTGGACATGGATCCAGCAACATGGGAGGATGAAGCTGCCGATCGCACTAAGTGGCGATGCTATTTATGGCGCCACCTCAGATTGGGCGAAGAGAGGCTCACACAAGAAGCAGAGGTGAGGAGAAAACGTCGAAAGGAGCAGCAGGAAAATAAGCAGCTGAGGGCTGTCACCTCAGGGGCGCATTCCCATAGTCAGTTATGACTGAAGGGGCTATTATTATTATTATCATCTACGAACGGCACGCTGACCTCATGACGTCATCAGCGCGGCTTGGGTTTTTAACCCAATGATCCGTTAACAATTCTGATGCAATCGGTTACTGCTAGACAAAGAAACGGGATTAAGCTCTGCCCTCTAGTGGCAATGAAACAAAAATGGCCAAAATATATATATATATAAAATCCCGAAAAATGTGTCTAGCTGCATGCCCTATCTTTAAAAAAAAACACTGGTGCAAATCCTGATCTAGCCTCTATAATCTTAATCTAGAATAATACTGCACCAATCTTCCTACACATACATCTAAACACATAGATCAAACTCCATCGTGATCTCATCTTGAAAAAAACGTAAATAATAGAAGGAGAAGAAACATGGAGAAGGATTACCTGTAATCCCTCCTAAAAATAGTGAACAAATTGCAAGGAGAAAAAGACATGGGCCAATTGAAAGACAGAATCTCAGTACTTTCGTCACAGTTGTGTTAACTCTTTCAGTACCAGACAAAAAGTAGGTTTGGCCCAAACAAAAATGGCCACACTGGTGTGTGTTTATTGTAGTCGTTTGGAATTAATTTAAAAAAATGTTCATATGCATAAATACTTTTGTTGTTGTATATGAAAATGAAGGTAAATGGATGTACATTACTCTTGTGCAGCAAGTATAAAAGCTTTCATTTAAAAAATATTAGTTATCCAACTTAAAATGGAGGCTGAAAGAATAAGGCGATGAAAAATTAGACGAACAGTATTCACTAAAATTCATCTAGAATTGTTCCCCAGGAGAAAATCTAAAGGTATACTTTCAAAATATCAGAAACAAATGTATTCTAACAAAGCACAATCGGTTTTTAGTCAATAAACACTCAGGAAATTATTAATTTCACAGATTACAACAACAGGTCACATGCTTGTAAAATTTCAGTTTATAAATCAGGAAGAGGGGATTATATAAATATATTTAATTTCTTTAGAATGCGATTAGTTATTTAAGTTTTGTTTTTTTGTAATAAATAATTTTCAATGACACCACGACAAACTATTCAAGTGTACTGTCACAGATTTAGCATTTAGTTTTGTCAAAGTGGACACGTGCCATTTTTGTGGGTTATTCATTTATCAATGCCAATTGGTACCAACTATTAACACATTAACTACCGCAAGCCGCTGTCAGCGGCTCACAAAATAATCACATTTGGACCGCAAGCCGCTCAGAGCGCCTATCTAATTTTAGTAATAAAACGAATGAAAAATGTACTGAAACACTCTCTGATCTGGTTCGAGATTTTAAGTTGCCACCGGAAAACAAATTCCCAAAGCATGGTTGTTGTAGAACACTGGAAAATTGATATTATGTTCATATTTTTCAGCGTTTTGGGTTTGTTACCAAATCGTGTAAAACTGTTTACCGTGGCAACTAGTGATAGGACTACAAAAATGCGTGTACATCTCGTCTAACGGCTGAATAAGATAGAAACGTGTTTCAACAATTGACTGATAGATCTAACGACGAGGACAAGAGTGAAAACGGTGATTTTGATATAGATGGGGCGCAAGCTGTTATAATTGTGAAAATATTGCAAGTCCTCGGCCATCGGAGGGCCGTTAAATAGCAACAACCTCTATTAGAGTTACAACCGGTGTTTATTGTAATAGCACATTCATTTATCTTTAAAATGACATGTAATTCATAAAAATCTGTAAACAATTACGAAAACTACAGCTTACTTTGTGCAAACACCTACAGGATGAAAATGGGAAAACAATTTAATTCGGCCACAGTGTGTTTTTCAATTCGGTAGTTAATGTGTTAAGAAACATAATCTGAACTTGTGTGACGTTGCCACATGACTTGTAACTCAGTTCAAGTGGCCAGAGAAAATAATTTATAAATGAATTATTCTGTAAAATTATTCTTTGAACATGTCTATTGAAATTAGTTTTCTATTTACTGAGATATTTGACGTCTTTAATTTTAAAAAATTTAATTATAATTTTTACAAAATAAAGTTGGCACTTTAGTGACTATAAGTCAGCTTATTTACGTGTTTATTCAATAATTCAAACTTAAATCGAAAACAATTGATAATTGATTTACGTAATTTAGATGCATAATCTACTTGCGTATTTGCAAAATGTATTTTTTTTTCAGAGCTGAATAAAATAATTCAGAATATGTAGATAACTGACTAGGAAGTACCAGGTCAACCTCCTTAAATTTTACAAGAAAATATTTATTTGTAAAATAAAAATGTTTACTTTGAACAATAACTAGTTTAATCACATCAAATACTTGTAGGTACAGATAACTACTTTAATAACATCAATGTGAGTGATGATACTGTTTAAAATCTTTGACCAAGGTATCTATATCTGGTTCAGTTGCGGACATCTTGAGACGTAGGTCAGCTTCCACATTCAGTCTGTTTCTTTTTTTTGCTCTTTATTTCAGCCAAATTTGAAAAACCAAATTCACAGTCATAGGTTGTCGGAAATGGTAACAAGTGTTTCATAGCTCTGTCGGATAATGCTGGATATTCAGCTCGAACATGGACCCAGAAATTCTGAAGAGATTTTTCATTGAAACATACCTTCAGAGCTATGTCAGAAGCTAAGTCGACGAGCATATCTTACTCACAAGGTGGAAGGTCGAAACTATCAATTTGAGAGAAAGCTGCAAATGGATTCCTAATCCACTCTTTGGTTGCATTAGGCTCTGGAAAGTATTCCTTCAAATTTTGTTGCAGCATTTGTATGTGTGTTTTAAATGTTCCCAATAATTCATCATCGATTTCTTCTTCCGACGAGGCAAGAAAATCATCCAGTGTTGGTAATGAATCGAACTCTCGGTGATCCAGTCATCTGCACCACAGTTTTGCTGATATCTTATCCTCAACAGGAAAGATCGTAATATTTCGACCCTGAAGTGACAGGTTGAGATTATTTAAAATACTGAATATATCGCCGAGATATGCCACTTGCGCAAGCAATTTGAAATCAAGAAAATGTGTGTTGACATTATCGGAGTCATGAAAAAATGTCATTATTTCGTTACTCAATTCAAAAACTCGCGTGAGCACCTTTCCTCTCGAAAGCCAGTGTACTTCAGTGTGGAAAAGCAAATTTTTGTACTCACTGCCTATTTCTTCGCACAGCGTGCTGATAAGGCGTACATTCAGGGGCTGTGATTTAATCGTATTAACAATGTTCACCACTTCTTTTAACACAGATTCAAGTTCGGGTGGCATTTTTTTCACCACCAACTGTTCTCTGTGAATATAGCAATGTGTGGAGTTGCATTCAGGCGCAATCTCTTTTATACGTACAGCAACGCCCTTTCTTACCGCACACATAGCTGGTGCTCCATCAGTGCTTATACCAACACACCTTTTCCAGTCTATATCATGGCTCATACAATAATCATTGACTAAATGAAATATCTCTTCTCCAGTAGCATGGGTGTTCAGTGATAAGCAGAACAAAAAATCGTCATATACTTCTTCCTCATATATATAGCATACATAAGCCAAAAGCTGATTCATACTCTGAACATCCATGGTTTCATCCAATTGCAAAGCAAAATATTTGCTATTGCGTACACGTGATAGTAATTGCTCCTCTACATTATATGCCATTGATATTATGTGATGTCCAGCGGTGTCATTCGATAACTGAATTTTGTTAATAGTTCGTTCTGCTTTCTCTCCGAGCATAATATTTGTAATTAACTTTGCAGCTGGTTTTATAAGTTTCTCGCCAATAGTGTGACTTGTACTTGTTTTCGCTATGAGGAGTGCAACTTTGAATGACGCCTCTGTGGTTTTGGTTTCATCCCCGCCTTTAGCTACAAAATTTATTAATTTCTGACACGATCACATTAATTTGAGCTTGTTTTGAAAAAATTTGATTGGTTTATCAATAAGTTCAGTGTGCTTTATTTGAAAGTGACGCAAAAGATTTGACGGTTTCATGCCACTATTTGTCAAAGTTTCATTACAGACAACACACATGGGACTAGGAGCGATTGGATCTCCAGTCCAAGAAAATCCAATTTTCAAATAATTATTGTTGTACTTCCGATTAAATCTTTTCGTTTTCTGCTGATTATGCGAAATCACATTCGAGGATTGACTTGTCCCAGCACATACCGATTTGGATTGAACGTCGGCACTAGAGTCCTCTTTAATATTGACGTTAATATTTTGATCACTACATTTACGTTTCACCGAACCACTTTTGAGCCATTGATCCATTGTTGCAAATTGGGGTTATAATCCAAGACAACAGTAATAGAAAAGGTGATTTTACTGTAAACTGAATAACACAAATAGTATTTAGATATGAAACAGACGAATATGTTAGGTTAGCTGACAACGGTTCTGTACACGTTCAAACGACACAAGTAGGCCTATCTGGCAAGTGTAAAGAAATGTAGGGGTGGTGAAGGCAAGTACACGACGCAACTCGATTCGATCACGAAAATACTCGCACAACTCAAGTGTCTGGCGGCCAGTCAATTTACAAAAATCCGCGACGGCTTTTCCCCCTGAAATCGTCAAACAGCCTGCGTACCACCTATTGGACGGTTGTGTACCACCGGTAATACGCGTACCACACTTTGAGAAACACTGGCTTAGGGGGATCTCTGAGGAGACAAAGAAGAATAGGACTACTACTTCCTATGGCATGTCATAAACAGTCGATTAATTTGAGGTTTTCCATATACGAGTATTAGTAGATATCTGGTTTTGTTATTTCACTTCTCATTGACATCTGTTTTTTATTCTTAAATTCTCATTAACATAAATTTTTTTTTGTTTTTTAAACTCTCATTGACATCTATTTTTTGTTTGTAAAATGCACATTGACATTTGTTTTTTATTCTTCAATTCTCATTGGCGTCTATTTTTTGTTTAAATTTTCATTAGCATCTGTTATTTATTGTTAAACTCATTGACATCTGTTTTTTTTTTGTTTTTAAAATTCTCATTGACATCTATTTTTTGTTTATGAAATGCTCATTGACATTTGGTTTTTATTCTTAAATTCTCATTGGCATCTGTTTTTTTTTGGTTTTTTAAAATTCTTATTGGCATCTGTTTTTTATTGTTAAATTAACACTATTTCTTGTTTATTAAATTCTCATTGACATCTGTTTTTGTGTTAACTTCTTATTGAGATATGTTATTTGTTGTTAAATTCTCATTATCATATGTTTTTATATATTAAATGCTAATTTGTACCCATACTCTTTTTTCTGTAAAGATGACTGGTAAAACAAAGAAACCTGAGTTAGCAATCATTGCTGGATGCTTAGAGGGTCTCACAGCATTCATGCTGAACTTTACCCAGTCAGCCGATGAGGGTCAGTTTATTTTACATTTTTATAAGATCGTCATCATCCAGTGCCATTCTAACTGGCACTGGCATTAAAATCTCTTATTTTCTGCAGTATCTGATGTCTTGAATATGGAATTCACGAAACGCCAAAAATATATACAAATAAAAATTCTAACAGCAAGTCATTTATTCTGTCTTTCCTGTTCTGTTAAATTTTCACTTTGAATGATGAAAAGAATGTAGATACTGGAGATTGTCCTCATTGCTTGTGGTTGTTGAAGTCATCGGACTTTTGTCTACTGTGTCCTCATTCATTGAAGTTTCTTTTAATGACTTTGGGCTACTTTTCTAACACGATTTGGTTATTTTGGACCATTTTCGGAAACATTTTGGGTGACTTTGGGCTATTTTGGGTGACTTTTCGAATACGATTTGGGTGGACATATGGAAGCCGAAAAAATTCAGTTTCTGAAGCACAACTGTCCCAGAGGATTTTTAGATAAAAGAATACGGACCTGTATTTGTCTTCCTCTTCTTCTCCTTGAGTGAAGTATACGAGTTGTTAACAGATTTTCCTCTTCTCTTTATGTGTCCAAAGAACTTTGAGTGCCTATGTTTTATTGTGTTGATTGATTGAACACTTTTTTCTGTTTCTCCGCGAACGCCCTCATTTGATTTTCTGGCTGTTCTAGGTATTTTAGCATCTGTCTTTGGAAACAGATTAATGCTGCCTCATTTTCATTCCATCTGTTTGCTTTATGTCCAGGTCTGTCATGCATAAAGTAATATAGGCTGTATGTGGCTACTTGCTCCATGTAGTTTCGTGGGGTCTCTGAGGCGGCAAAGAAAGAATAGAACTGCTTCCTCGGTCATTTTGTAAAAGGCAATTAGTATGAGGTTGTGAATGAGGCTGGCAACCTCATCGTGTAAACAGAAACCACCCATGTAAGAGATTGTGCTTTGGTGGCTTCCTTATGGGGGCATATCTGCAGTGGTGGCTTCATGCTACACAAGGAGTGAAATTGGTGATGATATAAAAGGGTTAAAAAAAGGATCCCGTTACACGCCCACTGAGGCATATTGGGAATATGGTGTTAGGCCCATATTTTCTTGACCATCGGCACACTAAAGGTGATGTGGTCAGCATCACGCCGGCCACCTTAACCTTCCCAGAGTTGCTCTGGTACCCAATTCATGAGGCTGGGTCGACCTCAGAGCCGTGTGCGGTCTAAAAAATCCCACCTCAAATGGGGATCGAACCAAGGACCACCGAGCTAGGAAGGCAGTGCACTAACCACTGCGCTACTGCGGCTCCTGATAATGATATGACATCTTGAAATTCTTGCCATAACTATAGCATCATCCGGCTGTCTTCCACACCAACTTATTGAACACTGTGTGAGAAAATGGTACAAATTATCAGAAGAATCACATGGAAACACAAATATCATACAATATGATATCGTCGTTATCCTTTGCACTACTTACAGAGCATGGAGCCACCACTACAGTTGGTCCCCTTGCAGGAAGCCTGTACCAAGCAGTCACATGATCTTACAGCGATGGTTTCTGTGCCAGTTTGTTGTACATAATGAGGTTTCCAGTCCCCATACACAACTTCATATTAGTCGCCTTGTACAACATGCCTGAGGGTACAATAGTTCTCTTCTTTCCTTGTCTCTTCAGAGATCCCCCAGAAACTACACTGGGCTATAATATGATATGACTGTCATATAATCAATGATTATATGCCCCAATATAAACACAGAGCTTACGAGCTATGGTTGAACAGGGCAGACAGTCTAACTCATAACTTCCTCACTGTCAGTAACAGTTTTATTGTTGATGGAACTGATTTTTATTGTCACAAGATAAGAGGATTTAATTAATTTGTTGGGGGGTTAGACTTTGATTTCTTAACTGTAAATTGTTGTTGAGATTTGGCAGTGTTGAATAAGTGTGGGTGAGGTGGCCCCGTAACCAGATACTGCTGCATGGGGTGAAGTGTTAGAGTCGTTACTATATTATGTCCAACTAATAGTTGGAGTGACTAGTTCTCTTCCTCGCTGACTTTGCTGTCCCTTACTCAAGAGCAGTCATTTACAGCTGGGTAGATTGAATGTGAAGCTACTAGGTTCTGATCCCATAACTCGGTAACTTTGCAGTGAAATGCAAACGCTCTAACTGCTTAGCCAGTGGGACACTGTTTAAGAGAAAAAGGAATTTATAAAAAATGACTTTACGAGGTGTGATCAAAAAGTATCCGGAATGGTAGCATAAGTCCGGAACCGAGCGACAGCCAGAAGCTGCTAGGCACAGGTTGACCTTGGAACCTAACGTGCATGTGGCGTGAGTCACATTTGCCCTGCTCGTCTGGTTTGTTTACAGTAGTGCTTTGTTCTTACGTGTGTGAACCGTGTTCATTGCATTTGTCATGGCGGAAAAAATTGATCAAGGAATTTGCATCACATTTTGTTAAAAACTTGGCGAAACATGCAAAAACTTAAAAAAAAAAAAACATAACTGGTGATGAATCGTGGGTTTATGGGTATGACCCCAAAACTAAGGCCCAGCCTTCACAGTGGAAGACCCCAAACTCTCCCAGATCCAAAAAAGCTCGACAGAGCCGCAGCAATGTCAAGACAATGCTGATTGTTTTTTTCGATCATAAGGGAATTGTGCATCATGAATACGCTCCATCAGGCCAGACAATCAACAAGGAATACTACTGTCAAGTTTTGCAGCATTTGAGGGACGTTTTTCATCACAAAAGGCCAGCGTTGCATGAGAGTTGCGAGTGGCAACTCCACCATGACAACGTGCCTGCCCATGCATCACAACTTGTGCAGCAGTTTCTTGCTAAGCACCACATTCCACAGGTCCGACAACCACCCTATTCGCCAGATCTCACTCCCTGCGGCTTTTTTCTCTTCCCAAAATTCAAATACCACTTGAAAGGAAAAAGATTTCTGGATGTTGAGGAGATACAACAGAATGCAACGAGGCAGCTGTTCGCTATTTCAGAAGATGACTTCAAAACATGCTTCGAGCAGTGGAAACAGCGCTGGGCTAAGTGTGTGGCTACGGAAGGGGACTACTTCAAAGGCGATAAACTTACAAATCTTTAACTCTTGTATTATTCTTTTAAATAAATCCAGTCCAGATACTTTTTGATCACACCTCGTATTTACATGCAGATGGCAATTGTGTTTAGTTTTGGTTTGTTTGTTTGACACTTTAAGATCATATCTTACAAGTTTCCTTTGGTAAACAAATGTGATAACCAAATACTAAAACAAGTTGATTATCAGCACCTAGTTATTAACTGCTTCTCTTAATTTCTTAATACTTTCTTTTTATTGCACATTGAAGGAAGTACTGCGCCAGCAAGCTCATGATCCTTTGTTCCTGTTCATAAGTAAATCTGAAATGCACACCATTTTAAAATACCATATTCTCTTTCTGACTTGAAAGGTTCCAAACACTCGTATGAAATTTTTAAGTATGCAAGAAAAGCCATTGAACCCAGCACCACATTCACCAGATATGACGTGCCTAAAGCTGGCTTGAAACTTTTCACTCGGCATGCAGGACAGTTCAGGCAGTATTTGATGGATGATCATGAGGTAACCTCACATATTTCTGTTGATTTTCCAGTGTCAAGTAACTTAATCTAAGTCAGTCATCAATCAATCCCTTTTAGCTCCCCAAGGAGCATAGGCCTTCAACAAATACATGCCAAGTCCTCCCATCAGCTCATGTTCTTTCAACGTCTTCCTCATCATTTTCACTTCTGTCTCCAGTTCTCTTCTCTTAACATTTTGAGTACCAAGGCTTATCAGTTAGCAGTTACCTTTAAGTACCAAGGCTTATCAGTTAGCTGTTACCTTTAACTCTTGCAGGCCGGAATTTTTTCATCAGTTTTGCCAGAATTATTTTTGTTCCTTAAAGCAGTACCTTTATAAATTCTAAAGTTACTGAGTTATTACACAACAAAGACACACATATTATACATCACAGTAAAGATAAATGAATGTAGAATTAGAATATGAAAGATTTTTAGTGATATTCTACATATATGGATTAAAATATCACTAATCCATATATGAATATTATTTACAAGTGTCAGCTTCCTGTGATATTTTGTTAATGTTTTACCGACCATCCAGCGAACCATATAAACATTATAGACATTTGGAAAGAAAAAGGACATTATAGGCCGCGTGAAGCTTTTAAATTAAATCATATATTGTATTGTTTTTATACAACAAAGACACACATATTATACATCACAGTAAAGATAAATGAATGTAGAATTAGAATATGAAGGATGTTAGTGATATTCTACATATTTTATAGACTACTTTTTAATAAAAACTCATTTTAGTGAATAAAAAATGTACTCACCAACCCATGCATAAAAACTGAAACATTATCCAGAGTGCTCCAGCATCTTTTAGAATAACACTAATCCATATATGAATATTATTTACAAGTGTCAGCTTCCTGTGATATTTTGTTAATGTTTTACAGACCATCCAGCAGACCGTACCATCATCATTAAAATATTAAAGAAGATATTCAAGGCCGCATGAACTTTTAAATTAAATCATATATTGTGTTGATATTACACAACAAAAGACACAAATTATGTTTCACAGTAAAGATAAATATATTTAGAATTATAATATTGGGGCTTTTAAGTGCTATTCTTCATATTATATTCAATTATCAGTAATAATGTAAACAATTTTTTTTTTAAATTCATTTTAGTGAGTGAAAAATGTACCCACCAACCCATGCATAAAGACTGAAATATTATCCAAAGTGCTCCATGGTTTTTTTTTTAATAACACTAATCCATATATGAATATTAATTACAAGTTTCAGCTTTCTGTGATATTTTGTTAATGTTTTACAGACCATCCAGCAGACCGTACCATCATCATTAAAATAAAAAAGAAGATATTCAAGGCCGCGTGAACTTTTAAATTAAATCATATATTGTGTTGATATTATACAACAAAAGACACACAAATTATGTTTCACAGTAAAGATAAATATATTTAGAATTATAATATTGGGGCTTTTAAGTGCTATTCTTCATATTATATTCAATTATCAGTAATAATGTAAAGAATTTTTTTTTAAAAATTCATTTTAGTGAGTGAAAAATGTACCCACCAATCCATGCATACACCCGTGTGTTACCGGGGCCCGAAAGGGGAGCAAAGAATAGTAACACTGCACCCTACCACGCATGTCGTAAAAGGCGACTAAGGAGGGTATGGGCATGGGGCTGTTTACCCCATCCCGTAAAAACTTCGCACAGTAGGCTGATCACCTGCTTGCCAACCAATCTGATTACGGAAACAATGATAGATTGTTTGGTCTGTTTTTGTTCCACAAAGACGCCACTAGGCGTGGTGGAAACAGCGATAGATTGATCAATTTGTTGTTGCCCTAAGACGCCACTAGGCGTACTGGCCACATACTGCTTTGCCGGTTGATGGCTAAGGATGGAAGAAGAAGAAGAATCCATGCATAAAGACTGAAATATTATCCAAAGTGCTCCATGGTTTTTTTTAAATAACACTAATTCATATATGAATATTAATTACAAGTTTCAGCTTTCTGTGATATTTTGTTAATGTTTTACAGACCATCCAGCAGACCATACCATCATCATTAAAATAAAAAAGAAGATATTCAAGGCCGCGTGAACTTTTAAATTAAATCATATATTGTGTTGATATTACACAACAAAAGACACACAAATTATGTTTCACAGTAAAGATAAATATATTTAGAATTATAATATTGGGGCTTTTATGTGCTATTCTTCATATTATATTCAATTATCAGTAGCCTAATAATGTAAACAATTTAAAAAAAAAAAATTCATTTTAGTGAATGAAAAATGTACCCACCAACACATGCATAAAGACTGAAATATTATCCAAAGTGCTCCATGGTTTTTTTTAAATAACACTAATCCATATATGAATATTAATTACAAGTTTCAGCTTTCTGTGATGTTTTGTTAATGTCATCAGTAAACAATGTCCTATAGCAGTCAAAAGAAGTTGATGCCTCACTAAGACCTAAGTCATCGTGTACTCCTGGTTTGCGACCATATTTGGGAAGAAATCTGAATGCGTTTTGGGTCTCTGTAATACTGATGTTTGGTACTGAAATCCATTCATTACTAATTGCCCCTTGTTACTAATGCTTTTCCCCCTTTTTGTCGATGATTTGGTCGATAATTTGGTCAAAACTTTTTGTCGTTTTGTAGCACTAGGGCCTGGCTGTGACCACGCCCCCTCCTCATTAGAACTAGCTTCTTCGTTAAGTTCAAATTCGAAATCATTTTCACTTTCGAAATCATCATTCTCGTTAAACTCGTCAAAGATACACAGTTCCCTAGCTTTTTTCTACAGATAAAAAAGACCTACGTTTTGATAAACATGATGTGGTTGGTTCGCTAGACATTGTCTGTATAAACAACAATAATCGCCGATCGAAAGCTGACAGATTTACCGTTTTTTCACAGTGAAATTAGCTAGAACAAGCGTGTTTCCGAATCACAACTCAAAGATAGCGCTCTTCTGAATAAAAAAATAGTAACTTCCGTTATGTTAAAATACAGATAAAATTGGAAAGGGGAGATAAAGTGTCACGAGCTGACTTTGTTTTGTGTTCAGATCATGGTGGCATGCACTATTGCAAAATGTATAAAAAATGTATAATCGACTCAAAACTCATCAAACTTTCCCAGAAATATTGTAAGTGAACATTCTTTCTAAGAAAAGCAAGTATAATATGCTCTTGAATGACATATGGGTTGAAAAGCTATTTGAAATGGACATAAAATTCCAGTGTCTTTAATGACAAAAGAGAAATATTCATGAGGTACCAACATGTTTTCATACAAAGAGAAATGAAAAAATACATACTTGTCAACTTGCTTTAGCTGGATGTGTTAGTCTAACATAAAATATGGTCACAGATGCAATTATCGTTGCTTTTTTTCTCTGGCCTTGGGGGCCTATTTCCTTCCTAGTGGTAGCATTGTCCTCACATTTTTGAAAAATTTTAAAGCAGGGCACAACAGAGAGTGGTTTTTCACATCCAATACAAAAGAATCTTGTCTGGACTCTCAATCCAGCAGAATTACAAACAATGCATCTTGGTCGATGTGATTTGTCTTCATACTGCTGTGGAAAGTGGTTATGTCCTGAGACTATGAGTCTGTCAATTTCCTCTGAAGCACTGACTTCCAAGTTCTGACTAGCATATCTGTTAGTTTCAGTTACAGTGGTGTCTATCAAACTATCAGGAAATAGCAACTTGAAAAATTCTGTACAATTCATCTGTTCTGTGCTTTGCACTAGAATCCCAGTGGGTGAAAATTCAGGCAGCCAGTCACTCACGTAGGGGCCATCAAAGTCATACAAGACCAACTGAAACTCATCAGCTATTTCTCTGCCAGGCCCCCTCCTAGAAGAAGGTCTTTTTCTACGCTACTAATTCACACTATGACCCTGAAAATCACCATCACCATCTCTGGCACCTCTTCATGAATACTAGAACTAGGGCTGTCACTGCCTGTTTCACTAGTTTCAGGCTGCCCTGCATCAAAACTAGACCAACTGTTGTCACTTTCAAATACCAGCTGAGAGCCAGAATCCAAATCATGGCAACATTCAACAGTTTCACTTTTAAAAAATAACATTCCACTCAAATCTGGATCAAAACACGTAAAAAAATATTCAAGCTGCCATCAACCATTGCTCAATAAAGGAGAGTAACTTCCCTTGGCTTGTGTCTATTCAGATGGCTGATTCAGATATGCTAATGCTATAAGGACGCCAAATGGCAACAATGGTACTCTATGAAAAATAGAGCCTGTCACCAAAAGGCTACCATGGTACTCAAAGTGTTAATCTAAGTAATCATCCTTGAAATGTGGGTTTTTAAAACATTTTTTAAATTTAATTTTTGGTCATCTCACATTAACTCTGAAAGGGTGTGGTAGTTTCCTCACGGTTGGTGCAAGAAATTTTCTGTCGCTTTGAGTTTTCATGTAGTATTAATGTGTAAGGGTTTGTTCTTTCCAAGTTGTTTTATTGTATGGTAATGTTATACAAAGTTATAATGGAAATTGAATGAGTATTAATAAAATAGCAAATTGGGACAGTACGAAACAACTTCTTTCATCTTTCAACTCCCAAAGGAGCATAGGCCTTCAACAAACCTATGCCAAGTCTTTCTGTCCCATGCCATCAGCTCAAGATGTTTTTCCATGTCTTCTTCATACCCTTCATGTCTGCCTCCAGTTCTCAATTCCATGTGCTCTTTGGTCTTCCTCTACCTCCCCCATTTCTCCTGCCACCTGTACTGTTTTCCCTTGTTTGTTAAATGTCTGAACATTCCAGGTACCAAAACTGGAGGTTCTCCTAGAAGAAAGAAGGTTAGTCAGCAACACAGACTCCTTTCGGCTTTCTCTTGCGTCATGCATCTTCGAGCCAGAGAACCTTCTCCTGTCTTGGATGGCTGAGTTTTATTTTCCTTACTTGACTATCCATTGTTTGTTGAAGTTTTTATGGTTAAAATTTTTTTACAGGATGGGGTAACCAGCCCCATTCCCAACCCTCCTTAGTTGCTTTTCACCACATGCCTGGCAGGGAACAGTGTTACTATACTTTAATCCCCGTTAGGGCCCAGGTAACACACAGGTGGAAACAACAATGTAGTTCATATATACTATATAAAAACTGTCCTCCTGTCATGAGTGCCTGGGAAAATCAGCTCCGAATACTGGCCTCTCATCCTATTAGAGTTAATTGTTTTTTGTGTTTTTGATTGTAAAAAAACAAAAGAAAGTGCATTCATTTTCAAACACGAACAAAAATAAAGTATTCATTCATTCATTACCCTTCAGCTCCATATATAGCATAGGCCTTGATCAGATACCTTCTAGTCCTGTGCCATCCACACTTAGTTGTTCCATGTCTTCTTAGTCCCTTTCATTTCTATCTCCACTTCTCTTCTCCTTGTGTTTTTTGTGTGGTTTCCCTCAACCTCTCTTACACTGGGGATTCTAGAGCAAAGACTGTCCCATAATGCTATCAACAGGTTTCTTCAGTGTTATGTCCTATCCTACGCCAGATTCTTGTTTTGCAGAGATCAGAAAATCAGTCTTGCAGTCTCTCATTTCTTCTGCCACTTGTGCAGCCTTTTCTTGTTCATCTGATGTACAAATGTTCAGATGCCAAATCTGGAGATTTTCCTAGAAGGAAAAAAAAGCTGATTCAGCAGTGCAGACTGTACTTTAGTTGACTTGTCCAGATTGTACTTTGGTTGACTTCTCCAGACTGTACTTTGGTTGACTTGCCCAGACTGTATTTTGGTTGACTTGTCCAGACTGTACTTTGGTTGACATGCCCAGACTGTATTTTGGTTGACTTTCCCAGACTACTTTGGTTGACTTGCCCAGACTGTACTTTGGTTGACTTGTCCAGACTGTACTTTGGTTGACTTGCCTAGACTGTACTTTGGTTGACTTGCCCAGACTGTACTTTGGTTGACTTGTCCATACTTTCTGGCTGACATCTTGTTGGCTTTAAGTTTCTGCTTGATGAAGTACAAGTCTGTACCTTGAATCCGAAAACCGAAATATTCTGAAAATTAACATTTACTTTGGACAACTTTTGGGCAACATCTGGAAACTGAAAAAAATCCTATTTCGGAAACAAGTCTGTCCCCAGGCATTTCAGATTCAAGGATTTGGACCTGTAGTTTCGTTCATGATAAATTGTCAATCTAAATTCTTCTTTTATTGTCAGTTAAAAAAAATTTAGGTGTGTTTTTCCATTGTTAGTATGTTTTATTTGTTCACCAGGTCATGTACAAGAAGTTCCAGTACTGGAGTCGCCATAACAACAGAGATGTTCTACATCTTGGTATGTCAGCAATGGAAGCCTTTGTGAAAGAAGTAAGCCTTTGTTGTCTGTAGAAATACTTTATGAGTGAAGGCTTATTCTGTTATGTGAAGACTAAATAACACAGTTTTACTTGGTTGACCAGAATGTTTTGTCACGAACGAACGAACAAACTTTATTTTCAAAGGGTTAAGAATTGGGCACGCAGGCCCGTCTGACATTCTGCCCTTCCTCTCTCTCTCATCATGTATACTGTATCCTTTCATCCTCACATTTACTTTAAGCATTATTAAGGCATTTATCATTATAAAAGTAACATAACATCAAACATTTGCAATAATCATCATAATTAAAGTATGTTTTTAAAATAAATAAAGATAGATAGATAGATAGATAGATAGATAGATAGATAGATAGATAGATAGATAGATAGATAGATAGATAGATAGATAGATAGATAAATAGATAGACAGATAGATAGATAGATAGATAGATAGATAGATAGATAGATAGATAGATAGATAGATAGATAGATAACGAACGAACGAACAAACTATATTTTCACAGGATTAAGAATTGGGCACGCAGGCCTGTCTTACATTCTGCCCTTCTTCTCTCTGTCATCTTACATACCGTATCCTTTCAATAGCACATGTATTTTTAGCATTATTTAAGCGTACAAAATTATCGAGGTAAAATAATAACATACATTTGTAACATCCAGACATAATCAAATTTAAGGGGGGGGGGGAATTATTAATTAAAATAGATTAACAAAAATTAATACCTTAAAAAAAAAAAAAAAAACTAACACACACAATCAAAACAATTCATACAGTAAATAAGACATAATTAGAAACGTAATCAGATAATGGTGGCATATAATAAGAACTCGTGACAATTTGGAAATCTGCTGAAATAGCTGGGACTTCATGTGTTGTCAGCGCATGCGAAAAAATGTTCCCACAGGTGAGCAACTTTGAGTCCCAAGCAGATACTGCCACAGGGAGTGAATTGTTGACGCCTCCACTACACGAGATCCAGTTTTATGACCTATGCTCCTTAGGGAGGTAAAGGGTATTGACTGAAAGATGAGAATCATGCATATAGGCCCGTCTTGCATTTATCCCTTCCTCTTACTCATCTTTTATTGCTAGGTATCCAGACATTCTCCAGCATACTGAAGGTATTAGTTCAGAGGCGATGCAACATTATAAGTAGTATAAAAGCATACATTACAGTATCTGATTACAATTAAGAAGTAAGGTATATTAAAATGAAAAACTAGATCATCAGACCCTCCATACAGTGTATTAGATAATAATAATTCGAAACATAATCCCTTAGGGCGGCATATAATCCGCACTCATAATGTATTTGAACAGTCTACGATTATATGAGTAGGGACTGTGCATGTTTTTCAGGTCATGTGGAAGATTGTTCCAAAGATGAGCAGCTGAGTAAGCCAAGCTCTTCTTGTACAAATCTAGCCTCGGCTTGGGTAAATCTAACTGGTTTAAGCGCTGACTACGTTTTTTCATTGAATTTGAAAAGTGGCCACAGATACGTTGGAGCATTATGTGACAAGATTTTGTGAGCGAATTTAGCTTTGTTAAATAGGAAGTGCTTTCTAAGGGGTAATATTTTAAGATAGTTATATAGATCTATACAATGTGTTTGGTGTTTATCAGCAACTAGGCGCACTGCACGTTTTTGAAGTGAATGAAGCCTTTTTGTGTTGGATATGGAACAACCATCCCAGATTGTGGAACAATAGTCTAGGTATGTTTGTATGTGAGATGTGTAGAACATTTTCCTTGCCCCCTCATCCAGGAAGTGTTTGATTTTGGCTAATTGGTAAACTTTTTGTGCCGTTAGCTTTGTGAGTGCACTTACATGTGAGTTCCAACTTAGGTGCTGGTCAACAGTTAGACCTAGAGTTTTATGTTCATTTACGTTTTCAATTAGTGATGTTCCAATGTAGAGCTGAAGTGTTGTTTTCTGCGAGTTTTGTAGTTTTTGTCTGGTTGATATTAACATACATTTCGTTTTACTAATATTTATTTGCATTCGATTCTCGTTGCTCCACTTAATAATATTATGTGTATCAGTTTGTAAAGATAGTTCTAGTGCAGTGCAACTTTTGTCACTAGTGTAAACAGTACAGTCATCGGCAAACAGGTCACAGGATGAATGTTTGATGTGCAGAGGAAGATCATTAATGTATACGGCAAAGAGAAGAGGGCCGAGAATAGAGTCCTGGGGAACACCGATATCGACAACAGTTGGGTTGGACAAAGAATCATTGTAAGACACCACTTGTTGTCTGTCTGTCAGGAATGATTTAATTAACTTCACCAGTTTATGATGTACTTTCATTGTTTCTAATTTTCTGATTAAAATAGTGTGATCTATCATATCGAATGCTTTTTTAAAGTCTACAAAGATTGCTCCACATAAAATATCGTTATTGATGTTTAGATGCCAGTTATCTATCATTTTTGTTAAGGCTGTGTGACATGAATGTTTTGGTCTAAACCCCGACTGACTATCAACAAGCAGGTCATTATTAGCTAGGTGTTCTGTTACTGTTTTGTGTATGTGTTTTTCCAGTGGTTTGGACAGCGATGATATAAGAGAAATGGGCCTATAGTTACCAAGGTTGTTATTATCTGATGAACCAGGTTTAACAAGAGGGTATACTTTAGCGATTTTAAAGGCAGATGGAAAGTAACTCCTTGCGATACATTGATTATATATGTATGTTAGGGTATCAGTAATAGCTGGTGCAGCATAACGCAGTATTCGATTACTGATTCCATCAAGTCCCGATGAGTTATTATCTTTAAGATCAATAAGATAGTTATGAACTTCGTTAACTGTTATAAAAGGAATGTCGCATGGAATGGTGTTAGTACACTTGTTCTCGCAGAACGTAGATAATTCGCTGAAGTCATTGTGGATGTCTGCCTGAAAATGATTGCTGAAGTCTGTACAAGTAAATGAAGTATTGGGATTTTGTGAGTCAGGCGAATTTCTTTTGTTCACCAAGGTATTGATTGCCTTCCATATATTTCTACTGTTGCTTTTGCTTTTAACTAAATGACTAAAGTAGTTTTTCTTTTCTCTGCGAATTAAATATTGTACTTTGTTCCTTGCTGCCCGATATGTAATGATGTCCTTATTTTTGTGCGCTCGATCCCTCTGCCTCATAGCGTCAAGTACTTCTTGTGTGATAAATGGAGATTTTATTTGTCTTTTTACGCGAATTTCTTTAGTAGGCGCATGCTTATTAAAAATACTATAAAATGTCAGTGTCCAATATGCAATGGCGTCATCAGGATCAGGAAGTTGGTAAACATCGGCGAAAGGCGCATTTCGCAAATCATTTAAAAAATAATTCTTGGTTGAAATTTTTTAGACTTCTATATTCAATACTGATGTGTTTATTTTTTGGAGATTTGTACCCATTTTTTGCCCAAGTGCAACATATGGGATAGTGGTCACTCATAGCAATAGTAGGGATGGAACATTCTATAATGTTATCTGGACACGTTACATATATGTGATCGATCAGTGTGGATGATGTTTTTGTTACTCTGGTAGGTTTGTTGACTATTTGTTTCATGTTGTACGATGCTATGATGTTGGTCCATGTTTGATTTGGCTTATGCATATCAATATTGAAATCCCCAAGAAGAATAATTTCATTGACTGTAGTAATTACTTTATCCATCATGTTCGTGAAATCTTCAAACCATGTTGTTCCTACACTGGGATTTCGATAAAGATATCCTATTACAATGGGTCTTTGCTTTTGTGGCTTTACCTCTAACCATATGCATTCTATATCTATGGTCTCTAAATCGTTTCTGCGGCGATAACTGAGAGAAGTGGAAATATAAACTGCTAAACCTGTCTCTAATTGTCTACTAAAATCTCGCCGAATAGTTTTAAACCCATTACGTGCAATGTCACCATCTGTTATTTTCTCATTCAGACGACTTTCTGAAAGTCCAAAAACATGGAAATTTTGATTGAGAACTTGTGTGAGTTCTGGAAGTTTACCTAAAAGATGGTTTACATTCAGATGGCCAAGTCGTAACCCATTCATGGTTAGTAACTGTTCATAAGTACCTGGCATTTATGCTATGTAAAGAAGCTTGCGCTCAAATAAAAAGGTAAATAAATACTAAATTTAACAAATTTTACCAAGGAAGGTGAATTTATGGTGGTATTAATAAGTGGGACACTTTAAACATTAATTACAAACAATTCAGCTAATTAAATTACGTGAAAAATAAGTGAAAAGTGTAACAAATCAAGCGCTCATATCAGACAGGCAAACAGTGTCTAAAAATAAAAAATGAAAGAAAAAAAAAAAAAAAAAAAAAAAAATATAAATATATATATATATATATATATATATATATATATATATATATATATATATATATATATATATATATATATATATATATATATATATAAAACAACAATCAACAGTTGCTGATGTTACAAAGACAACTAGGGAGGCCAACAGTCGCTGTTAATGTGGAGGAGATGGTTGTTGAAAATAGAAGTGGGGTGGATTTGGTCGTGATAGATGATGCATTTGGTAGAAAGCGGGATGTTGAGGTACAGTTGTTGAATAAGTGGGGTATTCCGGCAAGTACGACCTCCAAGTGTAAGGTGCATAGTCCAAGAGTCGTTGTTGATGTAGGAAATTATGAAAGGCTGGGTATGTGGGTTGATGTGGGTAAGCCTGTGACGACAGCGATGATGGGTGAACTCTCATTGGTGTCTGGGACGACAGCGGACATGGTGGCATTTTTGTTGATGAAGGCTGAGCAGATTGAATTGGATCACTTACAGACCTTTGAGAATGAAGTGGGTCAAGTCGGTGTTGTCGAGGAGGGTCGTCTGTGGCAGAAGGGTGTTGAAGGCAGACATTGTTGGTTTCCTGCACATCCGTGGTGCTAAGAATAGGTACAACGTGATGATCCTGATTGTCTGATGATTTTGGGCGGCTGGTGTTTAAAGTTATGGGTAGTGATGGAAAATGAAGGTCATAATTGGCGTCAGATGAGTAGCTGTTTGTATTCACATGGTGTTTGGATGGATATATGGATGCTGATGAGCGAGTTGTGCCTTTAAGAGTGCTTTCTGGGTATTTTATATTTGTCGCTAACATACTGGTCCCTTGGCTGGACAATGTAATATCGCCGCTGTAAAGATACTTCCTAGGGGCTCCAGATGTGGCAAGGAAGACCGAGCTGTGATCTATGAAAACATGCTCATTTTTGAGGCAGTGTTTTTTAAGTTTAGCATTGTTAGTTTCAACACATTTGCGGTAATAGGCACGGACTGGCGGGATAATAGAGGAAAAATAAATTTTGGCATTATGGAATAGGGACCGAAATATGAATGTGATCTCGTTTAGGTCTGTCTGTGACAGTTCAATGTCTTTTATTGAGTCTGACAGACCTATGTGCACAGTTACTCTAGTTACAGAGAGATCCGGCGAAAACCGTTTAAGGAAGGTCAGTAGGTCGTGCGTTGATGCCCAGTTCTTGAAGCGAACAGACACCGAATCAGTATCACCAGTTAATAGTTTTGACTGTTGAAGCTCCTTCATGGTTTGGTCCCCAAAGATGAGATGTTTTTCTTCTGTTCGTGTGGGAGCCAGTGATAACATCTGTTGCTTCCTTTGTCCCAGTTGTGCTGTGGCTGCTAGAAGTCTCGTGGTGTGTGCTGGCAGCAGCCGGTCGAAGTGGCGGGTGGCGATTAGAAATTTTGACCGGAATTCTGCAGACACTGGCTACAGGATTTTCCGGAGTGTCCAAGGGATTACGTTCATTAAGGCGGAGTTCTGAATGTAGTATTTGTTGTTGAGGTCGGACGCTCTCCGCACGTTTTTGTTTGCGACCCAATTCGTTTGTGTGCTGTTGTGTAGGCTGCTGCTGAATTTGAGTTTTGCTGTTTTCGTAGCTACTTTTTAGAGACACGTGATCAGCCTGAAGCTGTTCGTAAGATTTTTTAAGACAGCTCAGTTCAGCTTTCAGTAGCTCCATCTCAGATGTTATTTTTGTATACATATCATCATGTGGTGATAGTATAGTGTGCTTGCGTGGTGTCCTTTCTAGACTACTATCAAGAAAACCTATGAATGAATTATGCTCTGTCTCTGTAATGGTAGGTCTCGTTGTAACGGAAGGCGTCTCTGTAATGATAGATCTTGATGTAGAGGAAGGTGTGTCTTGTACCATCTGTAGTTGTTTGTCATACTCCTGAACGAATGCATCAGAGACAACGGGAAAGGAACAGCATGTGAGGGCTAATTTCTGGGCATCGGAAGTGGTTGGTGCATTGTTGATAACAGCTGTTGACGTTATAGCCATTCGACTGACTCCAGCAGTAGTTGCTGTTTCCCATAAATGATTTAAATCTTTCTGGATCCACTCTTTAACTGCAGTCTCTGAGCCTTGAACCATAATCTTGTTCGACGTATTATAGAAATGGAGAAAAAACGTGTCCAGTAGAAATGACATCTTCGACATGAGCACCATTAGCGTCAGTGCGAGATTCAATTGAAGCGATAGATTTATAGTAGGCCTTAGACAAGCCACGCAATGCTTCGTACTCGAGAAGTTTTTGGAATGTTAATATCACACACTGGTTCTGGTTCTTGTATTGTAATGTCACTAATGGGGCTGAGGGCGTGTCTGCATTGAGAACTCTGGTCTTCTTCTTCACCGCTTTAGGAGCATTTAAGACGTAGTCCTTTTGTTTCTTTCTGCTCGGTCGAGTGGCGGTGACCGAGTTTACGTTTGGCATTGTGAATGTTATTGCTGGTACCACGAAGGAAGAAGGTAATCAGCTTTGTTCATGGCTGATAATCATCGCTCTAGCGTGACGATTTGGGTCACGGGGTTTCATTTATAGTAGATTGTGCAAAAAGGCCCCGCGCTGAAGACCTATAATTAAACACCTGGGTGGTTCGGTCATTGTTGGGCGCTCAACTATTCGTGGGTTGTGGAATAACAATACTACAAGTTTAGATGCAATTGTGGGTTATTCACATGTAGTTACATCATTAGTTACATCATTAGTTACATCATTATCACCCTTCAGCTTCAAAAGAAAGAACCTTACATGTCTTCTACATACACTTCATGTCTGTCTCCTGTACTCTTTTTCATGTGTTCCTTGGTGTCCCTCTACCTCCTTACCAAGGAGATTCCAGAACAAGGACCGTATTGTAATGCTATCATTAGTTTTCTCAATGTGTGTCCTATCCATTTCCAAGTCTTCTCCTCTTCTCTTTTTCCAGCAGTTCTTATTATCAGTTTCACATTAATGATCTACATATAGTTACATACATTATGATTGCTTATTTTAGTGCAGTAGCTAAACTTGCCTGATATCTGATTGGTTTCAAGTACCTCATGGCTTTATGTAGATTGTTACATGTGCTGTATTTAAAATGTAGAAATGATCCTATCAAAAATTTGGTTTACTTCATTTGAAGATGGATGATGGAAATTAAACATAAGGAATAACTTACTTACTTACTTAGTCGTTCCCCTTCTACCGTGAGGTGTAGAGGTTTGGAAGAGAGAGCGCCAGACTATCCTATCGGCTGTCTTCCTCCTGGCCTGGTTCCATTCTAGTCCTCGATCCTTCAAAGATTGTCTAATGTTGTCCTCCCAGCGGACTCTGGGTCGTCCTCGGGGTCTGGATCCTTGGCTCTTTGTTTTCCCATGCTTGTCGTGGTATCCGATCTTCTCCCATTCTGCAGACATGGCCAAACCATCTTAATTGGGACTGTTCTACTTGGGTCTGCAGGGGGTAGGATTTAAGGCCTTGACGTATCGTCTGGTTGCGTACCATGTCTCTTCTTGTTACTTCAACCACCTTCCTCAGATACCTCATTTCTGAGGTTTGGATCTGGCTTTTATGGGTTGTAGTCATCATAAGGAATAAGCCATTTATTATTGAAATAAATTGTGTCTGTCATTATTTTTCATCATCATAACTAAGGGAAACGGGATAAAATGTTAAAATATAAAAGGTAATATTTTTTATGCTGTATAGTTTACAAAATATTCTAAGAATTTTTGTCATTATGTAGGTACACAAGATCTGTATTTGTGACGAAATGATTTTACTGCACTCAAACTGCATTTTGCCCCTGGGGGGGTCTATTAAGAATTTACAAAAAGAATGGGACTACTCCACCCTCAGGCATGTTGTACAAGGTGACTCATGTGAAGTTGATGGGGGCAGACAATCTCATGTAAAACAGGTTGCCACAGAAACCACCGCTGCAAGAGTGTGTGACTGCTTGGTGCAGGTGTGCTGCAAGGGGACCAGCTGCACGATTATTGCATGCACCATAGGGAGGCACATGGGAGAATAATGAAATATGAAACTGACATTTTGCCTCGTTCAGTTCCTGGAGGTCTCTGAGCAGACAAAGAAAGGGATAGAACTACTGCTTCCACAGACATGTGGTTAGAAGTGACTAATGTTAAGTTGTGCATGGGGTTGGTAACCTCATCATTTAAAACAGATTTCTACAGAAACTGCCACTGGAAGCAGACTGGAACGCTTGGTGTGGTCTTCCTGCAAGGGAATCGGCTACAGTTGTGGCTTCTTGCTCAATAAGGATTATGGTAAAGGGGAAATTGCATTTTGGTTGTTTAGCTTCATCAGAGCTTATTCCCCTTCTTGCTAAAGTTGGGTGAATGTATTTTTCTGCTTGAAAATAAACTAGAGAGGTTTTTAAACCAAAACACCCCATGCATTTGAAATGTAACAATTTTAATGCATTTTTTCATAAAGTATACCCAAAAACATACAGAATGACAATTCTGTAACAATTCTCCAGACCTAATGGTCTTTTATATTTGGACATGCGCCCTAATATAACCGGCTAGGTTGAACGGGGCGCGCCTCGCCAAAACGAGGCAAAATTTTATTTAAAAAAAAAAAATACAGAATGACATATGCCAGTTACTTGAGAATAGAACAGAACAGCACAGCTTGAAATTTAAAAGCACATGTCATGAGAGAGTCAATTCAACGTGAACAATATCATGTAGGTAAAGGTTAAGTATAATGTGCCAGAGCTTACTGCTAAATTGTTTGCTGTATTCATCAGGTATCAGAAGAACTGGTTGAGAAAGCCAAGCAGGGTATACAAGAAGGGGCTGTGTTCAAGGTTACCATTTTCACATCCATTATTTATACAAGCAATTAAGCTTCATTCATAATGCAGTATTCTGAAGATTTATTACCTAAAATTATACTTCCTAAGGATTCCATTGAATTTCTCCATAACACTTTAACTACAACACTGGTTGAGAAAAAAAAGTAAGAATTAATGTTACATTATTGTAAGCAGCTTTTACATAACATTTTTAAAGTGAATTGTTTCAACATTTTGGATTTATCTGTTCTTACTTTTTTAACATTATTTTGCAGTTCTTCTTTCGTGAATTCAGCAGCATCATGAATAATAAAGGTTCCACATCAAAGGAAGTGTCACTGGCTGTTAGAGGCTATGGACTTTTGGCTGCTGTAAGCAGATTATGTTGTTGAGTGTTAAAATGGAATATTCTAAATAAAAACCAGGTTTGATTGACAGTTAATATCTTCTTCTTCCTCGTTCGTCCTGAAAAGGACGTTGGTTGCTTTGTGTCCGTTTACATTAAAGCTGCGATATTTGCGCCTTTCGGCCGACACATCTGACTTCAGCATGGCATTTTTTTTGGGACCGGGTTTGCCTTCCCACTTCGATCCCTACTCTGTCAGCCAGACTGCAGTGATACAGCCTGTTTCCAGGCAAAATAATATTTGGTCAGCTAATTGATCATCATCATTCTCTTTTTTTCACTCCTAAGAGAGTAAGAGGCCACTAGTGTGGTTGGTCTCCTTGCAGTAAGCCCACATCAAAGCACTGTTAAACCAGTGGTGATTTCTGTTCTGTAAACATTTGTTTTACATGATAAGGTTGCAAGCCGCTTGCGCATCCTCCCATTAGTCGCCTCTAACAACATGCCAGTGGGAGCAATGATTCTTTCTTTCTTCTCCTCAGAGACCTTGAAACCCAGACTAGATCAATTTTATAATTTACTAAACTGAATTACTGCAGGGTAGGAATTTAAAAAGGTCATAGTGCACGTTTCTTCAACTTGATGTACTGATTTTTGCTAATTTGTTTGGCATGAGGAACATTCTTTGACCTGTTTTGCTGTTTCCTAGTTCATTCAAATGGATTTGAGTTAGATGTAAAAAGTTTGCTGCCTTTTTGTGATGCTGCTGCCTTTTCACTTAGTGCCTTGTGGATTCAATTTATTTGTTTGTTTGCATTATGGGCTGTACTTATATCCATTTCTGTTGGTGCTTCCTGAAGCTCAATTTAACGTTAATTTACATGCTTATACTACTGTGCTGTCATTTTAAAATGAGCTTAATGACACATGAACAAATGCAGAAAAGTTTAGGCCAAATAAATTATCAAATAAATGTTGAATAAAAATTTACTTTAAAAAAACTGTCATGTTTCTTTTTTTTTTATTTTTTTTTTAACATGCATTTTGCATAAATATTTTTGAAAAGTAAAATCATCAAATTAATTTAGTGATAGTTGGATATGTTGTTGTTTAACTAGGGCTGCTGAGCTTCTCGCTCTTTAGCAGCTAATATCAAGTTGAAGACTCCTTGGTATTGTCTACACTGTAGAACTAGGTTTTTCCTGTGGCTTTTCTGCCATTCCAAAACGTGTTGAGTTGAAGTCATGAGCTCCAGTTTCTCCAGCTTGGCTTGCATTTAAAGGATTGTCACATCTGGTCCCAAGCTAGAAGTAAAAAAGTGCATGGCATACTGTGCATTCCCCACCATCCAAGGGGGCTCTCCAACTGTGCAGAGCTATAATACTGTACTCTGGTTCTGGGCTCTCCCAAGGAATTGTCATGTCCTGCATAGAGCCACTTCTCAGTTTCCAATGCCTATCACTGGGTCCATAATGAGATCCTTCTGCATGGAGTCAACCAAGTCAAAGCCAAAGAATTATGCCTGGGGCTCAAGTGACTTTTCCAGTGCTTTGAAGTTGTTTGTATGGATTGTAAGGTACTGAGAACTTAGTATAGTTTGGAAGTTGTTTCATAGAGGTGTAAATATATGAAAACTTACTGTGAGGCAGTTTGGTTAGAAGTTATATTTTAAATGAAGGAAAGCTTAATGTTGAGTGAATTTAAAGTAGAATTTTAGTGCATTTAAGCATGAGAGGGAGTTTATAATGTCATTTGATTCTGGCCATCTAACAAAAATTAATTTAAGCCTTTGATCATATTATTGTGACGAGCATTGTCATGATTTATGGTATAAGTACTTGCAGAACTGACAACACATGTTGTAACGATTTATGTTTTGTCGCTGCAATTGACGATTTCCATTGTCATAAAGATTACAAGGTTTGGGTTAGGACTGTTATTATTTTCTAGAAGTTTTAGAATAATTATGTCATAAATGATTAGTTAAACAAACAAAACAACAGTGTTGATGTAAATAAGTTGTTTTCTGTTAAAACTGCATTTATGTTTTTCGTGTCGTTCCCAGGTGTCTAATGAGACAAAGAGAGAATAAGATCACTGCTTCTCAAGCATGTCATACAAGGCAACTAAAATGAGGTTGTGCATGAAGCTAGCAGCATCATTATATAAACAAATTGTTACAGAATCCACTGCTGCAAGAATACATAAATCCTTGTGCAGGTTTCCTGTAAGGGAGATGAGCTGCAGTGGTAGCTTCATAAGGAGTAAAAAGGAAAATGATGATTTATGTTTTTCGGCACTCTTCTGTTTTTCCCTTAGCACATGTTTCTGTATATATATATATATATATATATATATATATATATATATATATATATATATATATATATATATATATATATATATATATATATATATATATATACATATACATATATATACCTTGTATATATATGTATATGTATATATGTCTTATTTCACTTCTGCAGCCATGTCGATCATTCCTGTCAGAAGCTGATACTCAGCACATGTTTGGAGAGATGATTCGCGAGTGTGAGCACCAGTTCTTTGGGTAATTAAAAAAAAACAACTTTTTAGCAACTTCATCTGCTTATTTTAATAATAAAGAATTCGGCCTCATGATGCATTGCAGTTTCACTATCATCATAATTTTCCTTTGCACTCCTTATGGAGTGTAGAGCCACCGTTGTTGCTCGCCCCCTTGCATTAAGCCTGCACAAAACATTAACTTGCTCTTGTGGTGGTGCTTCTGTAGCAATTAGTTTTACATAATGAGTTTGCCAGCCTCATGCACAACTTCGTACTAGTCACCTTGTATGACCTGCATGAGGGAGTGATATAACCTGCATGAGGGAGTGATAGTCCTGTACCAGTAATTTATTCCTGTTTGTCATGGAGAACATAAAATTTGACCATATTGTAGAATGCTTGTTTTATTAATATCAGCTTTTCCGTGTTAAATTGACATTGACAGTATGAAAGCTGGAGTACGACAATGACATCATAATAAAAATATAGAAAGCAAGAGGAGCTTTCACTGCATTGAGAAATATATGGAAATCAAAAGAAATAATTTAAAGACAGAAATAGTCATATTCAACTCGGATGTCAAGGCAGCCCTGTTGTGTGGCTCTGAAATATGGACAACAACCAAGGTAGTCCCATAGCAGATATTGCCGTAGGGGAGGCTTCACTATACTAGGTCCAGCTTTATGAGGTGGGGAGCCGCGCTGGTGTAGTGGTTACCAAACTGCGTTGGCGACCGGGTGACCCAGGATCAAACCTGGGCGAGAACATTTGAAGATTTTTCGTCGACCGAGATTTGGACTGGATTAACTCGAGCAATGGCGAGAACATTTGAAGAAAGGTCGTTGACCAGGGACTGGCGGCTCCTGAGCCGACCCAGCTCTAATGGGTACCTCCGAAATCGGCGAGTGTCTGCCTGAATGGCGAGGGACACCTGTCTCTGTACAAGAAAAAAAGGGATACTCACATAAATATCAGTCTGAGGTTAGACATACTAACCTGAGATTTCGCCTCGAGTAATAGCGGGCGTACGCAAAAAAAAAAAAATAAATGAAGTGGGGTGACTAGTTCCCTTCCTCGCTGCTTTTTCCATCCCTAACTCATGAGCAAAGTCAGGTACCCATTTACAGCTTGGTAGACTGGAGCGTTTGGATACCGTGACTTGAACCCAGCACCTTTGCCGTGAGACACCAGTGCTCTAACCACTCTGTCAGTCAAACGCTTTATGAACAATAACGAAGAAGTTAAAAACTTTCATAAACTTGTGATCAACCAAAATAGAATGATTGAAATGGTCAAAATAGAATGATTGAAATGGTAAAAATAGAATGATTGAAATGGTCAAAATAGAATGATTGAAATGGTCAAAATAGAATGGTTGAAATGGTATGTCAGGATCATCAGTGTGGAATAGTAGGTGAGGGAAAGGGCTGTGGTGTTGGAGAGGAAACCAGCTGATAGTTTTACAAGGCCGTCTTTATTCTGGAATCTGCAAGGTAAGATAAATTGGGGGAGGCTGAAAAACAGCAAGAGAAGGAAATTACACACAGACATGAAAAGGATATAGAAGACATGGAAAGTTCCTGAATACAGGACAGGAAGGCTTGGAGCGAATTAAAGGAAGGCTTGGAGCGAATTAAAGGAAGGAAGGCTTGGAGCGAATTAAAGGAAGGAAGGCTTTTAGCGAATTAAAGGAAGGAAGGCTTGGAGCGAATTAAAGGAAGGCTTGGAGCGAATTAAAGGAAGGAAGGCTTGGAGCGAATTAAAGGAAGGCTTGGAGCGAATTAAAGGAAGGCTTGGAGCGAATTAAAGGAAGGAAGGCTTGGAGCGAATTAAAGGAAGGCTTGGAGCGAATTAATCTGAAGGCTTGGAGTGAATTAATCTGAAGGCTTTTGCTCCATTGGGAGCTGAAGGGTAATTATGAGGATGACATAACAGGTGTGTTTTCTTTTATCTGAACACCCGACATGATGAGGGTGACAGTACAGGTGTGTATTCTTTTATTTGAACACCCGACATGATGAGGGTGACAGTACAGGTGTGTATTCTTTTATCTGAACACCCGACATGATGAGGGTGACAGTACAGGTGTGTATTCTTTTATCTGAACACCCGACATGATGAGGATGACAGTACAGGGGTGTATTCTTTTATCTGAACACCCGACATGATGCGGGTGACAGTACAGGTGTGTATTCTTTTATCTGAACACCTGACATGATGAGGGTGACAGTACAGGTGTGTATTCTTTTATCTGAACACCCGACATGATGAGGGTGACAGTACAGGTGTTTATTCTTTTATCTGAACACCCGACATGATGAGGATGACAGTACAGGTGTGCATTCTTTTATCTGAACACCCGACATGATGAGGGTGACAGTACAGGTGTGTATTCTTATATCTGAATACCCGACATGATGAGGGTGACAGTACAGGTGTGTATTCTTTTATCTGAACACCTGACATGATGAGGGTGACAGTACAGGTGTGTATTCTTTTATCTGAACACCCGACATGATGAGGGTGACAGTACAGGTGTGTATTCTTTTATCTGAACACCCGACATGATGAGGGTGACAGTACAGGTGTGTATTATTTTATCTGAACACCCGACATGATGAGGATGACATAATAGGTGTGTATTATTTTATCTGAACACCTGACATGATGAAGATGACAGTACAGGTGTGTATCCTTTTTATCTGAACACCTAAAAGACGAATGATTCCGAAAATTGAGTTTCTTTGGGTTACTTTTTGCCCACAAACTGGGCAATTTCTGGCTGTTTTGGGTGACATTGGGCTATTTTAGAAGACATATTGGGTTACTTGGGTGATTTTGGGTTACTTTTCCAATGCAATGTGGGTGACATCTAAAAACTGAAAAAATCTGAAGATTTCAGATAAAAGGATACAGACCTGAGCAGAATCTAATCTTCCAGCACATATTCTGCTATAAAGTGTTACTAAATCTGTAAGCATTGCTCTCTTTAAAGAGATATGTACTACTTATGTGATTTATTGTGCGAGGTTCATTTCTGAGATGCATATTTGATATACGTTTGAGCCCTTGGGCATGTGCTGTTGTTTTTTTTTTTATTAATAGATTTGCTTGACAGCATCACCCTCTTTCTGTTAAACATACCCTGCTACAACATTATTATTAACAGAAAATTAATAGTTATCAAAATGATTTCCAGCGATGTTGAAGAAATTGATGAAAAGCTCTTATCCATCCCAAGTTACCTGACGGCACTGTCCAACATTATTAAGCAGCTTGATACAGTAAGTGCTTTGAATTTTGTATTCAGATTTCAGTTTTGTAATTCATGCTCTGTGCATAGACTGCTGTGAGATATGTGTGATGTGTGCTTAGTGCTTTCAGTCATTCATTCATTCCTTACCGTTTGGCTCACCAAGGAGCTTAGGTCTTCAACTGATGCATACGAAGTCCTGACACGTGCCATCTGTCCAGGTTTTTCTCATCATTTTCATTTCAGTCCAGTTCTCTTCTCTATGAGTCAACCTCTACCTCTCTTAGTCTGAGGTTACCAAAACAGCAGATGTCTCCAGTGTATGTCCTATCCATTGCTAGCATTTTCTTCTCATCTCTTGTTCCACTGGCACTTATCTAAGTGCTTTAGATACTGTGAAATCCAGGACTAGTGCTGAAGTGTAATAAAAAGGACATTTTAAAATGGTCTCAATTATAAATGAAAACTTAAAATTTGAAGACGACAAGTCGTGTTATGTATTTCATACCTGGAGCCATCGATTGTGAAGACTACTAAGCAGTTAATCTTATTAGTCACGTGACCAAAACTTTATTAAGAATAATCATGGGAAGAATGAGCAGTAAATTAACCGAAATTGATGTGTGGATATGTTTAAAGTATAGGTGCAAATAGCACCATCTATATTACAAGACCATTAATAGAAAGAGCCATAGAAGTCAAAACAAATCTATTTTTGTACTTTAGAACAGTGTTTCTTAACCTTTTAGAGCTTCACACCCCTTTCCAGCATCTTAAGCAGCCTTGTACCCCTTTTCATCATTTTAAGAAGCCCCGCACCCTTTTACATCATCTTAAGAAGCCTTGCACCCCTCTACAGAATCTTAAGAAGCCTCGCACCCCATTATCTTCTAGCTCACAAAATGTGTAAAAAATGAGAAAAAGAGATACAAGTATGTTTTGGGAAAATCTTATTTACAAAATATGACTAAGATTCGGCATTTGATTCACGTTGTCTATGTCCTATTTTGAACAAATACATTTGAGTTCTGTGTATTATATAATGTTAGTGATGAACTGCCTTATAAAAGATCTGGCATGTCTCGCACCCTATGAAGGTAGGTCTTGCACCCCCCTAAAGGTAGGTCTCGCACCCCCCAAAGGTAGGTCTCGCACCTCCTGAAGGTAGGTCTCACGCGCCCCCCCCCCCCCCTCCCTCTACCCCCCGAAGGTAGGTCTCGCACCCAGTCACGAAGTGGATTTAAGTTTTTAGAGTTTGTCTGAGTGTAAAGACAAGACACTAATATGAGAAAGACTGAGAAGATAGATTTTTGATGAGAATGACAGTGAATGTGGAAAAGATGAGGCTTATAGCTACAAGGGTGAGAACCGAGATTGACTCTCCCTCGCCACTCGTGACTATTTAAGAGCTAAAGACTCACCACCTCTGACTACCAATACTGGAGATAAGGTTTCACTACAACTCCACAGACACCACTATACAGACAATTATATATATACAGTATAGTTTAGATAGATACTGATCCAGTGAACATTTTATAGTTTTATTAAACAATATCCAAAAAATTCAAATAACACAGTAAAATAAATAGCGTGCAATGTTGCACAGTCCTGGAAAACAAAGGAAACAAGTAAATTTATAGACACTAGAACAACCACTTTCACCCGCTCTTACAACCAGCCTGAAAAAAAGGATTAATGATTTAACTGCACTCTACTGGGGGGGGGGGGGTCTCAACTTGAGCCACCAACCCCGACTACACTAATGTTACTACTGTTGCTGTCCTGCGGACGATGCCTAAACTAACCGTTTACACAGCTTCACCAATCTTTAGGCGAGATACTCGCCACTAAATAACACCACTGGACCGCTACACTAGTAGACTTTTATTACCACTATAGCTCAGAGGCTATCATCTACGTATACCCTATGACCCTACTGGTCCCAGCTAATTTCTCCCTTTCTCTCCACTCCTCCTTTATTTAGTGTCTCTCTCTCTCTGACACTTCCGACTACTGCTGATGTAGCGTCTCCGTTCCGCCCCTTCTCTCGTTAGCACTTGGAAAAGGAATGTTGACCCTTTCTCCTGTTCCTGACTGCTGCCACAGATGACTTTGGTATCAAGCACGGGTTACTTGATTCAGAATGTAGAGGCTTCACTGCTGATGAAACTTTTTCTAAACTGCCCAGTTACCCCTCTTAGGGTTTAGGACAACGACATTATTGTGGTCGGGACTTAAAACAACAAAGGTGGCGATCTTGTATCTCATCTATCAAGACGCTCCCAGGAGCAGACTGTGACTCCGACCATGAACTTCTTGCTGCTAACTTCAAGATCAAATTGAAAAAAGTCGTTACAAGCGACAAAGAAATACATTATGACACAAGCGCCATACCAGAAGAGTACAGTGTCGATATTCAGAACAAATTTGACGTTCTTATGGCAGTACAGGAGGAAATGACACCAGATGAACTTGCCAATAACATCAGAGATGTTTATATTACAAATGCACAGGTTAATTCCTAAAAGAAGTATAAAGAGACGAGAATACATCTCAGACGAAACACTGAAGTTGGTGGTAGAGAGAAGAAAAATGAAGTCCAAAAAAGATACAGAAAATCAGGAGTTGTACAAGGAATACACAAAGCAGATTAAAAAACAAGTCAGACAAGACAAACAACAATACATAAACGACACCTGCAGGAAAATAGAGGAAATGCGCAAACAGGGATTGAGTAAGAATATGTTTTCTGAAGTAAGAACATTGAAGAACAGCAACTTTAAATCATCATCTCGACCAATAAACGACAAGAAAGGCGACACTCTAACAGAACGTAAAGATATTCTGAACAGATGGAAGGAGTACTGTCAAGAAATGTATACGGAAATAAACAAAGCGGCAGATAACAACGTCATGAATGAAGCGGAACGTGAACCAGAACCTAGCATAGAGGAAGTCCGGAACGCAATCAAACACTTGAAAAGTGGAAAATCTCCTGGTTGTGATGAAATAACAGCTGAAATTATACAGGCAGGAGGAGAAGGCAGCGCTCGTATATACCATGCATTATGCTGCAAGATCTGGCAAAGCAGAATTTGGCCCAAGGAATGGAAAAGATCAATTTACATACCCTTGCCAAAAAAGGGCAACCTGAAACTGTGCACAAACTACAGAACTATAGCTCTTATAAGCCATGCCAGCAAAATACTATTACAAATCATAATGAAAAGGATGCAACAAAAGCTAGAAACAGAAATAAACGAAGTACAGGCGGGTTTTCGACCAGGTAGAGGCACTAGAGATCATATATTCAACATGAGGATCATCATAGAAAAGTGTAGAGAATTCTTCTTCTTCTTCCTCGTTCGCCCTGAAAAGGACGGTGGTTGCGTTGTGTCTGTTTACGCCGTAGCTGTGATATCTGCACCTTTCGGTCGACACATCCGACTTCAGCACAGCATTTTTTGGGACCGGGTTTGCCTTCCCTCTGCGATCCGTACTCGCTCAGCCAAACTGCACTGCTGCAGACTGTTTCCAGGACCACCACGTGGAGGTGGAATACGGTCTTGGTCAGCTCTGGTTCGCTGACCCTGATGCAAGCAGTCAAGCTATGGGTCGCCGACTGCATTCTCTATTGCTGCATCTTTTGGTCCCTTAGAGAATTCAACGTTGACCTACATACTTGTTTCATTGATTACACCAAAGCTTTCGACTGTGTACAACATCAGCAGTTATGGGCTATTATGGAAAATATGGGATTTCCAAACCACCTTATACAACTCATCGCAATGCTGTACCAAGAACAACAGGCAGCCGTAAGAATAGAGGGGAAAACATCAGAATGGTTTGAAGTACAGAAAGGAGTAAGACAAGGCTGTACCCTTTCCCCTTACCTGTTTAACATTTATGCCGAGAATATCATGAGAAACGTAAGAGATGACCAAGAACACACAGAGTTTGACTCATTTAACATTAGCGGGTACCAGATCCCGGAAATCAGATATGCTGACGACACAGTCCTCCTATCGACCAACCCAGAAGGACTTGAACAATTAATTCTGTCCACCAAAAAACACAGCGAGGCTCAGAATCTATACCTAAACACCAAGAAGACTAAAGTATTGACAACAGACAAAGTAAAGACCAAACCAGAAATTGAAATTGATAACGAAGAACTGGAAAGTGTTAATGAATTCGAATACTTAGGATCAATCATCAACAGCTCTGGCGACTGTGCAGTAGAAATTAAAAGAAGACTTGCAATTGCTTCACATAAACTAATACAGATGAAAAACCTATGGCAAGGCACAAGCAAAGAAACAAAGTTACAACTGATCAGAACATGTATATTCCCAGTAGCAACATACGGCTGCGAGACTTGGACACTCAATAAAACAGTTGCAAAAAAGGTTACATCATTCGAAATGAAATGCTACAGAAGGATATTGAGAATACACTGGTTAGAAAAAAAGACCAACAGAAAAGTACTGCACTCACTAAACGTACAGGAACATTGGCTCCTAAATACCATCGCAATAAGGAAGCTGAAATTTTTCGGTCATATAAAAAGACATAATAGTCTGGAAAAAATAGTGATGGAAGGCATGGTCCCTGGAAAAAGGGTAAGGGGTCGACCAAGACGACGGTGGACCCAGGACATCACAGAGAGTCTGAACTTGTCTTTGGCTGATGCAGGTCAACTTGCCCAGAATCGTGATGCGTTCAGAGCAGCTGTAATGGAGACAACGTTCTGGAAAGAATACGTCACATGATGATGACTTAAAACACAGACACCTGGCAACGCGCCTATACGGGTGTGTTATATCGAGCTGAGAGCTCTGGATTTTAAGAAATCCTGTTCTCGCTGAAGATTTGTGCTTCACTGCAAGAGAACTGCTTTCTTTTCTCTGGTACAGACGTGCTGGATGCCAGGTTTTCCCGCGTCACCAGTTTTCTTCACCTCTGGCTAAGTCTCGAACCTTCTACTCCTGAGAAAGCCCAAGAATCGTGGCGAGTTGTAGGGACCGATTATAACTCTCCCTTTGTGCAGTGAAACTGCTGTGGACAAAGAAATAACCATTAATGTACAACAACTTCAAAATAAACTCATCTCTAACATCTAAACACCTTAATCAAAACATCTCCCGTCTCCCCTTTAATGAACACCGCTCCCCTACACAACCAAGCACAGCGATATTTAAATATTTATATTTATATTATTATTATGCCCCCAAAAGTCAGACTACCCTACAATTCACTTCTCTTCTCATTTACTACGGTCTGGTAGGAAAACCTCCAGACACCGGCTGACCTAAATCTTTTGTTACGTTCGGCTAGCCTCAGCGTCAAAACAATTCAAGCTATGAAGCGAAACATTCCACCCTAACGTTCCTGTCACGATGTGGTTTTAAAGTGTATTAGAGTTTGCCTGAATGAAAGCAAGACCCTAGTATGAGAAAGTCTGAGAAGATAGAATTAGATGAAAATTGACATGCCTGTGGATAGATGAGACTATTGGCTCAAGGGATAGAACCAGGATTTGCCTCTCCCCTTGCTGCTTCGTAACTTCAAAATGGCTATAATCTCACCCTCCTCTAACTACCTTTAAACACAAGGAGATAAGGTGTATAAAACGACCACAGACATCACTATACAGACAATATAGAGTAAGTATAGAGTGTAGAAGCTGATCCAGTAAATATATTATAGATAAATTTATTTACACACAGAAATCATTAAAGTTCATCATACATCAATTACAAAAAAATTAGCGTGCACTGTTGCACGGCCTGAAAAAACAACGAAACAAGTACATTGATAGACACTAGAAAAAAAAACCCAAATCACATTCACTCTTTCTGTCACCCTGCTGAGGAACAATAAAATGATTAGTGATTAAAATAACTCTACTATTGTGGGGGCTGTCCACTTTAGCCTCCACTCTCTAACACAAATAAGATTCTACTGTCTCAGTCCGGTTGACTCCTCCTCAACGAAAATGTCTACACAGCTTCCAACTTGGTAGGCGATATGCGCCACTATCTAACACCACTGGAAATGCTAAGATAATAGACTTGAAGTAACACAATGGCTCAGTGTCTATCTTTCGAGTGGACACTGAACAGACCCTACTGGTCCTGTCTATTTTCTCCCTCCTTTCCTCTCTCTCTCTCCCTCTCTCTCTTGGTCTCAGTGTCTCTCTAACACTCGACGACTGATGATGCTGCGTCTCCGTTACGCTCTTCTCTCGTTACTTTCAAGACCCAGGTGTTTTAACCCTCTCACCTGTTCCTGAATTCTGCAATGATGATGATGAAGTTCTGGCATCAAGCATGAGGTACTTGATTAACTGTCGACAAACTTCTCTGCTGCTGAATAGCTTCCCTCTTTTAACCCGCTCCGGAGTTAGGGGAAAAACACAGCCTTGATTTCCGGCTGTACGCAATTGAAACCAGTCTCGCTGAAGAATTGAACTTCACTGCAATAGACCGTTTAGGTTATGTTCTGTTGCTCCTGACGATAACTCGAGTACTCTGACCCTGAGATATGTCTTTTTGCCGTGGATAATTTTAATTGACAAAATTATGCTCCCCCACTGTTTTGCCGTGACTCGCTGAAATTAAAAGAAAATGCGTCTATTGTATAACCATCCCAACATAACGCATCTCTAACCCATTAATCTTTATAACTCCCTTACTCAGTACTTCACTCGTCATGTACAACATTACATAAAATAATACTACCCACGTGGCACTTAAATCTCTCTCCTCCCACTCCCCTTCTCTCAACTTAAGTCTGCCAGGTAGGTAAACAAAAACCTCCCGACCTGTCTGACATATTACGTGGCTGTTCCGCATGGCTAACTACGTGTCCCAACATTTCAACTAGGGAATTCCTTTAACGTTACCCATGAGGTGTCCTACTTACTCCAAAATTAAATGAAATCTCGCTATAGGAATAGTTTACTCCTCTAAGCAGTATAATCCACTTATAACATACATCTTTACTCTCCGACTGCATTTCTTACATTTAAGGCATAATAAAATTTAGTACACACAATCGATTCCCAATAAAATTACATTTGTAAATATACAGGAATAAATGGTGGTTTTACATAACATTCTACAAATATGAGCACACGTGTAGCTTATAACTTCACACGTTCCTATCTACAGCCAAAATCATAGAAAGAATAAGCACACTGTTACATTTACGTCGTTCTTAAAAAATGATAATGGATGGCACTATCGTTTTAAAACTTAAAAGTTAATGTCCCTGAAGAAATTAACTACGGGCGAAATTCTAAAAAACCCACTAATAAGTAAAATGATAATAAAACTACTATATACCGATTATCGCTGTTTTTCCCCACAGTGGAGACGATAAATCGAAGTCGACCGGCGGCAATATTTCTTCAGAGAGACTTGCCCGCCGTTTAACTGGCTATTTATACACACCAGGGCCACCCCCGCGTGTTCTCTCCTACGCATACCCTAGCTTTCCCTCGGACCAATGGAAACGCTAGAAAAATAAAATACTACGAGCTACGCCAATCAGATTTGAAAGCGCACAAACCGCGTGTCCAAAATTGCATCACGTCCACGTGCGTTTCTGACGCGTCATACAGGCGTGCCCGAAAAATAGCGATTTCCGTAAACAACAGAAAATCAGAAGAAAGAAAAACTGGTCGAGTGTAAAATAAACCTACCATCATAAACGAACCCATTTAATTACCTACATAAAAATACCAGACACGATATATATTCAAATGAGAAGAAAAAAATGATGAAAATTCAAAATAGAACCACATAATCGGGCCGGTTGAAGGACAGAATTCCAGTGCAGCATCACAGTTCCTAGGCCTACTTTCTACCAGTGGTCCTGGGAAGGTTATCAAATATAAAAACACCCTCTAGGAATTTCTTAAATCCCCTTCTATGTAATATAAAATTCACTTATCAGTAATATAATTTACATCTCTTACCATCCGACTGCATTACCAAAATAGCACAACTAATCAATACCCAATTTTAAAAAATACACAAATACGCTCGCATATATATATATATATATATATATATATATATATATATATATATATATATATATATATATATATATATATATATATATATATATATATATATACACACACATTATCATAATCAAAAATGAGGTTTACACCGTCCTCAGATTTCCTATTACATAGCACCAGTTTATCTTAGCGCTTAACCTTACACAGTTAATATCTGAAACACTTTACGCACTCCTAGATACTGCTATTTATCATAGAAAGAATTTATGCACACTTACATTTATATTATTTCGATAAGATAGCAATTGATGGCACTACACGTAAAATTAACTTTAATTAATTTCCCAGAAGAAAACTTTACTTAACGGGCTAAGATCTTACAGACTATCTCCTACGCTAATTAAATTACCGACATACCCAATATCAAATATCTCTAGCTTGAGCAAGCGATATATGACGAAGATTCACGGCTGATAATTTCTGGAAACAAAGAGGCCGCTACTAAATTTACTGTTATTTATCGTACAAAAATCTGATGCAACCGCCCCACGCTATGAGTGAGTCATCGCGTGGTTTTGTTCTTAGACCAATAATCTTGTTGCATTTTAATAAAGTTTGACCCCGGCCAATCATAAATTGTAAACAACTATGACTCCTGTTATCACACCAATTGCTAATAAATGCTTGCTCCCGCGCGAGAAGAATTACCTAAAGTTAGATCATCTACTCCCGCTTGCATTTCCCAAAATAACTTTGGTTGGTTCAAGCGTTCATTCTACGTACCTGGGTAGTGCTTTCTAACTCCCATCCCTCGTTTACGCGGGTAGGTGCCGGGTTTTCTGGACTTTTCCCAGTCTGAAAATTTACCCCTCCTAATAATACTCAAGCGCCTAATACAATAAAATGACCGCCATTATTTTACAAAAGAAAAGCAGACTACGGGAACGCAATTACTTCAGGGAAAAGAAGACTGGTGCGGATATTAAAATTAATCCTACCGTCATCCCTCATGAAAAAAACGCAATTAATTACCTACAGAAAAAGACTATACTCAAATAATTTCATAGAGAAAAAGAATGGGGCCTGTGGAAAAATAAAATCACAGTAACTTCTCACACACCCCCGAAGGTAGGTCTCGCACCCCCCCCCCCCCCCCCTCCCCCCATCCCAGAAAGTAGGTCTCGCACCCTCTGAAGGTAGGTCTCACACCCTCAGGGGGTGTATTCACCCCTGGTTAAGAAAGACTACTTTAGAGGCCACACAAAGGCATTTAAGAAGGTGAAACATTATGAAATTAGCAAAATATTATATAGCATAAACATTAATGGCAAAAACTTGAGAATAATAAAGAACATGTATTGGCTACAAACAGCATCTCTTCATCCTTACAGGTGTCAGCTCCTCATGCACTTGTCCTGGAGAGACTGATTGTTCTACTGATAGAAAACTTTCCACAAGTGAATGAGCGCATGCACTTCCCCTGTTTTAAGTCAATCTTGCAACTCCTCCTTACTCTCATGGGGAAGCCTACAGTTTTTCAGCAGGTGCTTTCATCTGTTGGTAAGTTTATTTGTTCATCTACTTTCGTTGTTTGTACTGACTCCTCTTACTTTTCCCTAACTGAGTAACAGCTTTTTCAAAGAGAACAATTTTGGGTAAGCTTGTTTTGATATGTCCATTGTAGTTCTCATAGGGCCTCTGAGACAGAGAAGGAATATTAAGTGACAAATAAACATCACAGTTTAAACATCACAACACTGCACATTGTATTTTTCACAAAGTGTGGCAAAGACTGCTTAGCCAGAATAAGTCTCTTTAAGGGGAGGAGCTACACTGAAATGCTATTTTCGTTATTAATTGCTGGATTTCAATGAAAATGCACAGACTTAACCTATATCAATACTAGATACGAAAAATGAAGAGTTTTATGGCACTGCACTACTGGTTGCCATAGAAACGGCGGCCATATTGGATTCTATTGTTCTATTTCAATTTGCTAAGGCTTTTTTATTTATTAAGCTATGAATACTAAATATGAGCACAACGTTTATCGTTATATTTTAAAACTTTTGTATTCATAACCATGTGGTCCACAAAAATGTGCCAATTTTTATGTCAATTAAGGTGGAATTAGGATAAGAAAATTAGATTTTGAGAAAATCGCATTTTTCTCCATAAATAGACTATAATTAAATAAGTCTGTAATATTGCCCCTGAAAAATTGCTTATTTGTCATTTAGAACATACTGGTAGCATAGCCAGCTTCCTCTGCAGCTTCCTATCTGGCTTTTTGTTGAAATTTGTGCCTAATTTCCTTCCTTGTCTTAGCGCAGTTTTCTGCCGTTTTAGAGCTGAGCAATATTGGATTCTTTGTTCTATTTCAATTTTCTAAGGCTTTTTTATTTATTAAGCTATGAATACCAAATATGGACACAACGTTTATCATTATATGTTAAAACTTTTCCAGTGATGGATTTTTGATAACTTTAATACAAAAAAAAAGATGTAGGACTTTGAAAAGAGTGTCTAAAAATAGTAACAAATTTTACTAAATTTTACATTACTTTTGTCAATTAACCAAAAGTTTGATCAGATTATGGGCAATATATGTTCCTATTTTTATGTCAATTAATACGTAAGTGTGGAAGTTATAAGAAAATTAGTATGAGAATAATGATTTCTTTAAAATCCCATTATTCGATATAATTAGAATATAATTAAATAAGTATGTAATACTGCAGCAAAATAAAATAACTTACTAGTCATGCAGAACATACCGGCAGCATATTCAGTTTCCTCTGCAGTTTCTTGTCTGGCTTTCTGTTGAGATTTATGCTAAATGTCTTTCATTTTCTTAGTGCAGTTTTCTGCAATTTTAGAGCTGAGCACCAGACGTTTGACGCTTTCTTGCTCCTGCCAGTTGACAAGCCTCTTTTCCACTGTTCAGCCCCAGGACTTTCTTGAAAAATATAGCAGCCTCAGGTCCTTGATTAAATTCAGCAATATTAGGGCCATATGGTTTAATTGCTATGATCTGATTGAATGCTTTGCTATCACAATCACTTTACACGGTGTAGCGAAATTTTTGTCGCGTCAGAGAACAGCTTCACAAATCACTACCTGCCTCAGCTTCCATGACACTTGAACTTCCTAGAAAGAGGCAAATGTTTACATTAGTAAAATTTCAAATAAAGATGTAAACAAGCATTAATAAACTGTGTCTTAAAGTACAATGGAAGCAAAACAATACATGTAAGTAATGAAATATGTTTCTAAACTTGATATTTATGGAGATCAAAATAAATTACATGAATGTCTATGCTTAGGCAAGGGGAAACATAAAGTAAGTTTCAAAAGTAAATACCTTCAAAATGTATATGACAGCCTTGCTTCACTTTCCACTTGATGAAGTTTCCAATCTTTCTTCTGGTACCAAGAACCAGCTGTTGCACATGTCTGGCAGGCATTTTTTAAATAACACATAAGCATCTGTGACAAGACGTCAATAAAAATACACAAGAAACAAACATTAAATTGAGGAAACAAATATGCACTATGCTTACAAGAATCATGATAATGTACTGAATTATGAGAAGTCACCCGTTATTCTGTAAACTCAGGAAAACGTGATGATTTTTAATTGACTGTCTACTACTCGTAATAGCTAGTTCATGTAACTCCCTGGTGGTTGAAATGAAGCACAGTGGGCTGCCTTCTTTGATGTCATTCCAGTAAGTAGCCAACGTCGTAAGGTTTAGGGTTAGGTTAAGATTCTTAAACCTGGTTGAAATGAGTCACTGTGGGCTGTCTTCTTAGATGTCATCCCAGTAAGTCGCCAACGTCGTTAGGGTTAGGTTTAGGATACATTTACGTAACCATTAGCCCTTTTTACTGCGTCTCTGAATTCTAATCTAAGGAACTATCGTACAGACGGTCCTGTCTGCTTCATTTCAACCACTAAGCCTAACCCTTACTCCTGTTTACTGCGTCTATAAATTCTTGTCAAAGGCCACATCGAACAAACGGTCCGCTGTGCTTTATTTCAACCTTCCTTGCCTGAGTACTAATGTCCCAGTTTTTACCATTACATGGTCACAATAAGTACGTTTTACCTCCAGTGTAGGCTAAGTCTTGCTTCCATCTCTAACTCTGGCCTATTCCAGTTGGAGATAACGAGAGCATCTCGTTTTTACAGGCATTGTCACAACTATTACTAAACAAAACTGAAATTTTGAACCTTAACACATTAACTACCGAATTGAAAAACACACTGTGGCCGAATTAAATTTTTTTCCCATTTTCATCCTGTAGGTGTTTGCACAAAGTAAGCTGTAGTTTTCGTAATTGATTACAAATTTTTATGAATTACACGACATTTTAACGATAAATGAATGTACTATTACAATAAACACCGGTTGTAACTTTAATAGAGGTTGTTGCTATTTAACGGCCCTCCGATGGCCGAGGACTTGCAATATTTTCACAATTATAACTGCTTGCGCCCCATCTCTATCAAAATCACAATTTCAATCAATGTGCACACCGTTTTCACTCTTGTCCTCGTCGCTAGATCTATCAGTCAATTGTTGAAACACGTTTCTATCCTATTCAGCCGTTAGATGATATGTATACGCATTTTTTTGTAGTCCTATCACTAGTTGCCACGGTAAACAGTTTTACACGATTTGGTAACTAACCCAAAACGCTGAAAAATATGAACATAATATCAATTTTCCAGTGTTCTACAACAACCATGCTTTGGGAATTTGTTTTCCGGTGGCAACTTAAAATCTCTAACCAGATCAGAGAGTGTTTCAGTACATTTTTCATTTGTTTTATTACTAAAATTAGATTGGCGCTCTGAGCGGCTTGCGGTCCACATGTGATTATTTTGTGAGCCGCTGACAGCGGCTTGCGGTAGTTAATGTGTTAATGTAAACACGCGGCCATATTGTCGTTGCGGGTCACGTGAACGCGCACAGCCAATTAAAAATTTAGAATCAGGGGAAACCCTTATTGTTGACTTGGAAATTATAAATTTCCAATCTGGCATTTGGAATCCCGAAATAAGTGACCTGCTTACAGTAAAGTGTAGATTTGGACGAATCCAACGATGTATAATATGTAGGGGTGTAAGCTTGGTTGCTATGTAAAAAACTCGGTCTAAATAGAGACATTTTCTCGAGTTGGAGAAAATCTCTCCATACCATACCTTTTTCAAAGTCAAAATACATATTGTTAGAATGCATTTTGACATTTAATTCTGTTATATTTAGATTCAGGAGATGCTAAAGAATCAGAAAATGGACTAATCCCAAAATCCATCTGTTGACTCCGTTTTATGGTTGAGTACAGTTTATACTGGTGAAGAGGTAGCTTAAAACGCGAATGGTTAAAATGAACGAATGTCAACAATATTCTTCAAACGAACTTCAACAAGTAGTGTTGAACTGGGTGAACTGGGCAAGTACTGGCAGTACATAAGTCGGTGATGACTGTACATAGATTTTATTCAACATGACACATACGGAGTGGACAAGACTAACATCGTCACAGGCGCAAAGATCATACATCAGCATAATGGTAATTACTTTTAAAGTTCCTGAAGATTCTCTACCAATAAAGTCCTCTGACTCAAGTGACTAAGGATCACAAAACTGTTACCGTATAATATTCTTCTCATTCAAGTCCATTGACCTTCCTTCAAGGACGTCTATCATGGTAACGTATTCATACTCCAGGATAAAATCTTCCATATCATACTTCACAATCCCATACGTTCTCCAAAACATAACGTTAGATAGCATATAGTTTCAAACAAAGTCATACACGATAATACGAACAGGTTAGAGATTCCAGTTGACTAACCTCTCCCATTCTATGCCACGCTTCTGGCATTGTTGTAACAGCATATTAAAACATGTGCATAAGGTAATCAATAACTTCTTCCACTCGTAGGAATCCTTCTTCTACGATACGAATCCTAAAGGCTAACGACTCTGTAGGTCCATTCTAGGAATAACATATTCCCGCTAGACTAGTATAAGAGCGGCCTGATACTTTAGTTTACGGCAATAAATATACAAATATAACCGGGGCGACACTTACATGATCCTTCCATCATTGGCTTCATCAAGAATACCAATTGAATCAATATAACATACTGGCTTATACAAAACTGCCAGACAATTCCAATAATATATATCTCTCGGACATAACAAAGTCCGCACTGCCCCGTTCAAAACATGACGTCACAATCCCCAAACTAGGTTACCCGTGCGTCCAAAGCAACTCACACTGCATTGTGCACGTCAGTGCGTGAATCAATCGAACACACAAATAATAAAATATATAAAGACTGGTGCGTACATTTGGCAGGACCGAAGACTACCCCCTTAGGTAATAAATGTACGTAACAGCTCCCTTATCACCTCCCCTTAAAAAAAATTAATTCTATTAATTTTTTTGAACTTAGTACCCGAGAGAGGTGAGTAAAAACTACAACAAGATATATGAAATGCATAAAGTTATACCATATTAACCTTTAGCACGCTGCATAAAAATTCAGAAAACTTGCCCAACCACTGCATTCTTTTTCACAACCCCTCATTTTTATAGTGGGTGACTTGTAAATTCTATAGTTTTTTTGTTTTTTGGTCAATTGCTCTAATTTTTAGACTGTATAGAAATGAATGAATGATGAATCTGATGATATAAAATTTGTTTGTGTACATGTTAGATGTGATAGGAAGAGAGGAAAGGAAAGATGAAAAAACGAAAAAAATAAAAAAAAAATAAAAAAAATATTTTTTTTTAATTTTAAAATTAAAAAAAAAAAAATTAAAAAAATGACCAACGAACGAAGAGTCCATATCCCTTGCATCTCAATGAAAGTCATTTGACCAATAGAGCAATACAAATCAAATGACGATCTTTTCGTTACACCCATCATCAGTAGCAAAGCAACAAACTCCCTAGCCAGCCGTGACATTCGGCCGTAATCCTATTTTTTTCCGATATTCCTAATCCTAACCCCAAAAATTATACATACTTGAAAGGCCATTTTACTTTCGTTTCCATCTCAGCCATCAAACATATTCTGAGAACCGATTTCAGCGCTTATAAAGACAAAAATTTCATCCCCACCGCATGGCGTCAGAATACAATAAAATTAGAGCAAAATGGCCGCATGTCTGATGCCGATTCATTTCGATTTAAAAAATTTAAAAAAAATAAACGCGGATACACCCATCACTTTTTTAAGATCGGAAACGGAAGCTAACTCTCTTGCAAATAAAATTACAACTTAACATCCGGGGCTGAAAATCACGTGTACACAAGTCCTCATGCTAGAAACGGTGATATCCGTAAGGTGCAACATTGCGCCTCCAGCATGGAGAACATAGGTTACGTTCGGCGCAACGCTGCGCCTGCAGCGTGCTAAAGGTTAAGAAAAGAATATTAAAAGAAATCAATATAACTAAATGATAGTATGCATTAAAGCACACATCCACAAACGACCTACTTTGGAATGATGTGGTAATATTCGAAGTAAAAACAAGTTTGAAAATGAAAAATGAAAAAACCATAAAAAAAAAAAAAAAAAAAGATGATAATAAAATTCAACTAAGTTTTCAACAAAATTTGAAACATATGATTTCAAAAATGAAAATGAACAGCAACACTGATGATGATCAATGACAAGAGAATCAATGAAACAGAAAAATTGAAAATACAATGTGCAAAAATGAAGCAATGCAAAATTAAACACTTTAAGAATCAACACACTTAATGTTTTCTAACACTAGTACGGTTGACTAGTGATCTAACAGTGAGATATCATAACTAAGACCCGTGAATGCAGGTGTTACGTGACAACTAAGAAAGTTAGTATGTGTGTGATCCATAATCAATTAAATAGATTAAATTGAATTAATCTAATTTATATATTCCTTAATTACTAACAAATAAACAGTTACTAATATTTCTAAGTAATTCCAGTATCACTATCAATATGTCACTGTTCCGTTACAACTAGATAGTAATCGACGAGATAATGTTCTCAATGTTCCATACACGATATAATATATTCTCTAACACGTTATGTAGTGTAATAATATTTCCATAGGAATAACAAATGTATATTTGTCGCTCTTAACAATGTTGCCATATTAATAAAAAGTTACTGTAGTACCAATGTTCTCGTTCTAATAAAACGTTAATATAGTATCAATAACAATGTACAAAGTTATTCATGTTATCGGTGAGGATGTTCCAACATCTGGAAGTGGTTTAGTTTCGACACGTTCACTTGGGCATCTTGATAGACAGTCTGCGAACACATTCTGCACTCCAGGAATAGCTCGTATCTCAAAATGGAACGGTAAAAGCGCTATAGCGTAACGCGCTGACTTTGATGACTTAACGTTCCCTGTATTCAGTGCGGTAAGAGCTTTCTGATCAGACTCCACCACAAAGTGTGATCCGAGGAGATAACGATCCAGTTTAGTGATTGCCCAGACAAGAGCAAGGAGCTCTTTATCCAGAACGGAATATTTCGTCTCGCTCGGCGTGAGCTTTCTGGATACGTACATAACCGGAAATAAGGTGCCGTTATATTCCTGCATCAAAACTGCAGCAATAGCGTAAGAACTTGCATCACTGCGAAGGACAAAGGTGAGATCTTTGTTAGGCAACCTTAAAAAGGTGCATTTGAAAAAAATTGTTTTATATAGTCTAACGCCGTTTGGTGATCCTGCGACCACTTTATTACATTAGATGTGCCTTTCTTCAGTAGAGACGAAAAAGGTGCAGTTATAGTAGACAAATGAGGGATGAATTTTGAATAGAACTGTATTAGTCCTAAAAGCGACCTAACTTGTTTTTTTTGTCTTAGGTGCTGAGATGTTTAAAATTTTAGAGACGTTACTGTCTTCTGTATACATGAAACCATGACCTATGCGGTGACCCAGAAATGAGATGTCATGAAAACCGACAAAAGCCTTTGAAGGTTTCGCTGTTAAGTTATAATCCCGTAAGGTAGAAAGTAAAGATTTTAAACCCTGAATATGTTCATCCCAAGAGTCACTGAAAAGACAGATGTCATCTATATAAGTATTGACATCGGGACGATGAGACAATATGCGGCGCATCATGCGTACAAAGGTAGCTGGCGCATTCATTAACCCGAATGGCATAAAATTCCATTGAAAAAGACCCCGTGGTGTCGAGAAAGCGGTGAATGGCTTTGCTTTAGGAGTGAGTGGCACTTGCCAATATCCCTTTGAAAGGTCAAATTTCGAAAAGAATGTAGCATGAGATAATCTCTCCAATAAGTCATCTAAAAGAGGTAATGGTTCCGCATCGAATTTTGTAACTTTGTTTAATTTCCTGTAATCTACGCAAAGACATATATTATTGTCTTTCTTCCTAATAATTACCATGGAAGAAGAATATGGTGATGAAGATGGTTCAATTATATTTAATTGGAGCATCTCATCCAATTCCTTATCAACTTTATCACGAAAGTGTAAAGGAATAGGATATGGGTGAACTCGAATAGGCGTATCGTCAGTCAGAATAATGTCATGTTGGATGACTGACGTATGACCTGGGATGTCAGTGAGGACATCCTCATACGAGTGTAGAATATTAGAGACTTGCTGACGTTGATCAGCCGAAAGAGTAGATGAGATTGTAACATCATTCCATTTCTCAGTGGAATGGAGTGGTACAACTGGTATTGGTAGTTGTACATCATCGAAAGAAGATTCTTCTTCTTGGATGACTGACAAACTAGAATAGTGTTGAATAGGAGGTGTAGGATCGTCAGTTGCCTGAAACACTGACTGTAGATAATCAGGACGTGAGTAATACTCCTTCAACATGTTAATGTGGAAGGTTTTATGTTTACCATTAACATCAACGATGTAGTCGACATCGGATATTCTTGAGATGATCCTGAAAGGACCTCTCCAGGTAATTAAAAGACGATTGTTATGCGCAGGTAGTAAGACAAAAGCTTCATCACCAGGAATAAGCTGGCGAAGACGTCTATACTTGTTTGCAAATAGACGAGCTTTTTCTTTGGCTTGTTCGGATGATGCAGTAGCTAGTCTACAAGCATCTATGATTCTCTTTCTAAGAGAGATCACATACTCATAGGATGATTGAGTTTCCTCTTCAATATTCTCATCAACCAATAAGTCGTGGATTAACGACATAGGACCGCGTGGTTGCATGCCAAAAACAAGCTGGAATGGAGAAAACCCCGTGGCTTGATTTTGTACTTCGCGATACGCAAAGAGACAAGCGGGTAGGACCCGATCCCAGTCTTGGGGATGGTCTTGAGTCATCTTACCCAACAACTGCTTGAGTGTCCTATTGAGACGCTCAATTAACCCATTTGACATCGGATGATGAATAGAACTCGGAGATCTGTCTATACCTAATGTCTTCATAACTTGAGACATGGATTCAGAAATGAACTGAACCCCATGATCCGACAAGATTTTCCGTGGAAAACCAATGCGTGAAAAGATTAACATCAATGCCTCTGCTACACTGGCAGATGAAGTGTTTTTGAGAGGGATGGCCTCAGGCCAACGAGTGCACATATCAATGCACGTAAGAATATGCGTATGCCCTCTAGCAGATGGTAGTATCGGACCAATAATGTCTATAGCCATTTTATCAAATGGTCTAATCGGGATGTCCGCAGCTTGAATAGGAGCCGCATGAAATGGACCCCGTACCTTAACTTCCTGACATATCAAACAGGACCGACAATAGAGAGTGATGTCCCTATGAATGCCTGGCCAGTAGAATGCCGAAAGCACTCTGGATTTGGTACGCGAAAAACCCATATGGCCCGCACATTGCGAGTCATGCGCATGTCGTAATATACGAGATCTCATAGAGGATGGGACTAAGATCTGATAACATAAGGATGAATCCTTTTCCCGTATTACTCTCACCAAAATCCCATTTTTAAGTATAAATTCATGTCTAGATTTTGCAAGTTTGTTGCTGGTATTCTTTTTGTTCACATACTGAAAAAATTTTTTTAATGAATCATCACTTTTTTGTAATGTTGCAAACAACTCCCGTGAAATAGGAGCATCATCATCACAAGTGGTATGAACTGTAGGTTCAATAGGTGTATCATGCGACATATTAGTAGCTTGCGCTCTAGTCACTACTGCATTTGCAGTTTGAATATGTCGCTCTTCCCATTCAGCAATTTGCTGTGGTGTACACTCTTTAATACCATGTATGCGACCAAGTATTAAATCACAAATTGGATTTGGAAGAAGACAAGCCTGGATCTGTCCTGAAAAAAAATGGTGTATGAAGTGTTATAATGGCTGTGGGAAATGTTTCCACAGTTCCGCCAAACGTCACACATTTCACAACCCTGCCCGTCGCACAACTAGGGTCGATCAGCGAAGTCCGGACGCCCACAGTGGTACAACCTGAGTCGAATAAAAGAGAGCATGAAATATTGTTAACAAATCCTCTGTTAAACTTAAGAGAGCCCTGTCCCTGGTGTACTGACGCAGCAGTGGCCGTACAGACTGCAGGTAGACTAGGCAAGGTATGTCCGCAACGCAGCGTCGTGATCGCCTTGGGCTGGAAAAGAGTAGAGCATTCTGAACAATCTTTGACTTGGGTACAATCAAGAGAACAACACATAGCATTATGAGTTTCAACTCCTTTACCCTGTTCAATGTTAGCCTGTGTATCACTAAAAGCGACATTAGAATGTCTACCTGTATTACTCGACGATCTATCTCGTCGGCGCGATCGATTGTGATTTTTGTCATTAAAATTGCTACAATTGTCATTTCTGCTAGAGTTAAAATTTGGATGAGTCCGATAATTTGTATAATTAAAGTTATGCTGTTCTTTAAAATTTTTATTCCAAGAACCTTGTCTGTTTTGTGGACCCTGAGATTTTGATCTCCAGTTTTGTTTATTATAATGTCCTTGATTATTTTTAAAATAATTGTTACCAAAATCTCGCGATCTGTGAGCTTGGTTCCAAGAAACATTAAATGGAGCAGATTGTTGAAATTGCTTCCCTTTGTAAAAGTTATCATTGTTAAAATTGTAATTATTTCCCTTATTGACATACCTATCAGCACTAAAAGAACGATTGCGTGAAAAATTGTTTTGTTGTGCTGCAAAAGCAACAGGCAATTCATTCTTAATCTGTGCATTACTTAGATCCATGGTTGGGTGAGCAGTGCAAAAGTTTTTTGCATGTTCTTCTAAATTTTTCATTGATAAAGGTTTCCGTTCGTGTAAAAATGCGAGAAATGTAGGATTTACAGACGATAGTACCTTATCGCGCATCAGTAAATCAAAGAGACCTTCATACGACTTTTCAATTTTGGATAATTCGATCCATCTTTCTAGTGTTAGTCGTATTTGTGACAGAAAATCATTGAAATTTCTGCTTGATTGAGGTAGTAATGTACGAAATCTTAATCGATATTCGTCTTCTGTCATTTGGAATTTTTGCAGAAGTGCCGCTCTAAGAGCATTATAGTCATTTTTCTCACCAATGCTGGTGGTATGATAAACTGCTAATGCATCCCCTGTAAGTAATCTGGATAAATATGTACAGTATAGCGCTTTATCCACGTTATAAGACCCACAAGTGGCCTCAAACCTATCTAGGAAGAATATCACGTCATCAGACGGGGGATTAAATTTTGGTAATTTAAGGTGAATTTCCTTAAAATGATCCTGTCTGGATGAAGTTTGGCTTTCAAAAGTTCTCTGAGAATTAGCTTCCTGAGTTAACCTAAGTCTCTCATATTCTGACTCTGCTAATTTTAGTTCATGCTGTCGTTTTCTATCATTCTCTTCCCTCTCAAGCTGAAGTCGTAATGTATTTTGTTCAGCTATTAACCTTCTTTCTTCCATTTCCTTTTGTTTAACTTCCATTTCTTTTTGTTTCTGTTCTGCCTCTCGCTGAAATCGTTTCTCTTCCAATTCAGCGGTTAATCTCATTTTTTTCTCCTCTTCCTCAGCTATAAATTTCCTCTTCTTCTCATGTTCCTCAGCATCAATCCGTTTTTGATCTGCCTCAAATTTCATCTTCTTCTTTTGTTCCTCAGCCTCAAATTTCATCTTCTCTTTCTCTTCCGCCTCAGATTTCCTCCTTTTCTCATCTTCCTCCGCCGCAATCCTTTTTTGATCTGCCTCAAATTGAAGTTTTTCTAGTCTTAAAGTTTCTAACTTTCTCTGTTCGGCTTCTATTTCTTGAGCTTTCCTATATTCTGCAAGTGCAAATGTTTTTGCTTCATCAGGAGCCATCTGAAGAGCTTTTGCTTGCTTAATGAAATAATCGAGTGAATACATTATTCTATATAAGTAGTCACAGTACTCTAGATATTTAAAATGATAATTAATCAATATAAATTAATTAACCTTGTTACTATAACAAGTGTTCTTCGTTCCTGTCCTTAGAACGGTATAATGTTATCATATAATTATTAAATATGTTATTAATCAATAAATTTATGTAATCAAATGTCATGAAATGAACAACGTGACAAACAATAGAAACAATACCGACAAGACACGATATAATCAACGACTGAAAACGTTCGCATAAATCAAAAAAAAATAAAAAATGGAAAAATTAAGAAGTACTGTTGCAAAAAATGCAATGAAATATGCGATAATCTTACACAAGACAATTAACAACACAGTGTAAAAACATAGGTTTTGTAAAAAACTGAACGACAGGAAAATTAGACGGACGCATAATACAAACAAAATTCATCATAAAACAAAATACGAGTAAAAATAACTGCCAAAAACAACAAGTAAACGTGACGAAACAGCTAAACAGATACTATCATAAGGGACAACTAGCGATCAGAACTTCGGCAAGGTTTCTAGCCTTGTACCGGAATTATCGCTCAATTGAAACTTACAAAATGAGCCCTACAGAACGTCTGACGAAGAGCCCGAATTGGCTTCGAGATGGATCTCGTTCGACAGATCAACCTCCCTACCTCCCACGACAAATGAACAACATATAACATATAACAAGGAAAATATAAATATGGACATAATTATTTAAGGCACAGCTAAACGTAATAAAGGGTACAACGACAACACGTTATACTCATCTCGCGTGCAGGAAAAAAAAAACCAATGTGCCTCGTCTCCGTGTATGTACGTGTGAGGATAAAATACTTCGTTCTGAGTTATTAGACCACAGCTTGCACGTAATAGTGACAAAGAGATGATCCCAAGATGTTGTCGCCTTGAAAGTTCAGATCTTCAGATGATCCCAAGATGTTGTCGCCTTGAAAGTTCAGATCTTCCATTAATGATAATTGTATTGGGTACGTTTCCTGTGAAATTCTTGATTTCAAAACCACATTGGCACACCAATTACTGTTGACTCCGTTTTATGGTTGAGTACAGTTTATACTGGTGAAGAGGTAGCTTAAAACGCGAATGGTTAAAATGAACGAATGTCAACAATATTCTTCAAACGAACTTCAACAAGTAGTGTTGAACTGGGTGAACTGGGCAAGTACTGGCAGTACATAAGTCGGTGATGACTGTACATAGATTTTATTCAACATGACACATACGGAGTGGACAAGACTAACATCGTCACAGGCGCAAAGATCATACATCAGCATAATGGTAATTACTTTTAAAGTTCCTGAAGATTCTCTACCAATAAAGTCCTCTGACTCAAGTGACTAAGGATCACAAAAAACTGTTACCGTATAATATTCTTCTCATTCAAGTCCATTGACCTTCCTTCAAGGACGTCTATCATGGTAACGTATTCATACTCCAGGATAAAATCTTCCATATCATACTTCACAATCCCATACGTTCTCCAAAACATAACGTTAGATAGCATATAGTTTCAAACAAAGTCATACACGATAATACGAACAGGTTAGAGATTCCAGTTGACTAACCTCTCCCATTCTATGCCACGCTTCTGGCATTGTTGTAACAGCATATTAAAACATGTGCATAAGGTAATCAATAACTTCTTCCACTCGTAGGAATCCTTCTTCTACGATACGAATCCTAAAGGCTAACGACTCTGTAGGTCCATTCTAGGAATAACATATTCCCGCTAGACTAGTATAAGAGCGGCCTGATACTTTAGTTTACGGCAATAAATATACATATATAACCGGGGCGACACTTACATGATCCTTCCATCATTGGCTTCGTCAAGAATACCAATTGAATCAATATAACATACTGGCTTATACAAAACTGCCAGACAATTCCAATAATATATATCTCTCGGACATAACAAAGTCCGCACTGCCCCGTTCAAAACATGACGTCACAATCCCCAAACTAGGTTACCCGTGCGTCCAAAGCAACTCACACTGCATTGTGCACGTCAGTGCGTGAATCAATCGAACGCACAAATAATAAAATATATAAAGACTGGTGCGTACATTTGGCAGGACCGAAGACTACCCCCTTAGGTAATAAATGTACGTAACACCATCATTTTTTTATTTTGACGTAAATTTAACTCTTAGTATACGAGCTAATTTCATGACTACCTTTACAGATTTTGCAATAAACAATTTATTTATAAAGATAACATAAGTGTTATATATCAAAATGTGAAGAAATGAAACCCCTATATCATGCACATAACTAAATTGTTCAGTGGTTTTAAACATGCATTCACCTATAAATTTTCGCTATTGACGGGGATCGATCATCGGCCTCTCTAAGAGGTCGCTCGTATACTAAGAGTTAATGCCCGCTCCTGGCCTTAAAGTCAATCAATACATTAGCCTGGGTTCCAAAGGGGTTTTTGTTTGTTTATCAAGAAATCAATATTGCACCCTTTCTGTCATACACTTTGCTAATTGTCACACTCCGTATGATTAGAAGTAACTTTTGGTATCTTTGTTAATTCATTTTCAGAAATAATACTATGCTTACATTAAAATGAAGAAAAAACTTTTTTATTTTTAAAATGTTGAGGATTGGGCAGAAAATAACATTTGCCTTTTCTTTCTCTCATCTTTTATGCTTTATTTTTTTTTTCTCACATGCCTTAAAAATAATAATTCTGTAATGTGAGTGTATGTCACCAGTTTTCCGGTTCCTATCTGGTTGGAATCTCGCCATTGCCAGGGTCTTTGTATATAAGTGGATTTTTCAATTTATGTTGCGCTTTGGGAGTAATTGGTTCATCTAATTTATAACTACTGTGCTATGTAACATTGACTGGCAGTTTCCTTTGTCTGTTTCCCTCATTGGAAACATTATGGAAGTGTGCTCATTCAGTTTATTGATTTATTTATAATCAAGAGCAACTCGTCCCATTTTGTTGTCAGCCTCGAAATTTAGTTTATCTGACTCAAGGCAAACAAACGCCAACAACACAAAAAACTCTTCAATGTATTATGGAACAATCTTCAACAAAAAAAGAAAGTTACTTTTTGTACTTGAACAAGGAGTGTTGTTGAATCTTTATTTGTGAATAGGAACATTGGTGATGCTTTTCAAGAAAAGGATGTAATTTCTTGTTGAGTTCATGTTACGATTAATTTTCTCTTTTATTTGACAATGGTGAAAAACGTCGGTGAGTGATGTAAGAAAGGATGAACATTTTAATCAGTTGCCATAAAAGTTGGTTCATAATCAGTCTGCCCTAGCAGTGAAAATAGTTAGTCTTTTCTCCATTCTTAAATTATTCTGAAGTAGTATTTTGACTAAGTCCAAAATTCTCACCATAACATATATCATTGGGCTTCCGTCTTCAGTAAAGCTACATCACGACTGAATGTTAATTGTAGTTTGTATTATGTTAGTTCATAATTTAATTATTACAATTTTCTACACCGATAACTTGTTGCATTTTTCTATCAGTAAATGTAAGCTCAAGTCTGCTTACTTGTAAGATTCAAATCTATTGAATCATTCACAGTAAAATACTTGTGCTTTTTCTGCTTGATATAAATTTCAGCGTCGAACTAGCTGTTATTTTGCATGATTAAATCAAGTATGCTATTAAGGCATGTAGTGGAGCTTATTATGCATTTTGACATTGGTTGGTAGAAAGATTTGAATTCAACATCTGTACAGTTAGGGACCATTTTGGGAACTAATTTTTACTATAGTGTGGGTTACTATGGTCATGCTAAATGACTCATATTCAGGTCACTTTTTTGTGTTTCATTGATTTGTTATATGCGTCCTGGCTACAGTACACTGTCATTTTCTGCAATTATTTCTCTTCTGTCCCTTTTTCTTAGGATTACTTTTTTATCACGTCATGAGGGAAACCTCACTTAATATAAAACATAAGTGTCACCGCGACGTATCATTTATAGGAGTTTATGTTGTTAAAGTTGTTTCTCTAATAATAACAAATTTATAGTCCCCTGTGACTGTTGAACACTATATTTGTTAAATGGAAATCATTAAAAAAATTAGTCTGGCAACGCATTTCGAGAAAATTTGGGTACAAAAATACCCCAGAAAAAACTAAAATACCATCATAGCCAGTGTAAACTAGACAAATACCAAAATAACAAGTGTAAACTAGGCTATAGTAAATCTCTGCTGAATGTTAACAGTGAAAAGTACAATCCAAAGTTGATATATTTAAGCCTCAATGTTCTTTTTCAGCATCTTTCGACACCCTGAATAATTGGCTTGATTGTTATTTATTTCATCTTTTTTTATCCAAGCTTAACCATTTGGGAGACACGGTAACACAGTGGTTAATGCACTGGCTTCTTAGCTCGGTGGTCCATGGTTGAGGTGGGATTTTTTAGACTGCAAACGGCTCCGGGGTCGACCCAGCCTCATGAATTGGGTATCAGAGCAACTCTTGGAAGGTTAAGTTGGCCTGCGTGATGCTGACCATATCACCCCTAGTGTGCTGATGGTGAAAAAAATGTGGACCTAACACCATATTCCCAGTATGCCTCAATGGGCGTGTAACGGGACCTTTACCTTTACCCATTTAGTTTCAATTGTTTAATCATATTCTGTTATCTTTTTGTCTATTGTTACCTGCCACTTATATGGTTTAATTTATTTGCTATTTCTGTTACTTCATATAATTTATTTCATTTATTGTTTCTGTAATTTCCCAGTTTACCAGGGCCTGATAAGAACATGCTCACATCCAATTGTGGCAGAAACAGCGCAGCTTGAAGACACAGAGAGTGATATTAGAGTGAAGAAAGTTACATACAAGGACTTCATTCCTATGTGGTCTAAGTTGCTAGAGAGTTGTCAGATAAAGGTACTGAACCTTCATAAACTTGTACTCATCTATCTACACAGGGCCATTGCACTCATAGCCTCTAAAAAGCAATCACATGAAGACATCCTGCACCAAGCAATCACATGAAGACATCCTGCACCAAGCAATCACATGCTCTTGAAGTGATAGTTTGTGTAGCAGTTTGTTTTACATGACATGCTAGAGGACGCTGTAGTAATACTCCTTCTTTTTCTCATCAGAGACACTGCCAGGAACTACCCTGAAAGATATAGATTTGAATAATCAGTCATGTCTTTCACAGAATTTCTATCAAAACATGACTAATTTCTTATTTGTTTGAAATTTTGTTTGTTTGTGTTGTAATTGAAAGTTTAGACAAGAGACATCATCAGAATTCTTTGCTATGTCCAGGAATTAGCTGCAGAAAATTTCACCATAGCCGACAGAAAACAACTCACTGAGATTCTCTATAACGAGCTAATGGCAGCAGTTCTTAAAATCTTGAGCAAACTGGACTTTGATGAAGCTGTAGTGTCAGATGAAGCTGTGAGTAATGCTGAGTATTGTTGGGCACTAAATTGTTTGTGTTGACTGTCATATTCTTGTGTTGGTGAAGAATAACACATTAATCTTGTAGGCATCTGGAAAATAGATCTGACCTGATCAACTACCATCATCACATCTAAGGTCGGCTGCAATGGATCTCCAGTGTCTTATGTCACTCGTTTTGATGGTACACTGATAGACTCTTTCCTGCCCAACTCTTGATGTTATCTTCCCACTTAAATTCTTCCTCTTGCATGTTTGCCTTCAACTTTTCCTTCCATTATTTTTTTTCAACGTTTTGTCTTTTTTAAAAGACCAAAAATTGTATCTGTCAGACTTTGATCTCATTCATTATATATCTGTTCATTCCTAGCTTTTTTTTAGAATTTCTCTATGTTTTTTTCCCATGAGGTGCACCCCATTCTACATCCACAGTTCAAGGGCCTGATTTCTTTCTTCTTACTGATTGTTCATTGTCCAAGTTTCTACACCATACAGTAATGCATAGTTTATATAACACTTTGTAACTCTCATTGTTAATTCTGGAAAATGGGCACTGTTGTTAAAAGAAAAATGAAGGAATTCACATTCCTATTTTCCTTTGAACACCCTCAGATGTCGACATGAATATGTTTGAATTGCCAAAGTGGAATGTCCTGTAACGAACAATGAAGCAGTCCTGCCAGCGTTTTGGGCACATATGCACCATGAAAGCTAAAATGAACACCGTTTTATAAAACCCACAGTCCTTTTCGGTTTTTTTCATGGTGCATTGACCATAAGTTAAGATAAGTTTATAACACATAAGGAAGGGAAACCACGAGGCCTGTAAACAGTAAATTAATATGAAACAAATATAAAGGTATGTTATAAGGCACTCATAGGAAATAAAGAAGTAGAACACTAGACAACAGAAAAACAACAGACATGAGTGGCTTACCCAGGATTTGAACCCTGGACCTTCCGTGCGACAACACCGCCTAGCTATGCAAGCGAATCACACTGTCCTCCCTGCCATCTACGCATCCCCAAAAAAGGATGTTTCAATGACAGGTCATTAGTGCGAACCTCTATACATAACACCGGAAGTTTATCATGGGCATTTCAGCCTATTAATGACGCAATCACTTCTGTTGTTCCCCTTTATATCAGTATTGGTCAGTCCAACAAGACAAAGACCTTAATACTGTGTCCAGTATGATAGTAGACTTAGAACAGTAAGATTTCCTACGAGTGCCTTATAACATACCTTTATATTTGTTTCATATTAATTTAAGATAAGTTTAATTACAAAGGTCCAATGAAGTTGAAATGGAATGGGAAGGAATGAAATAACCAAAGAAGAATTAGCGCCGTCATCAGAACATGTTGCGTAAAGAGCTCAAGATAATTATTTCCAGTTATGTTTAGGCAGGTTACTGGCTCATCTCTTTAGAGTTTCTCTAGGGCTAGTATTGATGATGTTCATATGCACTTTCTGTGTTCATCGTATATGGGGCACTCCTGCAGCAGATGTTGAGAAGTCATGTCATCTGTGCTACAAGTGCACTCCACTCTCTTGGTAGTTCCTGTCTGTACTTTATTGATCGGTCCCAAATGCTGTCATAGCTGAGAGTGGAGTTGATGGTGAACTGTGAACTCCACTTAAATGTTCCCAAATCATGTGATTGAAATAGCATCTGACAACAAAAGCTCAGTTCTTGACTTTGTTGCAGGGCTGTTTAAAACTAACATGGGAAGGGAGCAAGAGTAAGTTTCTGGCACCCTTAAACTCCAGATATGCTCCAGATAGATGAGACTCATAAGCCTTGGATGTCATCTTACCTAAGAGAAAGAACACTTTGATTTCAGCAGAGAGGATGGAGACAACCAAGGGCTAAAGAAGGCAAACTGACAAAAATGGCTATTGAAATCAAATGAGCTGGGCCACATGTCTAACAGAACAGTGCAGTGTAATTCACCCTATTTTAAGATGCCATAAATAAGAAGAAAATATAATAGTGCTCATCTCATGACATCCCACTAATAGTGCTCATCCTGTGAAATCCCACAAATAGTGCTCATCCCATGAAATCTCACCAGGTAGTGAGAGGGCCAGACCCCCAGTCTCAAAAGAGTCTGTCTACTCAGTGCCACTGGAGGTCAACTTCCACAGTTTTGTGAGTCAGGGCACAAAGGGCAAATGTGATTGACCAAAAAACCACAACTAAATATACTTAAGTGGAATGTAGGAGTCTTGAAAAAAATCGATCCTCTAAGAAATAGTCTGTATGAAGGATACATTGATGTAGCATGTATAGATGAGATGCACCTCAACGACAACCACAAAAAATATCAGAGGTAATCAGACGTTCTGACTTGACAAAGAAGGCCACAAATGGGACAAAAGAAAACAACATTAATATTGAAAAAAAAAAAAACAGCAAAAGCAACATTCAAATTTAAAAATAAACAATAAAAAAAACCTTAGGGAATAAAAATCAGGGAACCCAGAATCTTTAGGAGGAATTCTTCTTCTTGGAACGCTCTCAGACGTCGTCTGCTTCTTTCGTTGGCTTGAAATATATTGTCTATATCTGCAATGTTGTTTCTTGTATAAACTTCACTGTCTTTTGTAGTTCATTCAGAGGTCCATATAGTTTTGCTTCCAGTGTTGTTTCTCTGGGCCAGTGTCTCAGACGTCAACTTGAATATTTTCAAAGAAAGCAGTGGTCAACCTGAGGCTATTTGCATCTCCACAGATTTTTTCAGGAATGGTACTGGTGACGGCCATATGTACTTTCTCTATTCCTCATATATTGGGCATCTTTTTTAGGAGAAATAAAAATTATTAAAATTTTGTTGATGTAATGAAGTGCAGATCTTTCATTTATTATTATTATATTCCATTTTGTTTCCATTGTGTGGATTGTTTCATAAATTATATATGTAGTCTGTACATTTTTACCATAATACAGTTGCATGTGAATTCCTTGCACCTTTATCCTTTTAATTTGAACTTTCTTTCTTCCTGTGATTTTCATTACTTTATTCTTGGTCTCTTAGAGTGAAGGTACTTCTGAAGCCACAGAAGAAAAAGAAAACCTATCAGCAGATCCAGTTTTTGGAGTTACAGCCAAGAGGCCTAAGGATTTCCAAGTGTTCATCAACATTGTGGACTTCTGCAAGTAAGATGGTCTTGAAGGTTCACCTTCATTATGTGTCCTGCCTAGTGACATTGACATCTAGCTGCATGCACAAATGTCTTTTGAGCATTTCATTACTTCAGATAATTGTTTTATTCCCTGCCATCTCAGATCTTTCTTCTTTGTCTTCCTCTGTTTCTTTTGCCCTTCGTCTTTCTTGCTGTCACAACATTGTCTAGAAGCTCCTTTCTTGGTGTATGGCAGTATTGGCTTTTTAAAAAATCCCTGAGTGCTGACCTCTTGTGGCAGAGGTTCTGGGTTTGAAAGGTAGCATCAAGCTGCAGTCAGTTTACCCAGGTGTAAGTGAGTATCTGACTCTGCTTTTCAGTTAAGGAAGGCAAGGGCAGCAAGGAAGGGAACTGGTCACCTCACTGTATAAAGTTGGACCCACAACAGTCAAGTCTCTAACAGTTCACTTCCCTACGACAGTATATGCTATAAGGCTACCGTTACCTTTATTTTTTGTTTTGTTTTAAACTGTTGTTAACAGTGACATTTAAATTTTGTTCTTCCTTAAAATTTCATTGGTGTCTTCTTCCTCGTTCGCCCTGAAAAGGACTTTGGTTGCGTTGTGTCGCTGTTTACAGCAAAGCTATGATATTTGTGCCTTTCGGCCCGACACATCCGGCTTCTGCACGGCATTTTTTGCGACCGGATTTGCATTCCCTCTTCGATCCCTACTCTCTCGGCCAGACTGCAGTGATGCAGCCTGTTTCCAGGACCACCACTTGGAGGTGGAGTAGGGTCTTGGTCAGCTCTGGTTCGCTGACCCTGACGCAAGCAGTCAAGCTATGAGTCGCTGACTGCATTCATCTCTTTTGCTGCGTCTTCGGTCCCCATAGGTGTCTAAATCGATAGCATTCTTGTGAACAGCTGCATTTGATTTTTGTGTTTGTTTATCCACTAGCCATGATTCACATCCATTTAATTGTATTGGTTCTACTTAGCATTTCAAGATTTCCTTCCAAACTTACGTTGCTAAAGACTTATTTCTTAATATATTATTTGTTTTCTAGAAGCCTGCAAACAATTTTGTGCAGTCAAAAAAGAAAAAAAAAAACTTGTTGTCTTCCTACTTCTGTTATGAAGATTTCCAGGTATCGGAATTTTCTTTACCAGATTTAAAATAAAATCTTTTACTTTGGTCTGACACTTACTTGATGTCTTCATTTTTATTATTATCATTTGTTTGTACACACAGATAATATTTATATTTACTCATTTTGTTCCCACTAGCTCTGTCTTTCAGCTATTATTTCTGGTAAACCTAGTCTTCTCATATGTGTTCTGTCATATTTTAGAGTTTATTTGAAGTACTGGATTCATACAGAACAAGAAAGACAGAAATGTTAAAGTACATTCCCAAATATAAAAGACTCTGTTACTGGTTCTAGTAACTTGATTATAAATTTTCTGGTCCACTCAATGTTATTCCCTTTAATATATGGACCTAATGATGAGCTCTGTCTGTGACCCCAATTTTTGGTTTTTAAACTCAGACCCATTTATGAACAAAGACTGGTTTAGGTTTCTCAGTTTCTCACTTTTTTTTTTTTTAAATATAAAGACTTACTTAAACATAGAGACTTACTGTTAGACAACTTGGCATTTGTTTAGTTGTTTCTTCGACTCCAAGTCATTTTTTTTCTTAGCTTAGAAACTTACTAATTGGGAACCATTTGCTTTTGTTCAGTTATGTCATCTTCCCCTTTGTTTTGAACATAGAGACTTGTTGAGCAGATATTGGGATATTCAGTTTTGGCTTCCCCAGCATATTTTTGTTTTAATCATGTGCAGTCATTGGCTGTTGTTCAGATCTTTTCCGCACCATAAAAAAAAAATAGCTTCAGTTCTCTCACTGTCTTCCTACTTTTCTTTTTTGTGATACAGAGACTTGCTGGTGGCCAAGCATTGGCAGTTATTCAGTCCCTGGGTATTTACATTTACTCATGCCCTCATCGTCATGTCCACCAGGTTGGTATTTGACAGTTTGTACAGATTTCTTTGCATGTTACTTTGTTTTTTTAAAATTAATTTAGTTTGTTTAGAGAGAAATTAATATTGTGGTTAATTAAAAAAACGATGAATCTGTGTGTGTATATATATATATATATTCACACAAATACACACATACATGCATAAGCCAGTCTGGCATCATAAGAAAGGCACTAAACAAAAAAACGCAACACAAAAGCTTTTATTCACAGGATGTGCTGACACGTTCACAGATCTTGCTCAGTGTGGTCACCATTTTTTTCTAATGCACAAATCCAGATGTAATAGTACACAGTGAATGATGTCAGGAGTAATGGTTTTACATGCGTCAATAATGTGCAATGATGACAGACTTATGGGACACCCTGTGTGTTTCCAAATATATATAAAATTGTTGTGGGTTTTAAGTGTTGTGAACACCAAACTAAATTGCTTAATTTTAGCTAGTTTGATCACTAACTGTTTTGAACTAGCTTTCCTTCTGTCACATCCAGACAAATGAGGTTTCTCTGTGCTTATTTAAAATGTAGTATCAAAATAATAACCGTAAATGTTATATACATCATTTGAATAAATGTTAGAAGTTATTAACTAGCGTTGGGGTAAATAGCATTTTTATGATATCTTGATCTGTTGCATATAATAATTCAAACTATGCATACATATTTTTTGTTTGTATGGTCAATTTCAGGCACCCATTGGTCAGTGGTTTTTACAAGTTGTTATCTGTTACCATGACAATGGCGAATAAACTGAACTACTTTAAGGTGTGGTGATTTTTCTTAGAGTCATATTTCGTACTTTCATCATTAATTTTGAAACCACAGAGCTTGATAAAGCATGCAATTTCCAGGGTTGTTGAATGACTCCAATATCTAAAACAGTCATAGTCAAATTCATTGAGATTACCTGCATATATAATTATAAGCAGCTTTCTGAGTGTAGAACAATATAAATAAGATTTTTTTTACAAGAAATAAACTTTTATAACCTGGTTTTTAAAAGTTATTGTTTGTTTTTTTGCTTCTTATGGAGCATGGGACTATCCATGCAGCTGGTCTCCCTTTCAGTTTGCTTGCATTAAAGCACTTGTGCCCCCTACTTTTGCAGAAGTTGTTTCTGTAGCCAAATGTTTTACAGGAGGAGGTTGCCAGCCCCTTACACAGCCTCACATAAGTCGCCTTATACACAAGCTTAAGGGAACAGTCGCCATGTTCTTTATTTGTCTCCTCATTGATCCCTGGGGATTACACGTGGCAATGCCGGTGTTCTAGCTAAGCTCGACATGATGATGATGACAGATATGAATTTGGTATGATTTAGGGTCATCTCATGTACTTCCTGACGGATAGAATGCAAGAGGAGATGAATGTAGTCAGAATAAAAGATTAAAGTGGGAACATCTGGTTGGAAGCCCTGTAACTTGTAAGAAACTGATTCATATAGAGAGAGGTATGATTCATCATCATCATCGTTGTCCTTTTTGCTGTTTGTGGAGTCATCACTGTAGCTGGTTCCCCCCCTTACAGGAAGTCTACACCAAGCAGTCACATGCTCTTGTAACAGTAGTTTCTGTTGCTATTTATTTTACATGAAGAGGCTGCCACCCTCGTGCACAACCTTATGGGGTCATCCACATATGATGTCACTCAATTTCTGCCATACAACCTTAATTGTCACAGTAACCCAGACTACACACACCCCCAATATATAATGTCACAAATCTTTTACCACATCCTGTTTGTCACGAAATGGATTTAGGACTAGAGACTGTCTACATACAGTGACAAGACACTAGTGAGAAGAAAGACTGAAAAGATAGATTTAGAAGAAAATGATAGTGCAATGTGAACAGTTGACACTATTGGCTCCGAGGTTAAGAACCGAGGTTGATTCTTTCCTCGCCACTTCGGACGTCTTATGTGCTATAGTTGTCAACAACCTCTAGCTACCCTAAGGGGATAAGGTTATATCAAGCTTCACAAACACCAAGATACAGACAACATATAGCTACTGTACTTAAATGAAATGACTGATTGTCACGAAGTGGTTTTAATTTTATAGAGTGTGCCTGAATGAAAGCAGGACCCTAGTATGAGAAAGTCTGAGAAGATAGAATTTAGATGGAAAATGACATGCCTGTGGACAGGTGAGACTATTGGCTCAAGAGATAGACCCAGGATTTGAATCTCCCCCTGCCGCTTCGTGACTAAAAAAAAATGGCTATAGTCTCCCCACCTCTGACTGCCTTGAAACACAAGGAGATAAGGTGTATAATTACGACCACAAACACCACTATACAGACAACATGGAGTAAGTATAGTAAAGAATAGAAGCTGATCCAGTAAATAATATATGTATATATTTATTTACATACAAGGAAAACATAAAATGGCATCATACGTCATCAAGTCAGTCACTAGCGTGCACTGTTGCACGGCCTGGAAAAACCAAGGTAACAATTAAATTGAGAGACACTCAACAAAAAAAAACCCCAAATCACATTCACTCTTCCTGTCACCCTGCTGAGGAACAATAAAAAATGGTTAGTGCTTTAAAGTGCTTTGATCTTGTGGGGGCTGTCAACTTAGCCTCCACTCTCTAACATTAATAAGCTTTCTTATTGTCTCAGTCCTGGTGACTCTTCCTCAACGAAACTCTACACAGCTTTCTACTTGTTAGGCGATATGCGCTGATAACTACACCACAAGAAATGCTAAAAATAATAGACTTAGTTTTACGAACGCAGACTCAGTGTCTATCCGTCCAATGGATACTGAACAGACCCTACTGGTCCTGTCTATTTTCTCCCTCCTTCTCTATCTTTCTCTCTTGATCTCAGTGTCTCTCCAACACTCGAGGGCTGATGATGCGGCGTCTCCGTTACTCTCTTCTCGATTTCTATCAGGACCTAGGTATGGTAACCCTGTCACCTGTTCCTGATTTTGGTGATGACGATGTTTGGATATCAAGCATGAGGGACTTGATTAACTGTAGACAAAACTTCTCTGCTGCTGCATAGCTTCCCTCTTTTAACCCGCTCCGGAGTTAGAGGAAAAAAAAACCCACAGCCTTGATTTCAGGCTGTACAAAATGAAACTAGTCTCCCGGCCACCTGCCGTTGCTAGAGACTATAATAGCGACGCTCTTGGCTGTATGATAAATAAACCTCGGTCCAGCTGAAGCATAGGCACTTCACTGCCAGAGACCATAGGGTAATTTTCTTTTGCTCCTGACGATACTCGAGTACACTGACCCTGAGATATGTCTTTTGCCGTGGATAATTTTATTTGACAAAATTATGCTCCCCACTGTTTCGCCGAGACTCGCTGAAATTAAAAGAAACAGCGACTCATGTACACCCACTCTAAAATCGCTTATCTCTAACATATACGATACATAAAATAATTCTATACACGTGTCTCTTCATTCTCACTTCTTCTCCCCTTTCTCTCGTTCTTCACAACAATACATAATACTATCCCACGTGGCACTAAAATCACACTCCTTCTCTCGTTCTTCTCACAATACATAAAATACCACTATCCCACGTGGCCTCTTCATCCCCCCTCCTTCTACTAAAATCTGCCAGGTAAAATAAACAATAGCCCAGACCCGTCTGACATGTTACATGGCCGTTACGCATGGCCGATCACGTGTTCAAACTTGACAAACATAGGGAAATCCTTTTACCCATTAACACAGGAGTTTCCCCGGCTTACTCCTATTTAAATTAAATCTCGCTATAGGAATAGTTTCCTCCCCTAAGCAGTATAATTCATTTACAACGTAAATCTGAACCCTCTGACAATATTTCTCACATTTTTAAGGCTCAGAAAAATTAACGAACACACCAGGGATTTCCCCATAAATTTACATTAGAAAATATACAGGAATAAATGGTGGTTTTACATAACATCCTACAAATATGGCACACGTGTTTCTCACAACTTCACACACTCCTATCTATTGCCAAAATCATAGAAAGAATAAGCACACTGTTGCATTACGTCGTTCTTCAAAAATATGATAATGGATGGCACTATCGTTTATTATAAAAAATGAAAAGTTAATCTTTACCTAAGGGCGAATTTCTGAAAAACCCACTAATAAGTAAAACGAAATTTCTGAAAAACCCACTAATAAGTAAAACGATTAATAAAATAGCTACATACTGATTATCGTTTGTTTTTCCCACGGTGGAGAACGATAATTACGACGTCCTACGGCCAGGCAATAATTTTTCATAGAGACCGAATCCCCGTTTTCTGTCTCAATATATACAAGAGAAACCGCCCACGCGGATTTCCCTTCCTACGCAAATCGCGGACCAATGGCAGCGCTAGGAAAATCAAAATACCGCGTGTCCGCAAAATTGCGTCACATTACGTGATAACCTCGTGCTACTGACGCGTGCTTCCGGCCTCGTCATATCGCGTGCCGGAAATGGCGATTATTTTCGTAAACAACGAAATTTACGGGAATCGCGAAAAAATCAGAAGAAAGTAAAACTGGCCGAGTGAAAAATAAACCTACCGACCTAAAACGAACCCATTTAAATTACCTTCCCAAAAGTACCGAACACGATATATTCACATGAGAAGAAATAAAATGGTGGAAAAGCGGGCCCGAAAATAGCGATTTCCGTAAACAACGGAAAATCGCGTGATCAGAAGAAAATAAAACTGGTGAAAATTCAAAATAAAAGAACAGGATCGGGCCGGTTGAAAGTCAGAATTACAGTGCCACATCACATAAGTCCCCCCTTTCAAGTACGGGAACCGTGCTAAATCACTGAAATCTCTGGAATTCATGCTGGCCCGTATCTAGATCTACATCCCGATCTAATCACTGTCATAATTAGGATTATCATGTAGGCCCATTTCCATATCCTTGAAAATCTGTGCCAGCACTGGATTGTGATGGTCCCGCCTGGTGATTTCCTCCTGGCGACTGCACCCTGAGTGGTCGCCCGTCCTCCTGCCTCTCATGTGTTTCCTTCGCCCACGAATTTTCCTGGCGGCGCGTGGTAAATACTGATTACCAGATGGTGCGACCTCCCAGTGTTTTGAAACAGTCTGACTGTCTTGGCCAGACATCGCCGTAACAGGGCGTAACTGTTTGCGGTTGACTGAAGATCCGTGCACATGTTCCTTCTTGTCAATATTTCCCTCCCTTGAGAGATGTAATACCATCGGGGGCCTAATTCCCGACGACAAAGAAGATACTTCTGAAGTAAGAGGCGTCACCACTGTTTGACCCTTAGGCTGAACAGGGCTGACAGGCGAATACGCCTCTGTAAATAACATTCCACAGTCTTTAGAGGCGTCTCTCCTCCCCATAGCAAGACAAGGATGTTTGAGCTCCCGTGGGGCTCCGTGAATTTGGGGCTTTCCCCTTTCACTTCTCTGGCCTGCAGTAGGCCCCCTTGCATTAGCAAGGATTGGTGTGGTTGGGTTTCCCAAAACTAAGTAAGGGCTTCCCAGGATGAAATCATGTGCTGGCTGTGCCATTACAGCTGCCTTGATGGTACCAGACACAAACCTGCATTTCACCTCAATATTGGCTACAGGCAACCGTTGTGAGATACCTCTTCTCAAAACGCCACCAATCTCAACTATTTCTCCGGTCCACTGCCCTGGTTTCACCAAATGACGAGCGATGATACTGGGGTAAGTAAGCCCGCTGTCAAACAAACACGTAGTGGCCGTCCCATTCACTACGGCTGGTCCACTGTTAGAGAACAACTTCTCTGCCTGGACTGGTTCCCATTTATTCCCTTTAGTCCATCTCACCGGTCTTAAACAAGCTGCATGGTGAGCTGGGGGTTTGTTCATACACCGAGATGTCCAGTGGGAAGTGGTTCTACAATTCTGACAATACCTCTCATTATCTCCCCTGTTCCTAGCGGGTTCCTGAGAGGTTGTTGTCGGTGCTCTGTTATGCTGCTGGGGGCGCAAGTTATAACCAGAATGAGGCTCCTTGCGAGAAGGCCCTGGTTGCTGATGAGCTGGTGAAGTAGCCGACTGCGATGATGAAGCTCCTTTGTCTGGGGCTGGCAGGTCTGGGTTTTTCCGTTTCTGTCCCAGTACTTCGGCCTGTGCTGTCTGGTACCTTTCCGCGAACAGAATAATCTGATCGAGTTGTTGGGCCCCCTGCTCTGCCAGATACCGCCTCAAGTCGGGGGACATGTTTGCCTTTATCTGCTCACACAGAACTAACTCCTCCAACCCTTCAAAAGTTTTCGCCAGTCCTGACAGTTCCCTCCAGCGAGTAAGGTAATTTATCACCCGCTCGGCAAACTGTGCGAAACTCTCTCCCTTCTCCGGCCTGCTCTCCCTGAACATGGTTTGGCATTTCTGGGGTGTCCACTGAAACCTTTGCAATAAAGCGTTTCGCAGTGCCTCGAAGTTGTTCTGATCATCTATGAGCAGCTTGTTGTAAACTTCATACGCATGACCTTTGAGTGATTGTGATAATTTTAGGCACCAAAGACTCTCATCCAACCCGTATGCCTTTGCCATTCTTTGAAATTTTTCCAAGAACACGTCAATCTTTTCATTCCCGTTAGGGAACGAGTCAAATGGGAAGCTCATGGCGGCCATCCGGGGCCCTCCGTTTCCTGAGGTGTCTCTCGCCCCTGCTCCGGGTGAATCTCCATTAGCTGAACTGCCTTCTGAAGCTCGGTACTGCAGTTCCAGAGAACGCAGGGCAAGTTCATGCTGTCTCTCTGCTGCCTTCTCCGCTGCCTTCTCTGCTGCTTCCCTTTCTGCTGCCTTCTCCTGTGCTTCCAATTTCCGAAGTTCCATCTCGGCCTGCCTCTCCGCTGCTTCTGCAGCAGCGGCCCTGTCCTCTTTCTCTTTCTCTCGCTGAATATGCCTATCATTTTCCCTTATCAGGTAGGCCTTAGTCTCCTCCTTATCCATTCCCATGTCCTGAGCAGCCTCTCGCCAGGCAGCTCGTAACTTGGCCATATCCGCCATCTTATCTGTAAACTGCTGTAAGTTCACAAATACAGAGAAATGACAGAAAAGGAAAAGAGAAGGAACAACCAGTTACGTAATATAAAATACTCCCTCTTTAACCGCTGTTCCAAAAACCCGACCTCAGACTAGCACCAAGTCTGAATAATAACTTGAAAAAATTTAGTTAGGAAGCTACCAAAAACTAAATTACCTTCCTGTTAAAGAAAAATATGTCGGTATGCCATCAATTACCTCTTAGTCATATAAATAAAAAATACCACAAAAATCTACTAGACTGCAACCTGTGGAAAACTTATACTGAATCAGTTCAAATAGCTCAACGTCTAGGGGATAGTTAAAGAAAATCTATTCTCAGAAAACTTTCTAGAGACAATCTATGAATATAGATCACAGAATTGATCTCAACAGAATGATCCCAGACGAGCCCCCACTTGTCACGAAGTGGTTTTAATTTTATAGAGTGTGCCTGAATGAAAGCAGGACCCTAGTATGAGAAAGTCTGAGAAGATAGAATTTAGATGGAAAATGACATGCCTGTGGACAGGTGAGACTATTGGCTCAAGAGATAGACCCAGGATTTGAATCTCCCCCTGCCGCTTCGTGACTAAAAAAAATGGCTATAGTCTCCCCACCTCTGACTGCCTTGAAACACAAGGAAATAAGGTGTATAATTACGACCACAAACACCACTATACAGACAACATGGAGTAAGTATAGTAAAGAATAGAAGCTGATCCAGTAAATAATATATGTATATATTTATTTACATACAAGGAAAACATAAAATGGCATCATACATCATCAAGTCAGTCACTAGCGTGCACTGTTGCACGGCCTGGAAAAACCAAGGTAACAATTAAATTGAGAGACACTCAACAAAAAAAACCCCAATCACATTCACTCTTCCTGTCACCCTGCTGAGGAACAATAAAAATGGTTAGTGCTTTAAAGTGCTTTGATCTTGTGGGGCTGTCAACTTAGCCTCCACTCTCTAACATTAATAAGCTTTCTTATTGTCTCAGTCCTGGTGACTCTTCCTCAACGAAACTCTACACAGCTTTCTACTTGTTAGGCGATATGCGCTGATAACTACACCACAAGAAATGCTAAAAATAATAGACTTAGTTTTACGAACGCAGACTCAGTGTCTATCCGTCCAATGGATACTGAACAGACCCTACTGGTCCTGTCTATTTTCTCCCTCCTTCTCTATCTTTCTCTCTTGATCTCAGTGTCTCTCCAACACTCGAGGGCTGATGATGCGGCGTCTCCGTTACTCTCTTCTCGATTTCTATCAGGACCTAGGTATGGTAACCCTGTCACCTGTTCCTGATTTTGGTGATGACGATGTTCGGATATCAAGCATGAGGGACTTGATTAACTGTAGACAAAACTTCTCTGCTGCTGCATAGCTTCCCTCTTTTAACCCGCTCCGGAGTTAGAGGAAAAAAAAACCCACAGCCTTGATTTCAGGCTGTACAAAATGAAACTAGTCTCCCGGCCACCTGCCGTTGCTAGAGACTATAATAGCGACGCTCTTGGCTGTATGATAAATAAACCTCGGTCCAGCTGAAGCATAGGCACTTCACTGCCAGAGACCATAGGGTAATTTTCTTTTGCTCCTGACGATACTCGAGTACACTGACCCTGAGATATGTCTTTTGCCGTGGATAATTTTATTTGACAAAATTATGCTCCCCACTGTTTCGCCGAGACTCGCTGAAATTAAAAGAAACAGCGACTCATGTACACCCACTCTAAAATCGCTTATCTCTAACATATACGATACATAAAATAATTCTATACACGTGTCTCTTCATTCTCACTTCTTCTCCCCTTTCTCTCGTTCTTCACAACAATACATAATACTATCCCACGTGGCACTAAAATCACACTCCTTCTCTCGTTCTTCTCACAATACATAAAATACCACTATCCCACGTGGCCTCTTCATCCCCCCTCCTTCTACTAAAATCTGCCAGGTAAAATAAACAATAGCCCAGACCCGTCTGACATGTTACATGGCCGTTACGCATGGCCGATCACGTGTTCAAACTTGACAAAAATAGGGAAATCCTTTTACCCATTAACACAGGAGTTTCCCCGGCTTACTCCTATTTAAATTAAATCTCGCTATAGGAATAGTTTCCTCCCCTAAGCAGTATAATTCATTTACAACGTAAATCTGAACCCTCTGACAATATTTCTCACATTTTTTAAGGCTCAGAAAAAATTAACGAACACACCAGGGATTTCCCCATAAATTTACATTAGAAAATATACAGGAATAAATGGTGGTTTTACATAACATCCTACAAATATGGCACACGTGTTTCTCACAACTTCACACACTCCTATCTATTGCCAAAATCATAGAAAGAATAAGCACACTGTTGCATTACGTCGTTCTTCAAAAATATGATAATGGATGGCACTATCGTTTATTTTACAACTGAAAAGTTAATCTTTACCTAAGGGCGAATTTCTGAAAAACCCACTAATAAGTAAAACGAAATTTCTGAAAAAACCAACTAATAAGTAAAACGATTAATAAAATAGCTACATACCGATTATCGTTTGTTTTTCCCACGGTGGAGAACGATAATTACGACGTCCTACGGCCAGGCAATAATTTTTCATAGAGACCGAATCCCCGTTTTCTGTCTCAATATATACAAGAGAAACCGCCCACGTGGATTTCCCTCCTACGCAAATCGCGGACCAATGGCAGCGCTAGGAAAATCAAAATACCGCGTGTCCGCAAAATTGCGTCACATTACGTGATAACCTCGTGCTACTGACGCGTGCTTCCGGCCTCGTCATATCGCGTGCCGGAAATGGCGATGTTTTCGTAAACAACGAAATTTATGGGAATCGCGAAAAATCAGAAGAAAATAAAACTGATCGAGTGAAAAATAAACCTACCGACCTAAAACGAACCCATTTAAATTACCTTCCCAAAAGTACCGAACACGATATATTCACATGAGAAGAAATAAAATGGTGGAAAAGCGGGCCCGAAAATAGCGATTTCCGTAAACAACGGAAAATCGCGTGATCAGAAGAAAATAAAACTGGTGAAAATTCAAAATAAAAGAACAGGATCGGGCCGGTTGAAAGTCAGAATTACAGTGCCACATCACACTGATGCCAGCTACAATTTATACAAGTTTATTATACACCTATAAACAACTCATATACATGTCAAATACATAAAGTGCAAGGATGCACACCTGAAACAAAATCAAGCACAGTTAAAAATGCATCAACCCCAACCCTTCTCCCACAATTGCAACCTGTATGGAGAAAGAAGGTAAGGTTAACTGAAATGAACTACACTGCACTTGATGTCGCCTACACTCCAAACTAGCTGTTCTAATTTCTAACTCTAACTCTAAGTCCACTGATAGCTGGAACGACTATGAAGTGTCTACACAATCTCTGCACGGGCTTCGGTTCTACACAGCCTATCCTGGAATCTCCTGAACACAACTAACTGCACCTCTAAACTTCAGCAGCGGTCCTCTGCTATGATTCACCAAAACTATCAGTTCTGCCTATCTGTGCTGACTTCAGTAGAGAGAATGTTTACCCTCTCTCTCTCCACTAACTCTGGAATTGATGACTAAGGTTTAACAGAACCCCACTGGATTCTGGACTGGAACTGTAGCTGGCTTCTCCTAACACCTCTGAGGTTACCTGCCCGATTACGTATGACTGGGCGATGGGGCTATCGGCTTTATTATGGCCGTGAAGAAGCGAACATAAAATTACCACAAAGCTGGCAGCATGCCAAATCTGCGTGTGTAACCGACCGAGCGTCAGAACTCAGGATTTATCCACAAAAATCCTATTCGCTGGAAAATGTCTTCCCCTGGCTGGGAAAACGTATTTTCTTCCTCTCCTTCCACCACTGGCAATTCATGCGCGACTTAGCTTGTCGGCGAATGCCACAACTTCGCCGTGGGAGAAATTTTTGTGGTATCAAAAAATTCTGCTCTTCCCCACAAAAGCCGGCACCTGCTGTTTAGACAAAAGCAAAAACAACAGCTAAACAAAACGTTAATACTCTATTTCAAATAACAAATAACTCCCTTACTCTTCAACCCGTAACTCCCCTCTCTTCTCTCTCTCCGAGTCAAAATAAACATCACCCGGTTAATAAACACCGCCGACCGTCAGACCCAGGATCTGCCTGACTAACTACGAGCAACAACAATATTTTCACTGGCCCGTCTGGGCAGACGTACTGTGGCCTACTTCTTACGCTGACACTAATGCCGTGATGTTTAACACAAAAATACTCATTCTCTAGGAATTCCTAAACTTCCCGTCAATAATAGTAATCACATTCAAAATGAAATAAAGTATTATTCCCTTAACAGAAATAAATTTCATCTCCATCTTCAGAATACACAGAATAACAATGCACAATCAATAACATATAACCCTGTTTACGCTAGCATCTATATATGCCGTCAAAAGTTATACATAATGGTTATCAATTAAATCTCAGTAGTTACAAACACGTGGTTACAATTTTATGACCACGTGCTTCTCTCCCCCTCGTCCCTCTGAACATCGTATCAATAAATATACCGTAACCAACGCGCCCACGTGCTTTACAAATTCCACCTCTTCTCCCCCCGTCCACCTATAGAAGTGTACTATAATATAAATAACTTGCAGCATTCTCAATAAAATCACAAATACACAGACTCCCGCTACTCTGTAATTAAATATGATTCGCAGATGCGAGTTTCTCTCCCGACCGACTTTGCAATAATACAAAGCGGTGATATCTCAACTTTTAAACCATGCCGCTATTCCTTCAACAAGGAATTAAAGGGACCTGTAAAGTTTCAAGTCTATCACTAAGATCGTATTGATGGCTCTGGAGTTAAGAATTAAATTAAACTTAAACTGCCCAAAGAAACTTAAATGATCGGCTAGGACTAGAAAAATTAAATAAAGTCCTCACGCAAAAATTCATGCTTACCAAATCTCGAATGTCCAACTGAAAGGCAATCGACAATTTGGTTCTGGCACCCGGCTTTGGCAATTTACAGACGAAGAGAACGAAAATATGAAATGCTAGCCTATTTATTATCAAGACCCCCACGCGCCGACTTCATGACGTCATATGCGCGGCGTGGTTCTAAACCAATGGGAGCTCTGCATTTCAACTGCAGTTAGCTCTCAGCCAATCAGAACCTTAGATCATGCTGATGCAACCAGTTTCTGCTAGACAAAGAAACGGGAATTCGTCCTAGCCCTATACTGCGGAAATGAAGCAAAAATGGCAGCAATTAATTTAACTCCCAAAAAATGCGTCTAGGGCCACCTGCCCTATCTTTAAAAAAGACTAAAACTGGGGCAAATCCTGAACTAGCCTCTATAATCTTAATCTAGAATAATACTGTCCAATTCCCTACACCCCCATTCTAAACACATAAAGAAGAACCATACAGCAGATGAGATCAAACTCCCTCGTGATCTCATCTTGAAAAAACGTAAATAAATAGGAGAAGAAACATGGGGAAGGATTTTTCTGTAATCCCTCCTAGAAATAGTGAACAAAATGCAGGGAGAAAAAGACATGGGCCATTTGAAAGACAGAATCTCAGTACTTTCGTCACATCACTCCCCCCTTTCAAAGATTGAGCAACGATCTCCTTACTGAAATCTCTGTGTTTCACACTGGCCCTTAACTCTGTCTACAAGGCTGTCTGTCCTTACCCCTCCTATTCAGTGTTCTTCGACCTTCCTCTTTTGCGTTTCCTCCTTCTTCCTCTCCCAGAATGAGCTCCTATGCTCCGTTGGGAGAGTTGATCTCTCTTCAGACCTGTGCCGTCTAATGGCGGGTCTGAACTTTCCCTTGCTATGACCGTCAAAAGGCTGTCCTGGTCAGCTGATGTGACCGGCGGGCGCTGTGGCGACCTGGCGATGGCGACTTCCTCGCTGCGCGTCAGCGGGTTTGTGACCGCTGGTACAGTGCGAGAACGATGCAACGTCTCGGGTTCCTCTGGTGTAGAGCCTCCGATTTCTTGCTGGGTTTCTATTGAGTCCTCACTGATCTCAATAGCTTCTACCTTTGAAGAAAAGTAGGTAAGATCTGCCCCTGGCAGTGGTTCTGGACTCGCTCTTCCCCTACCAACATGAAGAGGGACAGAGCTCTCTAAAGTAGCTCCTTGCAAATGCGTAAGGCCGCTTTTCTCACTCTTTTCTGGCCTGAAAAGTTGGTGAGATGAAACTGTAGACCACGGGAGCTCTCTGTCTAACACCCTAGTTCTACCCTCAACCTTGCCCTCCCCTGTGAGAGTTACTGGCGTCAGTTGGAATGTGTCCTGCAGTGACACTTGACAGTTTAAGATCCCGTTAGATCGCGGAGAATCTGAGATAAAGCTCTCCGTGACTGGTTCCAATGTTCCGTGAAACGAATTGGAAAAGATAGCCAATTTTTCAGGCTGCTCGTTACAAGAGTCGTTTCCTGTAAACGAGATACGAGAGTTGTGGGGCCCATCTCCGTTTATAGGCAAACGGATACTCAGATCACTGTCTTCCTCCGTTTGAGTAAAGTGCTGGTCGGATGGGGCTCCAGGGCTGGTTGGAACTATATGCTCGCTCAGACCGCTATCTTGTGCCCTATGAAGATGGCGCTGGTCGTTGACATATGTAATACAGCTCTTGTCAGTATGTCCCTCACTTGAAGGAGCTAATACCATCGGGGGCCTAATTCCCGACAACAAAGAGTGTACTTCCTGAATCAGAGGCGTCGTCACCGCTGTTTGGCCGGTTGGCTGAACAGGGCTGGCAGGCGAATTTGCCTCTGCAAATAACATATCACTGTCGTCAGAGGCGTTGCACCTCTCCTTGGCATGACAGCTATGTTTGAGCTCGCTCGGGGCTCCGTGAATTAGGGGTTCTCCTTTTTCACTTATCTGGCCTGCAGTAGGCCCCCTTGCATCAGCAAGGATCGGTGTGGTCGGGTTCCCCAAAACTAAATATGGGTTGCCGAGAATGAAGTCATAGGCTGGCTGAGCCGTTACAGCTGCCTTGATGGTGCCAGACACGAACTTACATTTTACCTTAATATTGGCTACCGGAAAGCACTGTGAAGTCCCTTTCCTTAAAACTCCACCAATATTCACTTTTTCTCTGGTCATCTGCCAGGGCTTCACCAGATGTCGGGCGACTATGCTGGGGTATGTAAGCCCGCTGTCAAATAAACATGTTGTCTCAGTCCTGTTCACGTTGGCTGGTCCACTGTTGGAGAACAACTGCTCTGACGGGAAGGGTTTCCACTTCTTCCCTTGTTTTCATCCTCACAGGCCTTAAACAAGCCACCTGATGAGCGGGTTGTTTGTTTGGGCACCGTGTTGTCCAATGAGAAGTAGTCCGACAGAACCTACAATATCTCTCATTATCTCCCCGGTTCCTGACGGGTTCATGAGAAGTCGGCCCCTGTGTTCTGTTAGGCGGCTGGGAGCGCATGTTATGACTGGGAGGGGGCTCCTTGCGAGACGGCCCTTGCTGTTGGTGAGCTGAAGAGGAAGGCGAATGCGATGAAGATGCTCCTTTGTCCGGGGCTGGCAGGTCAGGGTGTTTTCTTTTCTGGCCCAGTACTTCGGCCTGGGCCGTCTGGAACCTTTCTGCAAATAGAATTATCTGGTCCAGTTGCTGGGCGCCCTGCTCCGCCAGGTACTTCCTTAAGTCTGGAGACATGTTGGCCTTTATATGTTCGCACAGAACTAATTCTTCCAATCCTTCAAAAGATTTAGCCAAACCCGACAACTCTCTCCAGCGAGTGAGGTAATTTCTCAGCCTCTCTGCGAACTGGGGAAAACTTTCTCCTTTCTCCAGACGACTTTCCCGAAACATCGTTTGGCACTTCCGGGGAGTCCATTGGAATCGCTGTAACAGGGCGTTCCGCAGAGCCTCAAAGTTACCTTGGTCATCTACCAGCATCTTGCTATAGACCTCATACGCATGTCCTCTTAGAGATTGAGATAATTTGAGACACCAAAGACTATCATCCAGCCCGTATGCCTTTGCCATCCGTTCAAATTTTTCTAAAAATACCTCAATTTTCTCATTCCCGTTAGGAAAAGAGTCCATTGGAAAATTCATGGCTGCCATCCGGGGCCCTCCGTTTCCTGAGGTGTCTGTCGCCCCTGCTCCGGGAGAATCTCCGTTAGCCGAACTGCCTTCCGAAGATCGGTACTGCAGTTCCAGAGAACGCATGGCAAGTTCATGCTGTCTCTCTGCTGCCTTCTCCCTCTCCTGCGCTTCCACTTTCCGAAGTTCCTTCTCAGCCTGCAACTCCTCTTCCTACGCTTCCCTTTTCCCTATCTCCGTCTGCCGGTCCTGTTCCCTCATAATGTAAGCCCTAGTCTCGGCCTCATCCATTCCCATGCTTTTAGCTGCGTCCTTCCATGCAGTAAGTAGCTTGACCAATTCAGCCATCTTACCGGACAAATCAGCAGTACTCACAACGAGGGGAAATGACAAAAAAGGAACAAGAAAAATTTACTGTTACCTACTAGGAATATGCTGTCGCAAAAACCCGCACTCAGACTAGCACCAAGTCTGACTAATAACTACCTGAAAAAAAAATTCAAGTTATCCAGCTACCCAAAACCCGAATTTACTTTCCTGTCAAGAAAAAAATTCGATTAGCCATCAATTACCTCTAAGTCATAAACAACCTTACTACCACTAACATCTAAACTGACTACAACCTGTGGAAAAAAAACTTATAGCTGGATCAGTCTTAATATAGCTCAAGTCTAGGGGATTTTTAAGAAATCTATTTCCAGAACTTTCTTCAGAGACAATTTATGAATCTAGAATTGATCCCAACAAAGATGATCCCAAGGACGACGCCACCCACTTTGTCACGAAATGGATTTAGGACTAGAGACTGTCTACATACAGTGACAAGACACTAGTGAGAAGAAAGACTGAAAAGATAGATTTAGAAGAAAATGATAGTGCAATGTGAACAGTTGACACTATTGGCTCCGAGGTTAAGAACCGAGGTTGATTCTTTCCTCGCCACTTCGGACGTCTTATGTGCTATAGTTTTCAACAACCTCTAGCTACCCTAAGGGGATAAGGTTATATCAAGCTTCACAAACACCAAGATACAGACAACATATAGCTACTGTACTTAAATGAAATGACTGATGCCAGCTACAATTTATACAAGTTTATTATACACCTATAAACAACTCATATACATGTCAAATACATAAAGTGCGAGGATGCACACCTGAAACAAAATCAAGCACAGTTAAAAATGCATCAACCCCAACCCTTCTCCCACAATTGCAACCTGTATGGAGAAAGAAGGTAAGGTTAACTGAAATGAACTACACTGCACTTGATGTCGCCTACACTCCAAACTAGCTGTTCTAAATTCTAACTCTAACTCTAAGTCCACTGATAGCTGGAACGACTATGAAGTGTCTACACAATCTCTGCACGGGCTTCGGTTCTATACAGCCTATCCTGAAATCTCCTGAACACAACTAACTGCACCTCTAAACTTCAGCAGCGGTCCTCTGCTATGATTCACCAAAACTATCAGTTCTGCCTATCTATGCTGACTTCAGTAGAGAGAATGTTTACCCTCTCTCTCTCCACTAACTCTGGAATTGATGACTAAGGTTTAACAGAACCCCACTGGATTCTGGACTGGAACTGTAGCTGGCTTCTCCTAACACCTCTGAGGTTACCTGCCCGATTACCTATGACTGGGCGATGGGGCTATCGGCTTTATTATGGCCGTGAAGAAGCGAACATAAAATTACCACAACACTGGCAGCATGCCAAATCTGCGTGTGTAACCGACCGAGCGTCAGAACTCAGGATTTATCCACAAAAATCCTATTCGCTGGAAAATGTCTTCCCCTGGCTGGGAAAACGTATTTTCTTCCTCTCCTTTGTGGCCGGGGGAGTGGACGGGAACGGCACCAAATCAAGTTAGATGTGACCGGGCTTGGTCACGGTGACAAATCAAGTCTAGTGTGACAGGGTGAGAATGGGGTGGAATCTTTTATCAGTGTTCATCTGTTGTTTTACTGGCGACTGCCAGAGGTGGTGATTACAGAATAGGAACATAACCCAGGTGGTTCTTTTGGAGACTCGTAACTGTGTTTATGTTTTAGGTTGCATGATCATCGAAAATATGGTAACATTCTTTTCTCAATTACCTGATGTAAACAAACGACACTTCCTACTGACGTTCAGGAAATAAGTTCAAGCTGGATTAAATATGAATGCACACCTTTATTAAGTGTCTGCACACTCTGACAACTTCATAATAGTTCATAAATACATGTGCTTCTGTGGTATACAAACCAGTCATCCCAAGAAATAACACACAGCCATCGAACTTACAAGATGGTCCAAAACCCCAAAATCACTGCCTCGCTCGTCTCGTGCCTAAAACCAACTCACTTAACCCCCTTCTCTCAAACCATCACTTCCGTCCTAGATACTGAGCAATTCTACCCCAAGTTCAATGACGTCATTCCTGAACACTTTAATTAAATCACTCATAGGATTTGTGGCTAGTGCTATTACACTAACTAGACACGCTCAAATACTTAGTGTTTAATCTTGCTAAGTATTCTTACCCTAACTATAATTAAGTGGCAGCACCTTAGTGTTAATCCGACGTAACAGTCCGTACTGTCACATACGCCCGGGGCCACTAAAGTGTATCCCGTAGGGAGACACTTTATTCCCTAAAAAAAATTACTAACTAAAACAAAATTATTGGGATTCATGTATCCCACCATAAATCATGTCTGAAGGACTACAATAAACAATAGATGGGAATGATGGATGAAATAACACCATTAACATTTCACACACAAAAATCGATCATGAAGGGGTAGGGACTGATGGACATAACATAAACGAGGGACAGATGGAAAAAAAATGGAAGTTATGGTAGCTACAAATAGTACTAATAAGTGGCAAAAAAAAATATGTGGGCAAAATAGAACAGTAACTAACAATCATCAACGAACTAACAAAACGCTTTATGGGTTTATAGTCATCAATATCTCTCACACTTGTGCGAATCATAAAACATGAAATAACATGACAAGCGAGTTAACGTCGCAAGAAAAAAAAACTGGCAAAAAAAAAAAATACAGCGGTTGCACATAAAATATGGCAGATGTCCAAAATGGCTCTCACCCTACACTTCACTGAAGTGGGTGATGAAAAAATATGAATGGAACAAATGGACATAGAACCACAAAACTTGGTGGCAAAGTATGGGCAAAATGGGTAAGTCTCATTAAAAAAAAATGACTTTGCCGGTGTAACAATAACCGGAAACAATGAATGGAATGGAAACATGGTAATCAATGGACAATGGTATAGAATATATAAAGGGGCAAATAGTTAAATCACTTGTATGAGTGTCGGTGTAACAATAACCGAAAATTCAAACAATCATAATGCAATATGGTGTCATCATCATAATGAATCGTGAATGATGCCAACATTAGTGGCGGGTGAAGATGTACATTAGTTAATCATTTTTATTTGGTACAACAGCACAATGTAAACACCAAAAAAAAAAAATCTGGGTAAAATCTTACGTCAGAAACATGGCAAAAAGAAAAACACAAAAAAATCATAGGGGTACAAAAGATGGTTTAAAAAATGAGATCAGACAACAATAATGTGACATAATGACGCTAACGCGTGTAAAAGGGAACTACATCAACTACAATATATCAGGACTGCAGAGATCGTCTGAGTTGGTGGATCTCCATCAGCAGTAGTCGAAAGGATGTTGTAAGGGAAATGTTCATGTACTGGCCGATTCGGCAATGTCTTTCTTGCGGACGAAAATATAACAGCTCTCCATAAATAACGGCTGTTGGACTTTCCTATCTGAACTGGAAATGTGCGTAAAGTGTGTAACCCAGATGTTCAAGGATGCGTAACGATTGGTGTTCAAGGTAGCATCAGGATCAAGCAATTCAGCAGGAGGGGTATTGTGTAGGAGACCTGCATCGGAAGACACGAGAAGCAGGGTCGACTTCATGCTAAAAATAATAGGGCAGGAAATGTCAACCTGACGGGAGACGGCATCTGGAGGTAAGTGCAGTTCAATTTGTAAACATCTTTGCAAAAATGTTCATTGTTTCCAATCTTTCAATGGCTTACAATAACAGGCGAGGATCGTACTGTGTAGGTTAGGATGTAGGAACAATGACATGGACTACGGGAAACAACGGGAGGGTCGGGGTGGAGGCTGCGGACTGGTATGAGGATAACGGAGGGGAACACGCAATCTACGGGACGGAGGTGTGACAGGGGGAGGGAGAGGCGGAGGAGAGGGACTACGGTAAGGAGAATGAACAGAACCACGGGAGCGACGAAAACGGGTTCGTACATGGGCGGCCCGCTGGTGAAGGGGCTTAGGAAAGGGAACAGAATCGTAAATGAATTTTGGATGACGACGTCTAAAGAGAAAACGAGCTGAGGGAAGAGGAACATCAGGTCCAATATCAAAAGAAGAATAATCAGGGGAAGAGTCAAGATCACTAATCTCATTTTTCGGCCAATAAATTCTACGGCCTTCGTCGTCCGTCATATGCTCGAGCTCATCCGACCTGTATCCAATTTCGTCGGGGCCCATAACTCTATCCTCCCCACTTGACGAATCGAATTCTGATTCTATGTCAAGCTGGTACTTTTCTAGTACTGTATCAAGGTCGGAGGGAGGCGGAGGAAAATAACCATAAGGAGAAAGAGAAGATTCAACATCTGAAGAGTCAGACTCATGTTCTGTATCAAGGTCGGAGGGAGGCGGAGGAAAATAACCATAAGGAGGAAGAGAAGATTCAAAATCTGAAAAGTCAGACTCAGGTTCTTTATCAAGGTTGGAGGGAGGCGGAGGAAAATAACCATAAGGAGGAAAAGCGGGGTCAGAAGCGAGATGAACAGAGGGAGGAGAAGCGGGGTCTGAAGGGAGGTGAACAGAGGGAGGAAAAGCGGGGTCTGAAGAGAGGTGAACAGAAGGAGGAAAAGCGGGGTCAGAAGAGAGGTGAACAGAGGGGGAGGGGATCAGGAGAGGTATGGACAGGAGCTGTGGCAGTAATAGGAGGTACAATAATATCATGCAGAGGCGAAGCATGAGAGGGGCCTGGAGTAACGGAGGGTAACTCAGCCAATCGAGCTTCACGGGAGAGGATACGTGAGTACAGCTCAGGTGGAGGGATATGAACCTCAGCGATGGAACAGGAATGATAACGTCTGTTAAAGGTTTTTTCTCCACTGTGTTACTGGCTTTATATATGCTCTTAGTCCATTTTCTGTCGTTACCATACATCTTTCTTTGTCACTGGTAACATTATTTATTTCAAATATCTTTCCTTGTTTAATTACATTGATAACGTTTCTCACTGTAATTCGACAGTGTCTTTTATTGAGACTGTTCCAGTGTGCCCTTCCAGCAGCTGTTTGTTGCTGTGACAGTTGTTGTTGAAGCAGGTGGTTTTTCTTTTGCAACAAAAATATTTGATGCTCTAGCTGTTGAATGGGTGAATCCATCATAAAAAAACAGTTACGAGCTGGTCACGGGCACCAAATCAAGTAGCTGAATCCATTGTAAAAAGGCAGTTACGAGCTGGTCAACGGCACCAAATCAAGTTATGTGGCCGGGGGAGTGGACGGGAACGGCACCAAATCAAGTTAGATGTGACCGGGCTTGGTCACGGTGACAAATCAAGTCTAGTGTGACAGGGTGAGAATGGGGTGGAATCTTTTATCAATGTTCATCTGTTTTACTGGCGACTGCCAGAGGTGGTGATTACAGAATAGGAACATAACCCAGGTGGTTCTTTTGGAGACTCGTAACTGTGTTTATGTTTTAGGCTGCATGATCGTCGAAAATATGGTAACATTCTTTTCTCAATTACCTGATGTAAACAAACGACACTTCCTACTGACGTTCAGGAAATAAGTTCAAGCTGGATTAAATATGAATGCACACCTTTATTAAGTGTCTGCACACTCTGACAACTTCATAATAGTTCATAAATACATGTGCTTCTGTGGTATACAAACCAGTCATCCCAAGAAATAACACACAGCCATCGAACTTACAAGATGGTCCAAAACCCCAAAATCCCTTAGTGTTAATCCGACGTAACAGTCCGTACTGTCACACCTTCCACCACTGGCAATTCATGCGCGACTTAGCTTGTCGGCGAATGCCACAACTTCGCCGTGGGAGAAATTTTTGTGGTATCAAAAAATTCTGCTCTTCCCCACAAAAGCCGGCACCTGCTGTTTAGACAAAAGCAAAAACAACAGCTAAACAAAACGTTAATACTCTATTTCAAATAACAAATAACTCCCTTACTCTTCAACCCGTAACTCCCCTCTCTTCTCTCTCTCCGAGTCAAAATAAACATCACCCGGTAATACAACACCGCAGACCGTCTGACCCAGGTTCTGCCTGACTAACTACGAGCAACAACAATATTTTCACTGGCCCGTCTGGGCAGACGTACTGTGGCCTACTTCTTACGCTGACACTAATGCCGTGATGTTTAACACAAAAATACTCATTCTCTAGGAATTCCTAAACTTCCCGTCAATAATAGTAATCACATTCAAAATGAAATAAAGTATTATTCCCTTAACAGAAATAAATTTCATCTCCATCTTCTGAATACACAGAATAACAATGCACAATCAATAACATATAACCCTGTTTACGCTAGCATCTATATATGCCGTCAAAAGTTATACATAATGGTTATCAATTAAATCTCAGTAGTTACAAACACGTGGTTACAATTTTATGACCACGTGCTTCTCTCCCCCTCGTCCCTCTGAACATCGTATCAATAAATATACCGTAACCAACGCGCCCACGTGCTTTACAAATTCCACCTCTTCTCCCCCCGTCCACCTATAGAAGTGTACTATAATATAAATAACTTGCAGCATTCTCAATAAAATCACAAATACACAGACTCCCGCTACTCTGTAATTAAATATGATTCGCAGATGCAAGTTTCTCTCCCGACCGACTTTGCAATAATACAAAGCGGTGATATCTCAACTTTTAAACCATGCCGCTATTCCTTCAACAAGGAATTAAAGGGACCTATAAAGTTTCAAGTTTATCACTAAGATCGTATTGATGGCTCTGGAGTTAAGAATTAAATTAAACTTAAACTGCCCAAAGAAACTTAAATGATCGGCTAGGACTAGAAAAATTAAATAAAGTCCTCACGCAAAAATTCATGCTTACCAAATCTCGAATGTCCAACTGAAAGGCAATCGACAATTTGCTTCTGGCACCCGGCTTTGGCAATTTACAGACGAAGAGAACGAAAATATGAAATGCTAGCCTATTTATTATCAAGACCCCCACGCGCCGACTTCATGACGTCATATGCGCGGCGTGGTTCTAAACCAATGGGAGCTCTGCATTTCAACTGCAGTTAGCTCTCAGCCAATCAGAACCTTAGATCATGCTGATGCAACCAGTTTCTGCTAGACAAAGAAACGGGAATTCGTCCTAGCCCTATACTGCGGAAATGAAGCAAAAATGGCAGCAATTAATTTAACTCCCGAAAAATGCGTCTAGGGCCACCTGCCCTATCTTTAAAAAAGACTAAAACTGGGGCAAATCCTGAACTAGCCTCTATAATCTTAATCTAGAATAATACTGTCCAATTCCCTACACCCCCATTCTAAACATATAAAGAAGAACCATAAAGCAGATGAGATCAAACTCCCTCGTGATCTCATCTTGAAAAAACGTAAATAAATAGAAGGAGAAGAAACATGGGGAAGGATTTTTCTGTAATCCCTCCTAGAAATAGTGAACAAAATGCAGGGAGAAAAAGACATGGGCCATTTGAAAGACAGAATCTCAGTACTTTCGTCACACTTTTTTTCCCAATTTTAAAATATTTTTTAATTGTAATAATGAAAAGAAAGTGTTATCGAATGTAAACTAGTTAACTAGTGCCGACAAAATAACCTTTTACATAAAGTAGTGTTTAATTAAATGGGCTTTTACAAATATCTCTTTCATGTGCCGCGTCCCAGCATGAGACAGGACCCAACCTTTGCCGTACCCATCTAAATGCATTTGCAACCCCCTATCCCACACACCCACACACAAACAATTGTAAACATTCACAACAGTTTCAAGTTGCTAAACGTTTGTGCCTTTGATCTCATCGGACTGTTGTCCCGGATGGTGATAACTTGTTGACTGTTTTTTAATCTTTTTTTTAATGCTAAATTTTTGTTCCAGCATAATTTATGAAAGAAATGAGCCTCACTCATAATTTTTGTGGGTTATGTCAAATTTTGTGAAAATCCCCAATTATTATCACTACGTCACAAAATGTTGACTCCCCTCACTGTGTGACGTAATGTGAATGACACCCCCCTTTATATTAGTTGCCTTGTAGTGAACATTAGTCCTATTCTATCTTTATCTCAATAGAACTAAACGGTGAGAGGCATAGTTGCTGTCATTTATATCGGGCAAGTCACTGAAGGAGGAGGAGAAGAAATAATTGAAGTAGCATTATTTTTTTTTAACTGGCTCAGATGATGATAACTTTCAGAAATTGTTTTCCAGAACTGATAGTATTGGCTGCTATAATGTCTTGTCTTTGATCACCACCACTGAGCTTTAGCTCTTGGTAATTAGTTGCTTTAATGCATAGATCTACAAATGTTACCTCTTAGTTCAGTGTGACTTCATTTGTTACTTCTACCTGACAGGAGTTCAGCATGGAGCAGCCATTGTCGTCTGCAGTAGATGAATCAATGGAAGTAGAAGAAGAAAGTGTGGATGGTAATGTCAAAGAAACATTTTTGACATGTTAACAGATGTTCTGTCCATATGGTAAAAGTATATACTGCACAGGTACTCTCTGTCATCAGCCTTTGAAATATATGCTACACATTTGTTATTGTGTGCTGTCTACCTTGTATGTACATGTTGTACATTTGTTACTCTCTTTCATCTACTCTACCTTCTACTTATATATTACTATCGTAAATTTGATAGGTATTTAAGTTAGATTAGGTCCGTCTGACTAGAACAGGCAAAGTGGTAATTAAGTGAGAATTAAGGTATGAAAAATAGATTTCACGAGTGAATAGTTTAAGGGTAGAATCTGTCACTGGGTTGAGAAGATACTCTAGTCCAGCCTATCTTTACGACTGTAATTTGTTAACCGACAATCCTACTCTCCATACATTTAACATATATGTTTAACTATACACACACACACACACACACAGAGTTATGTGACAACCAGACACACAAACGTGAAAAAAACTATTGTAAATGGAGTATGGGTATGGGCTGAGCTGACCAACACAAGTAATTAAGTTTTGTTAAGTTTATTATCATATAAACTGCTCACAACATCAAACATATATATATATATATATATATCAATAAAATCATAGGTTACAGAAATTTGGAAAATAAACCCATAAGTGCAATCCCCTCTGTTGAGACAAGATCTTGCAAGAAGTTAATAACCCCCAAAAGGTCAAAGATTAGCGCTAGGGTATAGAAATAGACGATAACATAAAGAACAGAGTTCTTAATTAATCTATCCTGTAAAATAACAGTATTAACGAACAAAAAAATAGAAGTGGGTACAATGATTATACAAATATAAATATTCGCTCCTCTTACTCACTCTCTGTCAATCTGTGGCCACATTCAATCTCACTTGCCTACTAGTTGATTAACATCTTGAACATAATCATCAGGGTACATGTAACAAAATCCAGTGTTGTGCTTCACCGAAGTGAGCCCTAGTTCCTCCATGAATAATTAATCCTCCTAATGGGAAATGCTTACTTTGGTGGTGATTATTGGATATGATAATGTCACGTCAGATAGTTCAGGTAGCAAAATATTTACCAAGATCTAGTGTTCACAGTGGACAGTAGTTAGTACTTCCAATAGTTAAAGGAAATGTCAGGTGGGTAAATCTAAATCCACTTGACAACACAATGGTCAGTAGTCGGGAACAATGTTATGTATAGATATTTTGCCACAGCAGGCTGATATAATTGAATGGATAAAAAATCTGGAAAATTGGTGTCTCCAGTTTACAATTTATCCCACTCCTCTCAGTGCAGTCTGTGTATATATTACATGAGAGTTATTCTCATTACTGTGCTGTGTACTTTTGTGTTACAGTGTGTTACTGTCTCATAAACAAATTACTGATTAATTATATAATGCAATTGTACAGGTCATATGTAACACTTTAAGTTTAATTTGATATATATATGTGGCTTCAGACTGTTTTAACAGAATATTCTTTGACTTACAGGTGCTTGTGAGAATGAAACAGTATCGAGATGACTTGCTGGCTTCCTGTCTCACTCTCATTTTGTCTTTGCCGAAGGAAGTCATTTTAGATCAGATAGGAAACATCATTCCAGCTATAAAGGTATGACTTTTCGCACTGCTCAGGTGTTGTTATGTTTATGGGTCATATTAAAAGATTCTAACTACTCTGTAATGTTGAAGGAAACTTTATCAGCTCTAACAATTACTTCCTAAAAGGTGACATGCTTACAATCAGAGGAGGACAGAAGAAACAGCAAGGCCTAGCAGCAAGCAGAAAAATTCAGAATGCTAACAGGTTGCGCATGTGTTCACACACATATGTGTGTGTGTGAGAAAGAGGGGGGGAGAGAGAGATTTGAAATTTTTACAGAGAGTGGAAGTTCGTTGTCTTAAACTTTTCTAAGATGTATTTAACTTGATGCTTATCAAGCAGAAAATGGACCCGTCTTTGTTCTGGCCCTAATTCCCAATGTATGTAGGCTGGTTTATGCAAATTATAATTTAGTAATAGCATTGTAGTAAAGAAATCAAGACAAGACTTGAGATGGCCTCAGCTGCCATGACAAAGTTGAATGTGATCTGGAAAAGTAACATCAGTTTTCCTGTGAAGATCAAATTATACAAATCACTTGTATTATCTATTCTCTTGTATGGGTGTGAGAGCTGGACACTCACTGCAGATACGGAGCGAAGGATTCAGGCTTTCGAGCATAAATGTTATAGAAGAATTTTGTGCATTTGCTATAAAGAGCACAAAACAAATGTCTATGTTAGAGAGAAGATAAACACCTATGCAGGCCACCAAGAACCACTTTTGTCAATAGTGAAACATCGAAAGCTTGCCTGGTTTGGGCATGTAACTCGTCATGACTCCCTTTCGAAAACGATCCTTCAGGGGACAGTCGAAGGTAAACGGAGAAGAGGAAGGCAAAGAAAATCCTGGGCTGATAACATCAAAGAATGGGCAGGACACGGTTTTTCCACACTTGTACGCATTGCTGAGGATAGAGAGCAGTGGAGGACCCTGTCTGCTGATGCTTCCACCATGGCACCCCTACGACCCATGACGGGTTACGGGCTGAGATGAGATGATGAATAGCATTGTAGAGGATCCAGTAGCAGAGTGGTTAGAGTGCTTCCTTCTCAAGGTAAAGTTACTGACAGAGGTAAGATTTTTTTTTTCTATGATTTATCTGTAATATTGTGGTACTTTAAAGTAAATGCTCATCCTTGTGGCTTCCAGCTACATTATGGGTGTAATAAGGGATGATATCTTACAAATATCAGTGGTGCTTAAATGGCTCTTACTAATATCAATGGTTTTTTTATGGCTAATTAAAAATTTGATGAGTCTGGGCCATTTTTGGATAGTAAAGTAAGAATCTCTCATTTGGGTTGTGTTTGGATAGTCAAATAAGAATCTCAGAAGTCTCCATTGTGTTTTGTTGTTCCAAAGTGGAAATGATGGCAGGAACCAGATAAGTGCGTATGAAAGAAGTGAGAAGACCACGCAGATGTATGAGCAACACGGACATTTAACTTCCTGATAGAGCTATGAGCAAGAAAGGGAAATATGAATCTAGAGAGTGACAAACTTGGTCAAAGAAATCTCATTACAAAAGATATCACTCTACGCACTGGATTGGGAATGGAAAATAAACTCTATGAGGCTTAACAGCATAAGTAGTAGAAGAAAAGAAGAAGATAATAAATGTTGTCTTTATAGAACCAATGAAAGGAAGAAGTAATAAATGTTGTCCTTTTTAGAACTAATGAAAGGAAGAAGTAATAAATGTTTTCTTGGTAGAATTAAAGGAAGAAGTAATACATTTTTTCTTGATAGAATGAAAGGAAGAAGTAATAAATGTAATTTATAAAACCAAAGAAAGAAAGAAAGAAGTAATAAATGTTTTCTTTATAGAACTAATGAAAGGAAGAAATAATAAATGTTTTCTTGATAGAATTAAAGAAAGGAAAGTAATAAATGTTGTCTTTATGTAACCAATTGAAGGAAGAAATAATAAATGTTTTCTTGATAGAATTAAAGGAAGAAGTAATAAATGTTTTCTTGATAGAAATAAAGGAAGAAGTAATAAATGTTTTCTTGATAGAATTAAAGGAAGAAATAAATGTTGTCTTTATAGAACCACTGAAAAGAAGAAGTAATAAATGTTGTCTTGATAGAATTAAAGAAAGGAAGAAGTAATAAATGTTTTCTTGATAGAGTTAAAAGAAGAAGTAATAAATGTTTTCTTGATAGAGTTAAAGGAAGAAGTAATACATGTTTTCTTGATAGAATTAAAGGAAGGAGTAATAAATGTTATCTTTATAGAACCAATGAAAGGAAGAAGTAATAAATGTTGTCTTTATAGAACTACTGAAAGGAAGAAGTTATAAATGTTGTCTTGATAGAATTAAAGAAAGGAAGAAGTAATAAATGATAGAGTTAAAGGAAGAAATAATACATGTTTTCTTGATAGAGTTAAAGGAAGAAGTAATACATGTTTTCTTGATAGAATTAAAGGAAGAAGTAATAAATGTTGTCTTTATAGAACCACTGAAAGGAAGAAGTAATAAATGTTGTCTTGATAGAATTAAAAACAGGAAGTAATAAATGTTTTCTTGATAGAGTTAAAGGAAGAAGTAATTCATGTTTTTTTAAAATTGAGTTAAAGGAAGAAGTAATAAATGTGGTCTTTATAGAACCACTGAAAGGAAGAAGTAATAAATGTTGTCTTGATAGAATTAAAGAAAGGAAGAAGTAGTAAATGTTTTCTTGATAGAGTTAAAGGAAGAAGTAATACAAGTTTTCTTGATAGAGTTAAAGGAAGAAGTAATAAATGTTTTTTGATAGAGTTAAAGGAAGAAGTAATAAATGTTTTCTTGATAGAATTAAAGGAAGAAGTAATACATGATGACTTTATAGAACCAATGAAAGGAAGAAGTAATTAATTTTTCCTTAATAGAATCAATGAAAGGTATAAGTAATTAATTTTTCCTTAATAGAATCAATGAAAGGAAGAAGTAATAAATGTTTTCTTGAAAGAACTAATGAAAGGAAGAAGTAATAAATGTTGTCTTAATAGAACCAGTGGAAGGAAGAAGTAAATAAATGTATTATTTATAGAGCCAAACCTGCAAATGACATAATACCAGTTTGTTTGTTTGATTTATTATATGCTTTAGGAACAGAGGAAGTAGCAGCAGATCAGATGGTGGTGGTAAAATCCAAGAAACCAGGTCAGAAAGGGCGTGTCCCAGTCAGGCTAGTGAGAGAGAAAAAGACAGTTGATGAAAAGGTTCTAAATTTTTGTTGATGTAGTTTAATAAAGTTTAGTCATCCATTTACAGTTTTCATGACCATTCAGTGGAAAAAATATTTTGTTAGTATTTTAATTTTTAACTGCATTTGATTATAATGTATGCAATATTTATATGTTGTGTCAAAATCAGACTTAAAAAAAATTTTAATTGAAGTGTGTCGACTTCTTTACGATATGTCATATGGTATTTTCGAAGTATACATTTAGTCAGGTAGTCCCATTTTTTATCAGCCCTGGAATATGTAGTCATATTGCTCAATTGCTTATGGCTTTTCACTTTTAACACCTTAAGTGAATTTAAAAAAAAAAAAATTTGCTCAAAGCCGCATGCTTATTTTTATTTGGTCTGATTGACAGAGTGGTTAGAGCGTTGGCCTCTCGCAGCAAAGATGCCAGGTTTGATTCACGATATGGATACGCTGCAGTCTACCCTGCTGTAAATGGGTACCTGACTTTGCACGAGTTAGGGAAGGAAAAGGCAGCGAGGAAGGGAACTGGTCACCCCATCTCTCGATGCTGGATCTAGTATAATGAAGTTGTTGCAGACTTTCGTCTTAGATTGTTGGGCTAATATTATGTTTCACTGTATGCAATATTAATTCATCTGATCTGTCTATCACGGAGTATCTTTCTGCTGCAACATGGGGTTCATCTTTGTTATTTTATATTTGAGTATCAGCATTTCTTTCATTAAACTTTATATATATTTGACTGTCAGTGTTATGTTCTTTGAATTATTATTGGCTTGACAGAGTTTGTACACTTTGAAAACATAAACTTAAAAACTAATGAATGTTGGTTCCGAGTTCCATGTCATGTTACACCAGATACGGCATAAGTGATACATTTTGTTGAAAATCTTAATATATAATTACTGTGAAATTTGTAGACATCATAATCATCATTTTCTTCTGTGTTCCTAATGGAGCATGGAGCCACCATTGCAGCTGGTTCCCTTGTAGGAAGTCTACACCGGGCATTGACATGCTCGTATAGTGGTGGTTTATGTGGCAGTTTGTTTTAAATAATGCAGTTGGCAGCCCCATGCACAACCTCATATTAGTTGCCTTATAGGACATGCATGAGGGTACAGTAGTCCTGTTCTTTCTTTGCCTCTTCAGAGAAACCTAGAAACTACGTGAGGCAGGTTATATACAGTATGGTAAAGGATCCCGTTACACGCCTAATGAGGTATATTGGGAATACGGTGTTAGGCCCGTATTTTCTTGACCTTCGGCACACTAGGGGTGATGTGGTCAACATCACGCCGGCCGCCTTAACCTTCCCAGAGTTGTTCTGGTATCCAATTCATGAGGCTGGGTCGACCCCAAAGCCGTTTGCGGTCTAAAAAATCCCACCTCAAATGGGGATCGAACCATGGACCACCGAGCTAGGAAACCAGTGCACTAACCACTATGCTACCGCAGCTCCTTTTATATACAGTATGCAGTTAAATACTTCTTGTGTTTTCATGGGGTGTCTCGAGGTGACAGACAAGACTGAATAGGGCTACTGTACCCTCAGGCATGTCATAAGATGCGACTAATTTGAGGTTGTGAATGGGGTGTCTGAGGTGACAGACAAGAAATAGGGCTACTGTACCCTCAGGCATGTCATAAGATGCGACTAATTTGAGGTTGTGAATAGGGTTGGCACACATCATGTACTGTAGGTTGTTACCAACACTACCACTGCACATGAATGCTTTGGTGTAGGCTTTCTGCAAAGTGACCAGAACACAAATGAAAATAATTTTGTTTATGATGATTGTCACGAAGTGGTTTTACGTTTATAGAGTTTGCCTGAATGAAAGCAAGACCCTAGTATGAGAAAGTCTGAGAAGATAGAATTTAGATGAAAATTGACATGCCTGTGGACAGATGAGACTATTGGCTCAAGGGATAGAACCAGGATTTGCCTCTCCCCTTGCCGCTTCGTGACTTCAAAATGGCTATAATCTCACCCTCCTCTAACTACCTTTAAACACGAACGAACAAACGAACGAACAAACTTTATTTTCAAAGGGTTAAGAATTGGGCATGCAGGCCCGTCTTACATTCTGCCCTTCCTCTCTCTCTCATCATATATACTATATCCTTTCATCCTCACATTTACTATAAGCATAATTAAGGCATTTATCATTATAAAAGTAATATTACATTTGCAATAATCATCATAATTAAAGTACGTTTTTAACATTAAAAAAGAATAATAATAATGAATGTAAAAATAAAATAAATAAAAATAAACATTAATAGATAGATAGATAGTTAGATTAGATTAGATTAGATAGATAGACAGACAGACAGACAGACAGACAGACAGATAGATAGATAGAACACAAGGAGATAAGGTGTATAAAACGACCACAGACATCACTATACAGACAACATAGAGTAAGTATAGAGTGTAGAAGCTGATCCAGTAAATATATTATAGATAAATTTATTTACACACAGAAATCATTAAAGTTCATCATACATCAAATTACAAAAAAATTAGCGTGCACTGTTGCACGGCCTGAAAAACAACGTAACAAGTACATTGATAGACACTAGAAAAAAAACCCAAATCACATTCACTCTTTCTGTCACCCTGCTGAGGAACAATAAAATGATTAGTGATTAAAATAACTCTACGATTGTGGGGGCTGTCCACTTTAGCCTCTTCTCTCTAACACAAATAAGATTCTACTGTCTCAGTCCGGTTGACTCTTCCTCAATGAAAAACCTCAATCTACACAGCTTCCAACTTGGTAGGCGATATGCGCTGCTATCTAACACCACTGGAGATTGCTAAAATAATAGACTTGGAGTAAACACACATGGGCTCAGTGTCTATCCTTCAATGGATATTGAACAGACCCTACCGGTCCCATGTCTATTTTCTCCTCCTTTCCTCTCTCTCTCTCCCTCTCTCTCTTGGTCTCAGTGTCTCTCTAACACTCGACTGAAATGCGGCATCTCCATGACGCTCTTCGCTCGTTACCTTCAAGCTCCAGGTATTTTAGCCCTCTCACCTGTTCCTGAATTCTGCGATGATGATGATTCCAAGTTCTGGCGCCACGCATGCGGTACTTGATCAACTGTCGAAAAACAAAACTTCTCTGCTGCCGACTAGCTTCGCTCTTTTAACCCGCTCCGGATGTTATGAGGAAAAACACAGCCTTGATTTCCGCTGTACGCAATTGAAACCAGTCTTGCTGAAGAATTGAACTTCACTGCAATAGACCCGTTTAGGTTATCTTATCTTTTCTCCTGACGATAACTCGAGTACTCATGACCCTGAGATATGTCTTTTTGCCGTGGATAATTTTATTTGTCAAAATTATGCTCCCCACTGTTTCACCGTGACTCGCTGAAATTAAAATAAAATGCGTCTATTGTATAACAACTCCAACCTAACGCATCTCTAACCCATTAATCTTTATATACTCCCTTACTCAGTAACTTCACAAAAAAAATATATATTACCCACGTGGCACCTAAATCTCTCCTCCTCCCAACTCCCCTTCTTTCATTCTGAACCACAATACATAAAATATTCCTACCCACGGGTCTCTCTATTCTCACGCTCCTCCTACTCCCCTTCTCTTCAACTTAAATCTGCCAGCTGGGTGAACCAAAAACCTCCCGACCTGTCTGACATATTTACGTGGCTAACCACGTGTCCAAACAATTACAGCTAGGAAACTTCTTTGTCCGAAATCCCGGGCCTCCTTTTTTTTTTATTACATCACCCCACGAGTTTTCCTACTTACTCCAAAATTAAAGGAAATCTCGCTATAGGAATAGTTTTACTCCTCTAAGCTTTATAATTCACTTATAACATACATCTTTACTCTCCCGACTGCATTTCTTACATTTAAGGCATAATAAAAATTTAGTGCACACAATCGATTCCCAATAAAATTACATTTGTAAATATACAAGAATAAAATGGTGGTTTTTACATAACATTCTACAACTATGAAGCACACGTGTAGCTTATAACTTCATACGTTTTCCTATCTACTGCCAAAATCATAGAAAGAATAAGCACCAACTTGTCTGTTACATTTACCTCGTTCTCCAAAGATGATAAATGGATGGCACTATCGTTTTTTTTTAAACTGAAAAAAGTTAATGTCCCCCGAAGAAATTAACTACACTACGGGTGAAATTTTTCAAAAACCCACTAATAAGTAAAATCGATAATAAAAACTACTACATACCGATTATCGCTGTTTTTTCCCACAGTGGAGACGATAAATCGAAGTCGACCAGCGGCAATATTTCTTCAGAGAGACTTGCCCGCCGTTTAACTGGCTATTTATACACACCGGGGTCACCCCCGCGTGTTCTCTCCTACGCATACCCTAGCTTTCCCTCGGACCAATGGAAACGCTAGAAAAATAAAATAACTATGAGCTACGCCAATCAAATTCGAAAACAACGCGAAAACCGCGTGTCCAAAATTGCATCACGTCCACGTGCGTTTCCGACGCGTCATATAGGCGTGCCCGAAAAATAGCGATTTCCGTAAACAACGGAAAATCAGAAGAAAGAAAAACTGGTCGAGTGTAAAATAAACCTACCATCATAAACGAACCCATTTAATTACCTACATAAAAATACCAAACACGATTTATATACAAATGAGAAGAAAAAAATGATGAAAATTCAAAATAGAACCACAGAATCAGGCCGGTTGAAGGACAGAATTACAGTGCAGCATCACAATGATACAGTACCAGTGGGAAAACACTGCCATATTTTAGAGGCTGCTGCTTCAAATGATCATTATCAATGCGGGCAGAGGCTGGAACTGAGTTGGCCAGGTCCTCAGAAGGAATTCTGACACCATTACCAGAACTGCTATACTATGGACCCCAGAAGGGTGGTGAAAGAGAGGCAGACCAAAGACAATCTGGTGGAGAACAGTGGAGGCTGAGATGCAAAGCATGAACCAGAGTTGGGGTATGGCATGAAGGATGGCCACCGACTGAGCAATATAGGGACAGTTTGTTACTGCCCGACAAGACACCACTAGGCATGATGACCACTAGGCGTGAAGATCGCTGACTGCTTTGTCAGTCAAGTGCTAAGGATCCAAGAAGAAGCTTGAAAGGACTTGATATGACTGACAAGTAAAGGTTATTTAAGATTAAAAAGGAAGGCATTTTCATGTGATAGGTGACGGCCATTAATCTCATTACCAAATGTTTGAAGCAGTACAGAAACAAAATAAAATACTACTGTTTTATTTGTAGGCTAAATAAGTTGAAGTGATCTTGCTATACTGTTTAATATTCATACATTCTTGATTCTCATGTATTCTTTTGCTTTCAGGGGTCATTCAGTTTTGTATTCTTTTGTTTTCAGGGGTAATCTAACTTAATATTCTTGTGATTTCAGGGCTCACGCAGCCAGCTGTCCATTGTTAAACATCGAATACTCCGTTATCTAGGATCCTTAGGGGGCCAGATAAACCATGATCTCCTAGCCAACACAGATGAGGATATTAGCCAGGAGGCCATTGCTTGGGACACACAGAAACACCTGAGATTTGATGTTCCGTTCTTTGACATGAAGCCCGCTATTTACTTTGGTTAGTTAAGTATGGCTATTCCATGATTTAGATGTGTCTTTCCCTTAAGAAAGTGGTACACGCATTACACTGTGAGATTTTCCATCTTGCCAAAAGAGCTTTGGACCATGTCAGTGCAGTGGAATGAAGGTAGGGTAAAAGGTAAAGGATCCCGTTACACGCCCATTGAGGCATATTGGGAATATGGTGTTAGGCCCATATTTTCTCGACCATCGGCACACTAGGGGTGATGTGGTCAGCATCACGCCGGCCGCCTTAACCTTCCCAGAGTTCCTCTGGTACCCAATTTATGAGGCTGGGTTGACCCCGGTGCAGTTTGTGATCTAAAAAATCCCACCTCAACTGGGGATCGAACCATGGACCACCGAGCTAGGAAGCCAGTGCACTAACCACTGTGCTACTGCAGCTCCAATGGAATGAAAGGGCTGATTTGAAATGTTTAAATTGCATGTTGCATAAATATTAAAGGAAGTTAGACAATCAATATGTGATATTATTTTCAAGGAAAAAATGCAATAACTCAATTAGTATTTATGCTATAGTGTGCTTTAGAAAACATAAATTAGCACATTCATTCCGTTGCATTACAGTGTAATGTATTTTATTTTTTTGAAAAACAAAATTAAAGCCCAATGTTGCATATGATTATGATTTGCAATACTCAAATCTTGTTTAACAGAATTTTAGTTCATGTACAAAAAATAGGGGGTATAAAAGATAGGTCACGCATATTTAAATTTACTTGAATGGAATGTGTGAACGTGGTGGTTGTGTGTACTCTAATCAGAAAAAGAGTAATATCATCTGGCTTAAGTTGCTAGACTTTCATCCAAAGCATTTCACCTCCAGCTGTTGTGACTCCACTTGAATCATATTCATTTACAGAAATGGATGAGTAAGTTAATGTCTACCTTGTTTCATTCTCTGACTTGTCCTTGTTTCCTGTTCCTGGTTGTGGCTGATGAGGAGTAGCCCCAGAATACCTGTGTTTTTAGTGTATTGTTCATTTGCAAAACTTGTACCATTTAAAAATTTTTTTTCTCACTTTCTGGATAAACGTGTGCCTGATTAATGTCTCATCTCACAACTCCTGTCAAACAGATCCTTTTCTGCCCCAAGTGGTAAAACTAGCCCAACAGTCCAGTGATAGACAAACCAAAGTTGCAGCATGTGAACTTTTGCATTCCCTTGTGTTGTATGCCCTTGGTCGTGGAGCTCAGATGCCTGGGGAAACTCAGAAGAAGTATCCCATGGAGCAGCTGTATCGCAAACTCTTTCCTGTGCTTCTGAGCTTGGCTTGTGATGTAGAACAGGTAAAAATCTCTTTTGAGTTTGCCTATATGAAGGTATTTAAATGCTGGTTTGATCACACAACAAATTTTATTCTTATGTTGCTCTGCTTGTCTTTGCAATGATCTGTGTAGCCTAGTTGTTGCTACAGATAAGCACTATATTTCTATTGTTTAGCTTGTCCTTTGTGCTCTACAAAACCAGTATTTGTCATTTAATATAATATACAAATATTATTTCCACCAACTGTCAGGAATAAACAGGTGAATAATCTTGTAAACCTAAAAAAAAAATGGTAACCTTTTCATCAGCTGCCTTTTTCTCTCACACTAGCCTGACAGGGACATATCCCCTCCGACCTGGTTTCTTGGATTTTACCACTACCATCTGATTTGCTGCTACTTCCTTGTTATGTGTGCTTTACTAAACTTGTTTGGTCATTTAATATAACTGCATCTTATTACTCATTATATGTCTGTAAGAGGTCAATACTTTCTGGCCAGATCTTGTTTTAGCTGATTTATGAGTTACTACAAGAATCTTTGCGGTCAAGAATTTGTCAGTAGTAAATTAATGAATGGATGAATAAATGTTCCTTATTTACTGATTAAGAAAAATTGGGCTACCACAAGCTGATCCCTTGTGTCATCATTAGTACATGTTATTCTATATGTATCTGTGGAGATCTCCATATCTTTCTATTTTTCTCCCTTTCCACTTCTGTGTTTTGGGGGAAGAATATGGTGGTGTGCCTCCTGATAGTGTCATTCACATTACACTGTTTTCATTATCTTCCGTATACCCTATTCTATTATAATGTAGTATGTTAGATCTCTCCAATCTAACCTTTGCCAATGGCTTCTGTATCTTTTTGTTCTTTAAATTTCTTTTTACATTGTAAGATTATTTAATGGCAGATTGGCCTTAACAGTCTTCATAAATTGTGTTAGCTTTTCCTGTTGTGGTTCTTCAGTTGCACTTCTATCTGCTATGTCTGGTTTTTAATTTCATTGTAGCTGCTAATGTATGGTTCTGTCTGATTTTCATTTGCTTATATTCACTTCACAGTTTCACTTTTTTCATTTGTTATGTGCTGTGTCTTCTGTTATGTGATCCTTTGCCTGCTAATTGTTCCTATCTAGTATACTTCCATCTGTTATATTATCATCTCACTTTCATCTGGTATTATTTGGTTTGTGTCTATCTGTGCTTCTCATTTAAACTTTATTACATGGTCCTGTCTCACTTTAACCTTCTTTTTTTTGTTCTTGCATCTATTATTTTGTCCTACCTCACTTTCATGTACTATTTTGTGACGATTTGCTCCCGTGGCTAGGCGGTGGGTGCCGTTCGGAAGGTCCTGGTTCGATCCCGGTAAGCCTATCACTTCTGTTGTTTTTCTGTTGTCTGGTCTTCTACTTCTTTATTTTCCCACTGAGTGCCTGATCATACCTTTGTGTGTTGTTTGTTAATTTATTTACTATTTTTTGGTCCTGTGTCTGCTAATTATTTTTCTCTCGTATCCTTTCACCAGTTACATGATTCTGTCTCATTTAATTAGTTATTATGTTGTTCTGAATCTGTTTTCATCCTATATTTAGTTTTATTGTATTGTTAAATATTCCATAGTCATGTTTTTATGAAAGACTGCTAGCAGTTTTGTAAAGGCAGAATATGAGTCAGTGAATTACCTTTTCTCTTGTGTAGGTTTGCAAAGATTTGTTTGAACCACTGGTAATGCAGTTGATTCACTGGTTCACCAGCAACAAAATGGCAGAAAGCCAAGAAACTATGGCTTTATTAGACAGCATCTTTGTGAGTACCTCAACTTGTTTATGAATATAAGAGAAATTATTCTGTATAGTTCCAGGGGTCTCTTAGGAGACCAAAAAAAGAAAAGACTACAGCTTCCTTAGGCATTTAGTAAAAGTAGACATGTATGAGTTTGTTCATATGGCTGGCAACCTCATCATGTACAACAAACATTTACTGCAGAAACTAGCACTGTATGAGCATATAAGTGCATTGATGCAGTCTTCCCACAGGGGGGCTGCTGCAATGGTGGTTGCATGCTCCATGAGGAGCGTTAAGGGAAATAAATGAATGATTTTGTGTTAACGTCTGTTAGTAATAGTTTAATGGAGAATCAAGGGAGCCGCGCTGGTGTAATGGCTTCGGCGTTGTACTGGCGACAAGGTGTTCATGGTTCAAACCCGGGCGTCAGCGTTTGAAGAAATGTTTACGGCCGGAAATTTGACTGAATAGCCTGAACGGCTCCTGTGATAAACCCTCTGTGGATGGGAAGGAGCGAAGCTCCTGACCGGGTTGGAAGGAAAGTCCTCAGGTTCCCCAGCCTCGCAATGACATGTCATTGGGCCGAAGGGCTGAAAGCCCAAGTGCCGCTGGTTAAGGAAAAAAAAAAAAATGGAGAATCAAAAGTTTGAAGTAAGTTAAGGGGGTATATTTAAAAAACATATGAGGGAAGACTGTTAAAATGTAAGCTTTTCAGAGTGGAATGAAATAACGTAGACCTTTTGGTTGATCGAAGGAAACATCTGCCAAACAGTAGATCATTAATCAAAGAGAGGGTTCATAAAACTCCTCCATCCCCACCTTTTTAAGAAATATTTCTCTTGGTCTCTAGGATGGTCTGATCCAAGCAAATGATACAGCTCTCCGTGATTTTAGTGCCAGATGTCTGAGAGAATTCCTTCAGTGGTCACTAAAACAGATTTCAAAAAAGGTAGTTTATTTGACATCTGTGTGTCATGTTGATCTGAATTTTATAACTGGCAGTTTTATGCTTCTGAAGTTGGAAAAGGAATGTTTTTAACTGTAGTAAAAGTTAGAGGTCACATGTATCTTGTTTGTCCCAGGGATACATGGGAATATCGTTTTTCATTAACATTTCATAATAGATTTCTAAAACTGGGCCACAGGATATGACTTTGTTTTACTAAAAGTAAAAAAGAAAATTTGGCCAAAATATTCGGTGAATCTGAATACCATCACCAACCAAGAACCACTTATTCAGAGTAACCAAGAGGACATGCACACCATCATTGCTGACAGACGCTGGAGTTGGGTTGGCCACGTCCTCAGAAGGTATCCTGATGCCATTACAAGAACAGCTATGCTATGGATCCCCAAAAGAAAGTGAAAGAGAGGCCGACCAAAATCAGCTTGGTGGAGAACTGTGGAGGCTGAGATTCAAAGAATGAACCAGAGTTGGGGCACTGTACGAAGGATGGCCGCCGGCCGAACAAAGTAGAAGCAATTTGTTGCTGCCCTACAAGACGCCACCAGGCGTGATGACCACTGACTGCTTTGACAGTCTGCGGCTAAGGATCAAAGACAAAGAAAAAAATGAGAAATGTTCATATGAGCTAGAACCAGGATTCTGGTAGTATGCCATGAAAGAGGACCTAATGATCTACCTCTCCCTTTGTTCTGTCTTAGGCAGCAGAAAAAAATCCGATCAATGCTAAATCAGTGTTGCGGAGAATATACAGCTATGCCCTTCATCCCAGTGCTTTCAAGAGACTTGGTGCTGCCCTGGCTTTCAACAACATATACATGGTGTTCAGGTAAAGGCTGTTTGTTAAGAATACTTGAATGAACATTTGGCTATTTATTTATTTTCTTGTCATGTGTAGTTGCCAGGGATCTCGTGAGCAGACACTGAATAGTACTTCTGCTTCTTCAAGCATGTCATAACAGGTGACAAATATCAAACTGGCAACTTCATCTTGTCAAACAAATTGTTGCAGAAACCACTCCTGCCAGAGCATGTGTTTTGACATAGCTTCCTTAACTCTGACTCCGCAATTATTTTCCACCCTGTGCCGTAATTTTAATTCATGATAGACTAAAAACAACGCTCAGAAAGTTCTTTTGGCACGGTTGTCAAACCTGACCAACTCTTTGAGCGTTGTTCTGGAGTCAAAGAGTTAAGGGGGTATCTGCAGTTGTGGATGGGGGGGGGGGAATGGATGTTGATGATGACTATTCTCTTGTTAATTAGACAAAGATGAGTTATTATGAATACTAAATTTTTTGCTTTTATTTCAGACATATGGCTTTTTAGTATATGTTCATTTTTAAAGCAAACAAATTTAGGAGCACAACTGTAAAAATGAATTTAAATGTGAATTTGCATTTACTTCATTTGACCAATTATGCAGTAATGTCATCATTTGAAAGAAAAAAAAAGTACAGATAATAATAATAGTGTTAAGTAATATCAATCAATAACAGACCAGTAGTAAATACAGCTCAAGCAATAACTCCTTAATGGGACTTAATTTCTTTTATTTCTTAACGCAGGGAAGAGGATGCTCTAATAGACAGGTTCACCTTTGAAATTCTTGTGCACTTTGTTGAAAGTCTGTCACTAGCCCACAGCGATGACAAGTCCCTTGGTAGGTTTATGGCTGTACTCTTAAGTCAGGCTGGCCAAAGTCTTCCCACAATCCTACCTCTTGGTTTCAATTGTTTCCCTTATGATTAAAAGAATAGCAATGATTGACTACTTATAGGGAGTTCACGCATTATTTTTCTCAATGATTGCTTGCGTTTAGTTTTACAAGGAAGTTTGTCTATGAAAAGCTGTCTTTAAATTCCTATTTATCCTTAGAGGCTTAGTTAAATAGCTAATTATCCTTGGTGTCTGATCAAAAATTAGTATTTACCTTTATATCTGAGCTAGAAATACCTAATGAAAAACTACACTCTTTAATTCCCTTAATTTACAGCAGAACTACAGTATTCTCAATGTGCAGCACTGTTCACAAAGCACTAAATTTAGCACAGTGTTGCATACAATGATTGTTTTAAAATTTTGTTTAGGACATATCCTTCAGAAAACCTAGAAATTGACAGGGAGGGTATGAAAAATTATGTGGATGTGTGTGATGTGAGATTTCTGTACATATGAAGAAAATTCTGAAAGTTGACGAGAAGGTTATGAAAAATAACCTGGAAGTGTGATGTGAGATTTCTATACATATGAAAAAAATTAGGAAAGTTGACAGGAAAGGTAATATGAAATTTCTGTACGTATGAAGAAACTGATGAGGCAAAAGAAATCTTGCAGATCAAAACTAGTATACCACAAATACAGGATTGATACAACAGATCTCGGCACCTGTGGCATCAGCCCCATAACAGCCGAACATCTGCTGCAGTCCTCAATATACAGCGGTGTACAGAGGAACATCTGGTAACAACCTACTTCTCTCCACAGAAAACTATTCTAGCACCTTGTTACAAGGTATAGTAAAAATATACTTGCCTGCACATTTATTTAATCCCTCTTCCTGCATATATCTTGCTAAGGGAGACCTGCAGACTGTGATTTTACTTTGGCATACTTTTGTGAATATAATTGGAATGAAACGTAATATTAATTAAACACAGTTGAACAGAGCTGAATACTATTTATAATGCTTACTGTTATTGTGTCTAGCTGTATTAAAATTTGTTAAATTAATTGGATATTATAGTTGCATACAATGTATTTTAAAGTTTTTGAGGGTACACACATTTTTTAAAGAAATTTTTGTGAAGATCATTATTGAATGCATTAATGGATGGTTTGCAGTGTATATTTGAAAAAGCACTGTTTGTAACTATTTTTAATTTCCTTAAAGATAGGGGACTTGCAGTCGTTGAGTGTAGAAATGTCAAATTATAGCTACATTAGCATATTGAATACCATCTGTTTTAAATAGTTTTGGAATAATAGTTTAAAATCTTAAAATATCCTTTTCTGTTAACTTTTACAGGGGTGAAGTCACCGCAACACTTCTTTACTATCATACACAAGGAAAAGAGTGCTGCATACTTCATACAAAGGTATGATTGGGGTTGCCTTTCCCATACACAGCCTAACATTTTTTGCCTCTTTCAACATGCTTGAGAGAACTAATCATGCTCTGTCCTTGTCCCCATCCTCAGAGACTCATGGAACCAAATGGGGCAATGTTAATTCATCACTGTAAAATATATCTTACATTAACTTTAAAACTTTTGAAAATACAAGGGGATTGACATAAGTCTTGGGCCTGACCATGAAGGAGTCACAGGAGGAAGATGAAACTTGGCACATTTAAAGTTCATCATATTTGCACTGAATGTGTGAAGTACGCGTTTGTTTCTTCAATGGGTTTTCCCGCTACGATGCACGGCGCAATTTACCCTATTGTCCGGATCTGCTGCTCCAAAGATTTGACAAAACAATGGAAAAGAAGGAGGCCAGAGCTGTGATAAAATTTCTGATGTTTCAAGGAAGAACACCTACAGAAATACACAGGGAGATGGAACCAGTGTTTCGTGATTCTTGTCCTTCATATACTTCGGTAAAAAACTGGTGTCAAGAGTTTAAGTGCGGCCGCTCAAATGTTGCTGATCTGCCAAAATCTGGTAGACCAGCTTCAGAGTGCAATGATGAAAATGCAAAAGTGAAGAAAATCATTGACCAGGATCGAAAAATGACAATTGTGGAGATAGCTAGTAGAGTAAAACTAAATTAAAGAACAGTTTATAGAATTTTACACAACAGACTGAACATGAGAAAAGTGTGTGCACACTGGGTTCTGCGACTGTTGACACGTGAACAGAAGCAAACGAGGGTAAATTGCTGTCAACAGTTGCTCAAAAAGTGTCAGTCAAAAATTTTGTGGGGACCATGGTGACAGTAGATGAGACTTGGGTACACCATTATGACCCCGAATCCAAAATTTTCAGCATGCAATGGAAAAACCCGGGCTCCCCAACACCTGTCAAGCCGAGAGCGCAGAAAACTGCAGGAAAAGTGATGCTGACTGTTTTTTGGGACGGCAAAGGTGTCCTTTTGAAAGATTATCTGCCTCGTGGCAACACAGTTAATGGACAGTACTATGCAGATCTTCTCACCAAACTAAGAAAGGTTGTGACCAGGAAACGAGGGATAACGCGCACTCAAAATCTTCCTTTGCTTCAAGACAACGCGCCCTCTCACAAAGCACAGCTTGTGCAGCTAGCAGCCGACGATTTGAATATTGAAATTCTTCCACACCCACCATATTCTCCAGATTTGGCTCCATAAGACTTTTTTCTACTCCCAAATCTTAAAAAACAGCTAAAAGGAAATCATTTTGACAGCGATGAAGAGGTTATACTGGCATGTGATGATTGGTTTAGTTTGAAAAATAGGGTGTTCTACTCCCAAGGTCTTTTCAAGGTCAAGCAGAGATGGCAGAAGTGTGTCAATTCAGACGGTGGCTATATTGAAAATGAATAAACACTATACAAAATTTCAGCTCTCTGTGACATGTCCTTCATGGTCAGGCCCAAGACTTATGTCAATCCCCTTGTAAATCACATTTGGATGAAATGTTAACACATGGTGCTTTTCAGACCATTATTATTATCACAGCTTGTTTGTTTGTTGTGATGCTGCACTGTAATTCTGTCTTTCAACAGACCCAATTCTGTTGTTCTATTTTGGATTTTTACCATTCTTCTTCTCTTTGTAACTATATGTGTTTGCCATGTTTCTTCTCATTTGAATATATATCGTGTTTGGTATTTTTATGTAGGTAATTAAATGGGTTCTTTTTATGACGGTAGGTTTATTTCTTACTCCCACCAGTTTTACTTTCTTCTTATTTTCCGCGATCACGTAGATTTTCCTTGTTTATGAAAATCGCTATTTTCATGGACGCCTGTATGACGCGTCAGAAACGTCACGTAACGTGACGAAATTTTTGGACACACGGTTTTCGCGTTGTTTTCAAATCTGATTGGCGTAGGTCGCTAGTCATTTTATTTTTCTAAGCGGTCCCATTGGCCCGAGTGGATAACTTAGCAGATGTGTAGGCGATCCGAGGGAGTTTTTCTCTTGTATATAATCAGTTGTTAAACTGTGGGCAAGTCTCTATCTGAAGAAATAATTGCCAGCCGTGAAGCTACGTATTTATCGTCTCCATTTGCGGGGAAAAACAGCGGTAATTGGTATGTAGGAATTTTATTAATCGTTTTACTTATTAGAGGGTTCTTTGAGAAATCTCGGCCCGTAAGTAAAGTTCTTCGGGGACATTAACTTTAAGTTTTAAATGGTAGCGCCATCCATTATTATCTTTGAAGAACGATGTAAATGTAAAAGTGTGCATAATTCTTTCTAGGATTTTTGGCAGTAGATAGGAGCGTTTGAAGTTACGAGATACACGGGGGACTGTTGTGTAAAACCACCATTTATTCCTGTGTATTTACAAATGTAATTTTATTGGGAACTCCATTGTGTGTACGTTAATTTTATTAGGCCTTAAATGTGAGGAATGCAGTCAGAGGGTAAAGATGTATGTTATAAGTGAATTATACTGCTTAGAGGAGTAAACTATTCCTATAGCGAGATTTCATTTAATTGGGGCTTAAGTAGGAAACCTAATGGATAATGTTAAAAGGGAGACCACAGAATTTCGGACAAAGGAGTTCCCTAGTTGAAATGTTTGGACACGTGGTTAGCCATGCGTAACAGAAATAGATAAGAGTCAGACAGGTCGGGAGGTTTGTTTACTTACCTGGCAGATTTAAGTTGAAGAGAAGGGGAGTAGAAGGAGCGTGAGATAGAGAGACACGTGGGTAGAAATATTTTATGTATTGTTGTACATGACGAGTGAAGTGCTGAGTAAGGGAGTTATAAAGATTAATGGGTTAGAGATGCGTGATGTTGGAGTTGGTGTAGAATAGACGCATTTTCTTTTAATTTCAGCGAGTCACGGCAGGACAGTGGGGGGGGGGGGGGGGAGAGCGTAAATTTGCCCATATGCAAACTTACCCACGGCAACAGGACATATCTCAGGGGTCAGAGGACTCGAGATATCGCCAGCAGCGAAAAGAAAATAACCTAAACGGTCTATTTCAGTGAAGTTCAACTCTTCAGCGAGACTGGTTTAAATTGCATACAGCCAGAAATCAAGGCTGTGGTTTTCCTCTAAATCCGGAGCGGGTTAAGAGAGGGAAGTAGAGAAGCTAGTCAGCCACAGAGATGTTTTTGACAGCTAATCAAGTACCTCATGCTTGATTCCACGAATATCATCATCATCACCACATTCAGGAGCAGGTGATAGGGTTACAATACCTGGGTCCTGAAAGTAACGAGAGAAGAGCGTAATGGAGATGCCGTATCATCAGTCGTCGAGGGTAGAGAGACACTGAACCAAGGAGAAAGGGAGAGAGAGAGAGAGAGAAGGAGGGAGAAAATAGATAGGACCAGTAGGGTCTGTTCAGTATCCATTTGACGGATAGAAACTGAGCCATCGTTGTAAGCCAAGTCTATTATTTTAGCATTTCCAGTGGTGTTAGTTAGCGGCGCATATCGTCTAACAAGTGGAAAGCTGTGTAGACGTTCGTTGAGGAAGAGTCAACAGGACTGAGACAGCAGAAATCTTATTAGTGTTAGAGAGTGGAGGCTAAAGTTGACAGCCCCACCAAATTAGATTTGTGTAAATCACTAACCATTTTATTGTTCCGCAGCAGGGTGACAGAAAGAGTGAATGTGATTGGGGTTTTTCTAGTGTCTATCTAATTTAATTGTTCCTTTGTTTTTTTCAGGCCGTGCAACAGTGCACGCTATTTATGTGATTGATGTATGATGAATTTTTATGTGTGATTGTGTAAATAAATATATACATACTGTATACTGGATCAGCTTCTACTCTATACTATACCTATATGTGGTCTGTATAGTGGTGTCTGTGGTCGTTTTATACACCTTATCTTCTTGTGTTTAAAGGTAGTTAGAGGGGGGTGATTCTATAGCTTTTCTGAAGTCACGAAGCGGCAAGGGGAGAGTCAAATCCTGGTTCTAGCCCTTGAGCCAATAGTCTCATCTGTCCACAGGCATGTCATTTTTCATCTAAATTCTATCTTCTCAGACTTTCTCATACTAGGGTCTTGCTTTCATTCAGGCAAACTCTATAAACGTAAATCCACTTTGTGACATTTGTTTATCTTTTTAAGTCATGAGTTCTTCATTGAACACTTGTTTTTGTAAGTTTTTTATAATTCCCAACAGGCACATTAATTTATTGTGCTTTGCAGTATTTCCATTGTGGTGTTCTGCTCTATCCTTTTATGTTGTTTATATATTGTGGTCTAGTTTTTTCCTCTTTTTCTATTTCTTTCTGTTGTTCCCTTTGCATTACTTGTTAATTGTAGCCTCTTTAAAAAAAAACCTATATTGGCTTTTTTTATGAAAAAAATTGGTTGAAGAACATGAAGAATTATGTCTCACATGAAGGGAAGCAGAAAATAAATCATGTTAGAGAGAAAATATAGTTGTGTACAGAGATGGACAAAATAATGTCAAGGAAATAAACACAGGAAAAAATATGATTGACACCTTAACTTGCATGTGACATTTATAATTATTCTACATAACACAGACTTCCATTGAGCTCTGGTGCTTGGCACAGAGAGCAGTTTGATACTTTACAAGGAGAACACTGCATTGTCAGATGTAACCTAGATTGTCAGATGTAACCTAGATTGTCAGATGTAGCCTAGATTGTCAGATGTAACCTAGATTGTCAGATGTAACCTAGATTGTCAGACGTAACTTAGATTGTCAGATGTAACCTAGATTGTCAGATGTAACCTAGATTGTCAGACGTAACTTAGATTGTCAGATGTAACCTAGATTGTCAGATGTAACCTAGATTGTCAGATGTAACCTAGATTGTCAGATGTAACCTAGATTGTCAGACGATTGTCAATGTAACTTAGAGATTGTCAGTCTGATTCATGTAACCTAGATTGTCAGATGTAACCTAGCCATGGTTTCTGTAGTGATTTGTTTTACAGGATGAGGTCGCCAGCCTCAACTACCACCTCATGTTTTTGCCTCTTATGACATGCCTGAGGGAGAAGTAGTCCTATTCTATCTTGTCTCCTCAGAGACCCTGGTTGTACTACAAGGGGTAGCTAAATGTATCGTTACTTAGACAACCTTGACATTGTCTTGTGGTTTGTATAATATTAGTTGTTGGTTACAGTGTTGAAATAGAAAATATAAAACAGAAGGTAAGTAGCAGAAGTCATGAGGCAGGGGAAAGAAAGAAAAACATTGGTTGACTGTACAGGATTCATAGACATAGTGAGAGTGGTTGGTAGCATTTGCTGTACACAGCTGCAAGTAAAAGACAAGGCTGTAAGTAAAATTTTTGAATTCTTTAGAGCAAGCAAATCAAATTATATTTCATAATTACATAGCTTGACTCACCTTTTATAGGTTTGAGGGAGCTGGCTCAGCATCTGGCGAGTCACAAGGTCTCCTTGCCTATCCAACATTGGACAAACTGAAAGATCACTTCTCAGTTAGTGCAGCCCAAGAGTGGTTTGATATGTTGCTTGCTGCCCTTGACTGCTATTGCTGGGTATTTGGGGAAGGTCTGATGACTCCAGTGCAGCTTTTTACTGGTGGGTGATATAATAATGTTGACTCTGGTAAAACTGTATAGCAATGGTAAATTAATGCAAGTGTGTACAGGAGCTGGTTTTGTGATCATAAAAACAGCACAGTCTATGTAGTGGCCATTTAGGTCTTCTCCTGGAGGTCAAGAGTCACGAGAATGGCCCAAATTGTGAACAAAACAAGTGGCTGGCTTGAATACTTATCCAGAAAAGTTTAGGAGAAGCTGGATAATGTGCTGTGAACATTCCATGTGGTGTTTAGGGATCTCCGAGGAGAGGTTGAAAGAAACAAACCACAGATTTCTCAGGCATGTTGTGTCTAACAATAGGTTGTGCATGAGGCTGGCAACCTCATCGTGTAAAACATTGCTACAGAAACCACGTCTGCTGGAGCACATGACAAGCTTTAATGCAGACTTACTGCAAGGGGGCCAGAAGCAGTATTGATCCTTGCTCCTTAAGGAGTGTAAAAGGAGAAGGAGATGCTTTTCAAACTATATGAGAAGACCCCTTAAGAAATATATGCTTCCTGAAATATATATCTCCTGTTTAAAGTGTTTCACCTGCAGAAACTTTGTAACACACTTGGCAGTACTTTCAAAACCTGATAGCAATTTTAGATTTTCTTAATTTGGTATGTTACCCTTAGTGTGTTTTCATGTCTTGCATTCTGATGATAACCTGTTTATTTGTAATGGATGCTACATTGTGTTTATGCTTATTTAAAAGTGATCCTTACCTGCGTACTTTACATACAATGCTGTTTTAAACAAAATACAGTCATTCACTCACTCACTCACCATTTTTGTTTCTTTTAGAACCTAGAGCTGCAGGTATTGCCCACCACCAATTTCTATTTTGAACCATCTTGCCTTGGTTGTCTTAGCTTAAATTTCCACTGTTATTCTATGGGTTATTTTTAGCTCTACATTTTCCCCATAGTTTCTAGTGAAGGGATTTCCCTAGGAGCTGTCTTAAATGGATAATAAAAAGAAAATGTTTTTCCTTTTGTGTTGGTTGTCTGTTAAATTTGACCTGTGTGCATTTCTTTGATATTGTTATTATTATCACCTTCTTCCTTCATTCTATTTCATCCTTTTTTTTTTTTTTTTTTTAAACTTTACTCTTCTCTGTCTGACTGCCCTTCATTTTATTACAGTGTTTCTATTCCCAGAAGTATAGGCCTTCAACAAATGTTTGCCAGGTGCTCCTGTTGCATGCCATCAGTTCAAGGTCTACTTTATCCTTTTCATTTCTGTCTCCAGTTCTCGTCTCCATGTGTATTTTTTTATCTACCTCCACTTCTCATACCCTGGGGAGAGATACTGAGGGCAGTTAATGGTCACCTATTAGAGAATGGCACTGCAGTCGATGAATCATCAAGGCTAAGATTGCTAGAATTTGGCATCAAATGTAAGACCTGCATGGATGGGTGTATGAGAGGATGCATCCAGCGTGTATACAACCATCGTACAACAGGAACAATTAGCATTCATACCCTTTGACATTTACTGAGGGAGACTGAGCACCTGTGGGTTTGTGTGGAGTGCAATGACGTCGATTCTGATCAACAATAACAATACCCTCAGTATTCCAGAACAAGAACAGCCTGGTACTGCTATCAACAGGTTTCCTCAATGTGTGTCCTATCCATCTCCCGCTTCTTCTTCTCATCGTTTATTCTACTGGCACTGTATGGTTCTTAGTCACTTTTTACAACATGCATGGTTGGTTACAGTGTTACTATTCTGTGGTTGCTGTTATTATTGTTATGTTTTAATGCTCTTCTGGCATAAAAGAACTGAAGAGATATTGGAAATGTTACGTTTTTGTGTGCATTTTACCCTGCTTTTTTCAATTTAGGTAAAGGTTCTGAAATGAGTCACATCTTTGGAAGTGTGGTTTTCTTTCTGGAGAAACTGGCCTTCTCAGATATAGAGGGAGCTGCACATCTTGTCCCACAGAAAGAGGACCTGATATTTACACCCTTGGAAAGAGATGATTATAACAGGTCCTTCAATGTTTTGTTTTCCTAAATTTATAAATTTTACAACATACTGCTTGCATAATTGGAGATGTTGCTGTAGAATCACTAAATTAGTCCTGATTTTTTTATTGTAATGATTGAAGTCTGCTGAGAGACTGCATATGCTTAGAGTTTATTCTAGTTTTGCAGTGATCTTTATGAGATTTGCCATAATATTTAGAATTTATTCTGAGGATTACTATTATGTTTTGAATTTGTTACAAGATGTTTGGGCTTTTGTTTTGGTGCTTCCTGTAATGTTTGGAATCGTGTTACAGGTTGTTTCTTTGTGATATTTAAAATCTGTTGATGAGAATTGCATACAGATTTGAGCCTGTTAAATTAACATCAACAATTGTTGCAGTTTATGTGATCATTTCTATTTAATTGCACAACAGTAAGATCAAATCAGCTACCATATTCACGTTGAAGGTTGGCTGTAGTGGATCTCTAATGTCTTTTGGCTTAATGGTACACTGATAGACTCTTTCCTGTCCATCTCTTGCTGCTATCTTCCCATATACAGTGCTGTTTTCCTCTTGCATGTTTGCCTTCAAGTCTTCCTTCCATTATGGTTTCAAGGTGTCATTATTTTTTATACCACCAAATTATTGTAACTAAATTTGATCTCATTCATTATTTCCTCTTTCCATGATATATATCCACATCTCAATGGCCTCAGTTCTTTCTTCTAACTGATTTTTTTCACTGTCCACATTTCAATACCTTATAGTAATGAAGTTTATACAACACTTGATAACTCTCAATTTTAATTTGCGAGTTATTTGTTTAGATCTTAGTAATATAGCATGTTAGTTGTTTGATTTGTGAGTTATTTGGTAAGATGCTTGTAAAATGAAAGTGTGACAAATTAATTCCATATTTGCCAGTTTTATAGATCAGCTCCAACATATTTTTACTTCAACATTTTCAACTTTAGGTTTCTGTTTTTTGCTTGTCTGTGGGAATTTACTTTTTTTTGTGTTTTAATTTCTAAATCTTTCTTTTCTTGCATCAGAATGAAGTGTACAGTGATCATTCGGATGTGGAACTTTATGTCAGTTTTGCTTGCAAAACATTCCCAGGAAGTTAGCAAGGTAATTTCACTTTACATGAAGCTAGCTTTATCATGTTTTACCCGATGGAAAGGAAATTATAAGGATTTTATTACATTCCCTCTGTGGTGAAACATGTTGAGAACCCAGCATTGCACACTAAGCTTGGGGGAGTCACTTGAGCCCGAGATTTAACTCTGGCTTTTACTTGCTTGGCTGTGTGCAGGAAAATCTCACAATTAGTAGATGACAGATGTGGGGAGTTGGTAAGTGGCTCTGTGCAGGAGGTGATGATGCTTTGGGAGGACCCAGAACCAGAGCACAGAATTTTAGCACTGCATATTTATATAGCCCCCATGGATGGTGGGGAATATACAGTATACAGCCTTCCCTTCCCCTTTCTAGCTTGAAACCAGATGTGAGAATCCTTTAATCTGGGTTTCTTAATCTGTGGTCATCTAAATTTTTAACTAATTTTATATTTTTATTTAAAGTTCTTTAGTTACCTTGCTGGAACAGTTGATAGTTCAATGAGATGGCGGATGTAGTTTCTCAGCTGCAAACTTCAGAATTTCTGGCTCCAAAGACGATATTTGTAATTGTCACGAAGTGGTTTTACGTTTATAGAGTGTGCCTTGTGATGCTACACTGTAATTCTGTCTTTCCACCGGCCCGATTCTGTCGTCTATTTTGTATTTCCGGCCCAATTCTGTGTTCTAGTTTGAGTTTCACCATTTCTCTTCTCTTTTGTAATTATATGGGGTTTGCCTTGGTTCTTCTCATGTGAATATATATCGTGTTTGGTAATTTTGAGTAGGAAAATTAAACGGGTTCGTTTTATGATGGTAGGTTTATTTTATTCTAGCATCAGTTTTACCCTCTTCTGAATTTTTCGCAATTCCCATAAATTTCATTGTTTACGAAAATCGATATTTTCGGGCACTCCTGTATGACGCGTCAGAGGCACGAGACCATCTCGTAATGTGACGCAATTTCCTGACACGCGGTTTTCATGACGTCCGGAAGAAAAACGCAGGGGCCGAGCGTCACAGGACGTGACGCAATTTTAAGCCACGCTGGATTGCGTAGGTGGCCAGTATTGATTTTTCCTAGCGCTCCCATTGGTCCGAGTGAAAACTTAGGATAGACGTGGGAGAAATTCGCGTGGGTGTTTTCTCTTGTATATAATGAGACAGAAAACGGGGATTCGTTCTCTATGAAAAATAAGTGTCAGCCGCAAGACTTCGCAATTATCGTCTCCATTGGGGGAAAAACCGCGATAATTTGGTATGTACCTATTTTATTAATCGTTTTACTTATTAGTGGGGTTTTTGAGAAATCTCGGCCCTTAAGTTAAGTCAGTGGGAGAGACATTAACTTAAAGTTTAAACGTAAACGGTTTAGCGCCATTAATTATTATCTTTGTAGAACGATGTAAAACGTAAAAAGTGTGCATAAGTCTTTTTAGGATTTTTTGGCAGTAGATCGGAGAGTGTGAAGTTATGAGAGACACGTGTGCTCCAAATGGTAGAATATTGGGAAACCCCCATTTATTCCTGTATATTTTCTAATGCAAATTTATGGGGAAATCCCTGGTGTGTTCGTTAATTTTTCTGAGCCTTAAAAATGTGAGAAATATTGTCGGAGGGTTCAGATTTACGTTGTAAATGAATTATACTGCTTAGGGGGAGGAAAAACTATTTCCTATAGCGAGATTTAATTTAAATAGGAGTAAGCCGGGTGAAACTCCTGTGTTAATGGGTAAAAGGATTTCCCTATTTTTGTCAAGTTTGAACACGTGATCGGCCATGCGTAACGGCCATGTAACGTGTCAGATGGTGTCGGGAGGTTTTGTTTATTTTACCTGGCAGATTTTAGTAGAAGGAGGGGGGATGAAGAGGCCACGTGGAATAGTGGTATTTTATGTATTGTGTGAAGAAGTGAGAATGAAGAGACACGTGTATAGAATTATTTTATGTATCGTACATGTTAGAGATAAGCGATTTTAGAGAGGGTGTACATTAGACGCTGTTTCTTTTAATTTCAGCGAGTCTCGGCGAAACAGTGGGGAGCATAATTTTGTCTAATAAAATTATCCACGGCAAAAGACATCTCAGGGTCAGAGTACTCGAGTATCGTCAGGAGCAAAAGAAAATTACCCTATGGTCTCTGGCAGTGAAGTCCCTATGCTTCAGCTGGACCGAGGTTTATTTATCAGGCAGCCGAGAGCATCGCTATTATAGTCTCTAGCAACGGCAGGTGGCCGGGAGACTAGTTTCAATTTCAGACAGCCAGAAATCAAGGCTGTGTCTTCCTCTAAATCCGGAGTGGGAGAAAAGGGGAAAGTTTGCTCAGCAGCAGAGAAGCGTCTACAGTTAATCAAGTCCCTCATGCTTGATATCCGAACATCGTCATCACCAAAATCAGGAACAGGTGACAGGGTTACCATACCTAGGTCCTGATAGAAATCGAAAGAAGCGAGTAACGGAGACGCCGCATCACCAGCCCTCGAGTGTTAGAGAGACAATGAGACCAAGAGAGAGAGATAGAGAAGGAGGGAGAAAATAGACAGGACCAGTAGGGTCTGTTCAGTATCCATTGGACGGATAGACACTGAGGGAAGGTAAAATTCACTGAATATACGTGACAGACAGTGTTCAGGTAGATTGATGCTTTTTCTTCACAAATAGGGGCAGTGAATAAAATATGTTCTGCTTCCAGTTCGTTTTCTTTAAGGACTCTATATGAACTAGTATTTTTAAAGTGTTTCTTGAATGGCTTTTTTCTCAGTTACGTTCAGAGGAGCGGGGCCCATTACAGGTCGCCACAAGTTTAGCTTTAAAAAGTTCATATGTTACTGGAGTTATCGAATTGAGTTTGGCAGAACTCTGTATATAATTAATAATTGCTGGGATGCAGGTTGAATGATCGTTCTGAATGAAAGATAATCAAAACAAGAAATGCATTACAAATCATATTATAATCTGACGCGATAAATTACAGTTAGCCTATTTACTTATTAGCGTCGTCAATTAACAAATCAGGAAAACTTCCCGTGAGTTAAAACAATTAAAAGCACATCTATCTATACAGAACTAAACTGTATTAAAGTTATAATTTTCTTTAACGTCTGCAACATAAATTTACGCGTCAATTGTATTAGGAAATACTTTTAGCTGTAACATTAGTTTGCACTAGAACTTTGAAAATGGGTTTATTTAATAAGGTTAAATTTACACCACAATCCATTGAAATCAATTGAAATAACTCAACCACTGATCACTCGAAGCTAATGTATAAATTACCGTCTGCACAGAAAGAATACACTCCAATAGTCACGAAGGTAGATGAAATCCAGCAGGAATCCGACTGTGCTAGTGCAACAAGGATTCTGTCAGAGCGAACGATAAAATGCAGTTTCTCGGAGTTCTCTATTTATACTTCTCGAATGTAACTTGAATAGGGTGTGTTAGATTTTCGCACCTTTCTTGAAGTTGAGCAAAAACCGAGGTACCTCGCCGATGTGTTAACCGCTGCGATTCCTTCGTTTTCCCCGGTCTACCGATTTTCTTCCGTCTCAGGCTTCTAGCATGAGAGTGCGAAAATTTCTCGAGAAGCTAACTCTGTGAGCTGAAAGTTCCCTGATTCTTTAGATCGTGTGCCGCTGCGATTGAATTCTGAGATCTGTCTGTCTTTGATGGTACCGCTGTTCTGAGAGCTTTGGCAACTCCCACCAGGCGGGGTGACAGCCAGGTAAGAAAATGATCTGCTGTTTATTGCTCTAGAAACAGGAGTGAGTCTGTGGCCTGTCCTCTTTTGGGCCGGCGTTAAGGAAAAGATTGCTATAAATCGTTCTCAGAAATGGTTGTGGGCGGGATTTAACCTCCCAACAAAGGCCATGCGATCTCAAACGTTCACATAAGATAACAGGCTACATATTAATGATCCAGCGTGTAAGGTTCTCGTGGAAAAGCTGCATGCCGGTAAAAGTTACAACAGATGATCAGGGGTTCTAAAGTTATGAGAGGCCAATATTCTGTTATCATCCATCGAGTCAGGGAAATTCATTTGTCATACTTAGACGTACGTCACAGTCCTGTTGCCTTGGGTAATTTTGCACATGGGCAAATTTACGCTTCCCACTATTCTTGCCGGGACTCGCTGAAATTAAAAGAAGATGCGTCTATTGTATAACAATTCCAACCTAACGCATCTCTAACCTAACTCCCCTTCACTCGTCATTCACAACAATACAAAAAATAATATTGCCCATGTGGCTCACTCGTCATGTACAACAATACAAAAATTAATATTACCCACGTGGCACTTAAATCTCTCTCCTTCTCTCGTTCTTCACACAATACATAAAATACCACTATCCCACGTGGCCTCTTCATCCCCCCTCCTTCTACTAAAATCTGCCAGTAAAAATAAACAAAACCTCCCGACACCGTCTGACACGTTACATGGCCGTTACGCATGGCCGATCACGTGTTCAAACTTGACAAAAATAGGGAAATCCTTTTGTCCGAAATTCCGGGGTCTCCCTTTTTAACATTTACCCATGAGGTTTCCCGGCTTGCTCCAAAATTAAATTAAATTAAGTTTCGCTATAGGAATAGTTTCCTCCCCTAAGCAGTATAATTCACTTACAACGTAAATCTGAACCCTCCGACAATATTTCTCACATTTAAGGCTCAGTAAAATTTACGAACACACCAGGGATTTCCCCATAAATTTACATTAGTAAATACACAGAAATAAATGGTGGTTTTACATCATCATCATCATCATCAGTTGCCATCTCCACAACGAAGGTTGGCTGTAATGGATCTCCAACGTCTTCTGTCTCTTGTCTTGATGGTGCACTCTGATAGACTCTTTCCTGTCCATCTCTTGATGTTGTCTTCCCACTTATAGCGCTGTCTTCCCCTTGCACGTTTGCCTTCAACTCTCCCTTCTGTTATGGTCTTCTGCAAGGTGTTATGCCTTTTTATGTGGCCAAAGTATTTAAGCTGTCGAACTTTGACCTCCCTCATTAGTTCTCTTTTCATACCTAGATTTTCTAGGACCTCCTTATTTGTTTTCATCTCTTTCCATGAGATACGCCCCATTCTTCTATATATCCACATTTCAAGAGCCTCAATTCTTTCTTCCAAATGCTTATTCATCGTCCATGTTTCTGCACCATACAGAAATGCAGAATATATATAACACTTTATGATTCTCAGTTTTAATTTGTGAGATAACTGTTTGGATGTCAGTATATGTTTCATGTTGTTGAATGTAGCTTTGGCCATTCCTATTCTCTTCTTGATTTCTGTTTCACATCTGCCATCTTCTGTTATTATATGACCAAGATATACGTAGCTCTTGACTTGTTCCAGGATTTCCCATTTACGCTTATCTTTAATGTGGGTTTATCGTCTGTTTTGCTAATTATCATAGTTTTTGTTTTCTCAATATTAATGTCGAGTCCATATTCATGACTTATACTGTTCACTTGCTTCACTAGTTCTTGTAACTCCTGTTCGCTTTCAGCTAACAACACGGTATCATCTGCATATCTAAGGTTGTTTATTGACCTTCCACTGATGTTCAGTCCTGGTATTTCCTGTATCTGTTTGAAAATTTTTTTTCGGTGTATAAATTAAATAGGCAGGGGGACAGCACACAACCTTGTCTGACACCTCTTTTTATGTCTATGTATGGTGAATAATTCCTTCCAGATCTTACTGTGGCAGTTTGCTCCCAATAAAGGTTACTGAGTATTCTTATATCTTTTCCATCAATACCTATGTCTTTGAGGCATTCAATTATTTTCTCATGATGGACTCTGTCAAAAGCCTTCTTATAGTCAATGAAGCACATATACATACTTTTTTGGACCTCTGTATATTTTTCTGCTAATATTCTTAGGCAAAATATTGCCTCTCTTGTTCCACTGTTCCGTCTAAAACCAAACTGTTCTTCCTGGATTTCGCTGTCTACTTTACTTTTTATTCTTTCCTGTATGATTTTGAGCAGTATCTTAATTGCATGACTCATCAGGCTGATTGTTCTGAAGTCTGAACATTCTGTTGCATTTGGTTTTTTGGGCAATGTTATAAAAAACTGATGTCTTCATGTCGTGTGGTATATATCCTGTATTGTATACATCGTTGCATATTTCTGTGATTGTATCTATACCAAAGCTCTCCAGAGCTTCTATCATTTCAATTTTTATGTTATCCATGCCTGCTGATTTTTCCTTTTTGTATCATATGAATGGCATTCTCTACTTCTGATCTGAGAATGTTTGGGCCTTCATTAGAATCTGGTGATGGTTTTTTACCTCTGTTGTCCTCGAATAATTCTTTTACGTATTCTGCCATCTGTTTGATATGTCTTTCTCATCAAGTAATATTACACCATTTTTGTTCTTGATACAGCTTCCTCCTTGTGCAAACCGTGACCGATTTGATAATTTCTTTATTTCTTCATGCATATCTCTTGTCCTGTGCTTTGCTTCCAAGTCTTCTATTTCCTTGCATTTTGTTTCTATCCACCGTTCTTTTGCTTCTCTACACATAGTACGTATGTCATTGTCTATTGTTTTATATTCTGGAGTGTTTTTTGCTTTCTTTCTTTCGGTCATTTTATTCAAGATGTCATCTGTCATCCAAATTTGATTTTTCTTAGACTCCTTTTTAGGTAAATTTGCATTTGCTGATTGTATGCTTGTTTTTAAGCATTCCCATTTTGCGGTTGCTTTTTCTTCTGGGTTTTCTCTTCTATACTGCTCCATGCTTTCTGTCAATAACTGTTGATATTTATTTTTGACGTCGATTAAATATTTCTGTTTTATATCTGGTTGTTTCAGCGCTGATATTTCTATCTGGGGTTCCTCCTGTCTTCTGTTTCCTGCTCTTTTCAGCTTTATATTTACTTTGATGACGACTGGATTGTGATCTGAATTTATGTCGGCGCCAGGATATGTCTTTGCACTTGTGACACTGTTCTTAAATCTATGTTTTATCATGATATAGTCGATTTGATTTCGTGTTATATCTCCTGGGCTTTTCCATGTGTATAATTTCCTTGGGTGGTGTTCAAAAAAGGTGTTACATATGACCAGCTGGTTTTCTTCACAGAACTGGATAAGTCTGTCTCCTCTATCATTTTTTGTCCCTAATCCATACTGTCCTACTATTTTCTTGTATTTTCCTTTTCCTACTTTTGCATTCATATCACCCATTACTATCAACACATCTGTTGATTTGACTGGTTTAAGTGTGTGTTGTAGCTCTTCATAGTATTCTTCTATTTCTTCCTCGCTGTGATCTTTAGTTGGTGCATAAGTTTGTAAGATTGATATGTCGAATGGCTTTGCTCTCATTTTTAGTAACATCATTCTGTCATTGTGTGTCCAGTATCCACATACGTATTTTTCTAACTCCTTCTTTATCAACATTCCTACCCCTCTTTCATGTTTTTCTCCGCCTGAGTGTATAAGCGTGTACTGGTCTCTTTTTATGTAGCCTTTATCCAAAAGTCTTGCCTCTGCAACTCCCAGTATATCGAGTTTCATGTCTGTTGCTTCTAAAATAAGATTGTCAAGCTTTCCTTCTCCGTTCAGAGTTCTAACATTCCATGTTCCTATTTTTAGGCTTCTCCTACTAGTTTTTAGGTGGTCTTTCTCAGAATGCTCCCTTTCAACAGAATTTAAGGAACACTCGTCATTATGTACTTCCTTACTCATTAGAGGAGTTGCCTCTTCCCTGTTAATTTGTACAGTAGATTCTTCCCCAGGGGACAGAGAGTTCTCTACATATCGTTTCTTATCTTGTTGTTGTGATCCATTACGTTCTGTAGGAAGTACGTGGTAAGGCCCCAATCTCTTCCATGGTGGCTAGCCATTGTCTTTTTCTATGTCCGACATGCCTCTAGTGCGCCACACACTTTGCTGTTTCGCTTTGCGAGCCGTTGATCTTCTCAGATTCCTCCGCCTCACTCACCGTCTCAGTCTTTGTGTACTAGGGATGGACATTCCCTTGAGTAAGATTTCTCCTACTCCACCCATGTAGTTTAGCCAGTCAGCCAAGACTGTTGCCCGGGATGTGGCCACCGCCGTACACAAGCGGTATTCGAGGAGCCATACATGAGCTAGATAAAGAGAGGAGAACCAAATAGGATCCTGACTATCCTAAAAAGGACATGGCTGTCTCTCACCGTGAGGTACTATCCCTCTCTCTTTATCCTACATCCCGGTTTTACATAACATTCTACAAATATGGGCACACGTGTTTCTCACAACTTCACGCACTCCTATCTACTGCCAAAATCATAGAAAGAATAAGCACACTGTTGCATTTACGTCGTTCTTCACAAAAAAATGATAATGGATGGCACTATCGTTTAGAACTAAAAAGTTAATGTCCCCCGAAGAATTAACTACGGGCGAATTTCTCAAAGAACCCTCTAATGAATAAAACGATAATAAGATAAAATCCTACATACCAATTATCGTTTTTTTCTTCCCGCAATGGAGACGATAAAATACGTAGTCTGACGGCCAGGCAATTATTTCTTCGGAGAGATTTGCCCACAGTTCTAACTGGCTATTTATACACACCGGGGCCACCCACGCGTGTTCATTCCTAAGCCTACCCTAGCTTTCCCTCGACCAATGGAACTGCTTAGAAAAATAACCATAACTATGAGCTGCGCCAATCAGATTTGAAAACCGCGTGTCTAAAAATTGCGTCACGTCCTGTGACGGCCGCGTGTTTCCGGACTCGTGATACCGCGTGCCGGAAAAGGCGATGATTTTCGTAAACAACGAAATCTCCGTGATCGTGAAAAAAATCTATAAGAGAAAAAAACTGGCCGAGTGAAAACTAAACCTACCATCGTAAAACGACCCCATTAAATCCCTACCGAAAATTACCAAACACGATATATATTCAAATGAGAAGAAACAAGGCAAACCCTACTAATTACAAAGAGAAGAGAAATGGTGAAACTCAAAACAGAATCGGGCCTGATGAAAGTCAGAATTACAGTGTAGCATCACATAAGTCCCCCCTTTCAAGTACGGGAATCCGTGCTAAATCACTGAAATCTCTGGAATTCATACTGGTCCGTATCTAGATCTACATCCCGATCTAATCACTATCATAATTAGCATTATCATACAGGCCCATCTCCATATCCTTGAGAATCTTTGCAAGCCCTGGATCGTGAGGGTCACGCCAGGGGATTTTCTCCTGTCGACTGCAACCCGACTGGTCGCCCTTCCTCCTCCCTCTCATGTGTTTCCTTCGCCCACGAATTTTCCTGGCGGCGCGTGGTAAATAATGATTACCAAATGGTGCGACCTCCCAGTGTTTGGAAACAGTCTGACTGGCTTGGCCAGACATCACCGTAACAGGGCGTAACTGTTTACGGTTGCTTGAAGAACCGTGCACATGTTCCTTCTTGTCAGTATTTCCCTCCCTGGAGAGAGGTAATACCATCGGGGGCCTAATTCCCGATGACAAAGAAGATACTTCTAAAGTAAGAGGCGTCACCACTGTTTGACCTTTATGCTGAACAGGGCTGACAGGCGAATACGCCTCTGTAAATAACATTCCACTGTATTTAGAGGCGTCTCTCCTCCTCATAGAAAGACATGGGTGTTTGAGCTCCCGTGGGGCTCCGTGAATTTGGGGCTTTCCCCTTTCACTTCTCTGGCCTGCAGTAGGCCCCCTTGCGTTAGCAAGGATCGGTGTGGTTGGGTTTCCCAAAACTAAGTATGGGCTTCCCAGGATGAAATCATGTGCTGGCTGTGCCATTACAGCTGCCTTGATGGTGCCAGACACAAACTTGCATTTCACCTCAATATTGGCTACGGGCAGACGCTGTGAGATACCTCTTCTCAAAATGCCCCCAATCTCAACTATTTCTCCGGTCCACTGCCCTGGTTTCACCAAATGACGAGCGACGATACTGGGGTAAGTAAGCCCGCTGTCAAACAAACACGTAGTGGCCGTCCCATTCACTACGGCTGGTCCGCTGTTAGAGAACAACTTCTCTGCCTGGACTGGTTCCCATTTATTCCCTTTAGTCCATCTCACCGGTCTTAAACAAGCTGCATGGTGAGCTGGGGGTTTGTTCATGCACCGGGATGTCCAGTGGGAAGTGGTTCTACAATTCTGACAATACCTCTCATTATCTCCCCTGTTCCTAGCGGGTTCCTGAGAGGTTGTTGTCGGTGCTCTGTTATGCTGCTGGGGGCGCAAGTTATAACCAGAATGAGGCTCCTTGCGAGAAGGCCCTGGTTGCTGATGAGCTGGTGAAGTAGCCGGCTGCGATGATGAAGCTTCTTTGTCTGCAGCTGGCAGGTCTGGGTTTTTCCGTTTTTGTCCCAGTACTTCGGCCTGTGCTGTCTGGTACCTTTCCGCGAACACGATAATCTGATCCAGTTGCTGGGCCCCCTGCTCCGCCAGATACCGCCTCAAGTCGGGGGACATGTTTGCTTTTACCTGTTCACACAGAACTAACTCCTCCAATCCTTCAAAAGTTTTTGCCAGTCCTGACAGTTCCCTCCACCGGGTTAAGTAATTCCTCACCCGCTCTGCAAACTGAGCGAAACTCTCTCCCTTTTCCGGTCTGCTCTCCCTGAACATGGTTTGGCATTTGCGGGGTGTCCACTGAAACCTTTGCAACAAAGCGTTTCGCAGTGCCTCGAAGTTGTTCTGGTCATCTATGAGCATCTTGTTGTAAACTTCATACGCATGACCTTTGAGCGATTGCGATAATTTTAGGCACCAAAGACTCTCATCCAACCCGTATGCCTTTGCCATTCTTTGAAATTTCTCCAAGAACACGTCAATCTTTTCATTCCCGTTAGGGAACGAGTCAAATGGGAAGCTCATGGCTGCCATCCGGGGCCCTCCGTTTCCTGAGGTGTCTCGTACTCCTGCTCCGGGTGAATCTCCATTAGCTGAACTGCCCTCTGAGGATCGGTACTGCAGTTCCAGAGAACGCAGGGCAAGTTCGTGCTGTCTCTCCGCTGCCTTCTCCCTCTCATGTGCTTCCCTTTCTTCTTTCGCGGCTTCTGCAGCGGCGGCCCTCTCCTCTTTCGCTGCTTCTGCGGCAGCTATCCTTTGCCTTTCCTCAATTTCTGCGGCGGCTATCCTTTCCTCCTTTGCTGCTTCGGCGGCGGCTATCCTTTGCCTTTCCTCAAGTTCCCGTTGATTATGCCTATCATTTTCTCTGATCATGTAGGCTTTCGTCTCCTCTTTATCCATTCCCATGTCCTGGGCCGCGTCACGCCATGCAGCTCGTAATTTCGCCATATCCGCCATCTTACCTGTAAACTGCTGTAAGTTCACAACTGACAGAAAATGACAGAAAGGAGAACAAAAGGAAGGAACTACCTGTTATGTAATAGGAAGTATTCCTCCTATAACCGATGTCCCAAAAACCCGAACTCAGACTAGCGTCAAGTCTGAACAATAACCTGAAAAAATTTTTGTTAACAAGCTACCAAAAACCCGAAATTACCTTCCTGTTAAAGAAAAATATGTCGGTATGCCATCAATTACCTTTATGTCATATACATCAAAATTACCACAAATCTACTAGACTGCAACCTGTGGAAAAACCTATAACTGGATCAGTTCTAGTAGCTCAAGTCTAGGGGATATTTAAAGAAATTCTATTCTCAGAAAACTTCCTAGAGACACTCTATGAATCTAGATCACAGAATTGATCTCAACAGAATGATCCACCGGACGATTGCCGCCCACTTGTCACGAAGTGGTTTTACGTTTATAGAGTGTGCCTGAATGAAAGCAAGACCCTAGTATGAGAAAGTCTGAGAAAATAGAATTTAGATGGAAAATGACATGCCTGTGAACAGACACGACTATTGGCTCAAGGGATAGAACCAGGATTTGAATCTCCCCTTGCCACTTCGTGACTTTAGACTGGCTATAGTCTCGCCCTCCTCTAACTTCCTTTAAATACAAGGAGATAAGGTGTATAAATACGACCACAAACACCACTATACAGACAACATAGAGTAAGTATAGTAAAGAATAGAAGCTGATCCAGTAAATAATATATGTATATATTTATTTACATACAAGAAAAACATAAAATGGCATCATACGTCATCAGGTCAGTCGATAGCGTGCACTGTTGCACGGCCTGGAAAACAAGTAACAATTAAATTGAGAGACACTCAACAAAAAAAAAAACCTCAATCACATTCACTCTTCCTGTCACCCTGCTGAGGAACAATAAAAATGGTTAGTGATTAAAACCAACTCTAATTTGGTGGGGCTATCACTTTAGCCTCCACTCTCTAACATTAATAAGCTTTATACTGTCTCAGTCCTGGTGACTCTTCCTCAACGAACGGCTACACAGCTTTCTACTAGTTAGGCGATAGGCGCCTATAACTACACCACAAGAAATGCTAAAATAATAGACTTGGTTTTTCGAACGCAGACTCAGTGTCTATCCGTCCAATGGATACTGAACAGACCCTACTGGTCCTGTCTATTTTCTCCCTCCTTCTCTATCTCTCTCTCTTGGTCTCAGTGTCTCTCTAACACTCGAGGGCTGGTGATGCGGCGTCTCCGTTACTTGCTTCTTTCGATTTCTATCAGGACCTAGGTATGGTAACCCTGTCACCTGTTCCTGATTTTGGTGATGACGATGTTCGGATATCAAGCATGAGGGACTTGATTAACTGTAGACGCTTCTCTGCTGCTGAGCAAACTTTCCCCTTTTCTCCCACTCCGGATTTAGAGGAAGACACAGCCTTGATTTCTGGCTGTCTGAAATTGAAACTAGTCTCCCGGCCACCTGCCGTTGCTAGAGACTATAATAGCGATGCTCTCGGCTGTATGATAAATAAACCACGGTCCAGCTGAAGCATAGGGGCTTCACTGCCAGAGACCATAGGTCTGACCCTTAAGCTAGGTCCTGTTGCCGTGGGTAATTTTGCACATGGGCAAATTTACGCTTCCCACTATTCTTGCTGGGACTCGCTGAAATTAAAAGAAGATGCGTCTATTGTATAACAATTCCAACCTAACGCATCTCTAACCTAACTCCCCTTCACTCGTCATTCACAACAATACAAAAAATAATATTGCCCACGTGGCTCACTCGTCATGTACAACAATACAAAAATTAATATTACCCACGTGGCACTTCAATCTCTCTCCTTCTCTCGTTCTTCACACAATACATAAAATACCACTATCCCACGTGGCCTCTTCATCCCCCCTCCTTCTACTAAAATCTGCCAGTAAAAATAAACAAAACCTCCTGACACCGTCTGACACGTTACATGGCCGTTACGCATGGCCGATCACGTGTTCAAACTTGACAAAAATAGGGAAATCCTTTTGTCCGAAATTCCAGGGTCTCCCTTTTTAACATTTACCCATGAGGTTTCCCGGCTTGCTCCAAAATTAAATTAAATTAAGTTTCGCTATAGGAATAGTTTCCTCCCCTAAGCAGTATAATTCACTTACAACGTAAATCTGAACCCTCCGACAATATTTCTCACATTTAAGGCTCAGTAAAATTTACGAACACACCAGTGATTTCCCCATAAATTTACATTAGTAAATACACAGAAATAAATGGTGGTTTTACATAACATTCTACAAATATGGGCACACGTGTTTCTCACAACTTCACGCACTCCTATCTACTGCCAAAATCATAGAAAGAATAAGCACACTGTTGCATTTACGTCGTTCTTCACAAAAAAATGATAATGGATGGCACTATCGTTTAGAACTAAAAAGTTAATGTCCCCCGAAGAATTAACTACGGGCGAATTTCTCAAAGAACCCTCTAATGAATAAAACGATAATAAGATAAAATCCTACATACCAGTTATCATTTTTTTCTTCCCGCAATGGAGACGATAAAATACGTAGTCTGACGGCCAGGCAATTATTTCTTCGGAGAGATTTGCCCACAGTTCTAACTGGCTATTTATACACACCGGGGCCACCCACGCGTGTTCATTCCTAAGCCTACCCTAGCTTTCCCTCGACCAATGGAACTGCTTAGAAAAATAACCATAACTATGAGCTGCGCCAATCAGATTTGAAAACCGCGTGTCTAAAAATTGCGTCACGTCCTGTGACGGCCGCGTGTTTCCGGACTCGTGATACCGCGTGCCGGAAATGGCGATGATTTTCGTAAACAACGAAATCTCCGTGATCGTGAAAAAAATCTATAAGAGAAAAAAAACTGGCCGAGTGAAAACTAAACCTACCATCGTAAAACGACCCCATTAAATCCCTACCGAAAATTACCAAACACGATATATATTCAAATGAGAAGAAACAAGGCAAACCCTACTAATTACAAAGAGAAGAGAAATGGTGAAACTCAAAACAGAATCGGGCCTGATGAAAGTCAGAATTACAGTGTAGCATCACAGTAATCGCAGGTCTGGCTCTACATTAAGTCTGTTTCTGTATTTATTATTCAAATGAAAGTATGGCAAATCCTTTTGTTGTTGCTGTTTTTGTGCAGAATAGAAGGGTTGGAATGGTATGACAAGATCACCAATGTTGAACTGATGGACATAACCAAACAAATACCAGCAGAACAAGATGGGAGAAGAGGCTGGAGTTGGATAGGACACACACTGAGAAAAACCAACAGATAGCATTACAAGGTAGTCCTTGTTCTGGAATCCCTAGTGCAAGAGATTTAGAGGGAGACCAAAAATGCGTGGAGAATGGAATTAGACACGAAGGGGATAAAGAAGACATGGAAAGACCTTAAACGGATGGCACAGGACAGGAAGGTTTGGCATGTATTTGTTGGAGGCCTGTACTCCGAGGGGAGATGAATGGTAGTGAATGAAAGTCATACATGTCTCTTTAATTGTTGCAGGTGGTGCCATCTAATGTGTGGTGTGAGAACCTCTGGAAACTTTTGTGTGAGTGTATTGTGAGACCCAGCACAGTTGGGTTCAACATGGCAGATACAGAAATAATGGTTCAGTTGCCAAAAGAGGTTGGGAATATGTTTTGTTTAGTGTGAATACACTTTGTATTATCTGGATAAGTTTTGTTTAGTGTGAATAAACTTTGTGTGATTTTGAGAAGTTTTGTTTATTGTAAATTAGCTTTGTGTGATTTGGATGTCATGTTTAGTTTGAATAAGCTAATTGTGATTTAGATAAGTTTTATTTAGTGTGAATAAGCTTTGCGTGATTTGGATATGTTTTCTTTAGTTTGGTTTATTGTGAACAAGCTTTGTGTAATCTAGATAAGTTTTGTTCAGTGTGCATAAGGTTTGTGTGATCTGGATACGTTTTGTTTAATGTCAATGAACTTTTTGTGATCTGGATATTTTCTTTAGTGTTAATAAGTTTTGTTTGATCAGGATACATGTTTTTTTTAGTTTAAATAAACTTTGTTTGATTTAGATAAATTTAGTCTAGTGTGCATAAGCTTTGTGTGATCTGGATAATTTTTTTTTTCAATATGAGTCAGCTTTGTGTGATCTGGATGTTTTGTTAAATGTGCATAAGCTTTGTATAATCTGGATACTTTTTTTTTTAATAGTGTGAATAAGATTTGTGTGATCTGGATAAGTTTTGTTTTTGTCACACACAGTCTCTTTCTCTGTCACCCATTTAGTGTTTCTTTAATCTTAGAGTTCTTCCTCAGTTGTCTTTCTCCGTGCACCTCTGGGTCTATTTTCCTGTCTGCATCCATTGCTTGTCATTATCTTCTGTCTCTGTTAAAGTGTAAAATGTGACAGACCCATTTTTGTCTCCTTTGTATGACCTCAAAATTGTTGTTCCTTGTTCATGTTTGTTCTTGGATAACTGTTTCTTACCCCCGCCTTCCCATATTACTCATGGGTTTCTTTGCCATCAAATTCTCCAAGGGTTCTTTCTGCTCTTCTATCAGATTTCCATGTTCTGTTCTTTATATAAAAATGGTTCTTGGTACAGTTTTAGCTTTGTTTTGAGGCTGGAAATCTTCAATTTCAATACATGACGTGAAAGTAGTATTAACGGAAGCTAAAGCAGGTGTGAGAAAGGCTCAGAGTATGCTGAAGGAATTAAAAAGAAAATCTAAAAGAAACAATCATTCTTTGTCTTCTTTTTCAGATGAATCAAGTTCTTTTTGTGTTGACCAAGTACCTTCCTGCTCCACTAATGAAGCAACTCAAGTCCTGTCTCACTCAGTGCCTTCATCAAGACCGGTAAAGAGGTTTTGCACATTAATTATATATATACCACAAGGGTTTTGGACCTTTTACATCTAGGTACCCTACAGATCAAAATAGGAACATGAAAGGGCATGAGAGGTTTTCATTGCATTGGGAAATATATGGAGATCAAAAGAAATCAAGTCAAATACAGAAAGAAGAATCTTCAACTCAAATATAAAGGTAGTTCTATTATGACAGAAAAATGGACAGCAACATAAAGGACTATTAAGAAGTTACATAATTTTATAAATGGCTGCTTGTATAGAATAGAAGTATTGAAATTTTGTAACAGATCACCAATGTGGAACTGATGGCAAGACCTCGGCAAGTGCCAGTGGAACAAGAGGTGAGAAAAAGACTCTTTCATTGGATAGGACACACACGGAGGAAACCTGTTTATTGTATTACAAAGCAGCCCTTGTTCGGGAATCCTAAAGGCAAAAGATATTGAGGGAGACTAAGAAACACATGGAGAAGGGAACTTGAGACTTACACAATAGGAGTAAGGAATATATGGAAAGACCTTGAGCAGATGGCACAGGACAGGAAGGCTTGGCTTGAATTTGTTTAAGGCCAATGCTTCTCAGGGAGCTGATGGGTGAAGATGATGATGATTCCATAGATATTATAAAAAGTTGAAGCAGATTTTTAAAAGTCTTTGATAAACATGTTCACAATAAGAATGCAAACTGTTGTCATTTCTTATGAATAATTCAACAGCGATCTCACAGCCTTATTGCCTATAAATCTGGCATCGACTGAACTCGACTACACACACCTTGCACAAACTGTAGACGGGTACAGACTTTTGCATTCTGCCAAACTTCTTACTGAGCATCTGCCAGGTGGGCTAAAGAAGAAAGACAGTTTGGCACTTCAGCTGTTTGATAATGTTTTTGAGGTAATATTTTTATTTGTCAGATGCCTAAAAGTTGATTAGATATTTCAAAGAGAGGAAGTGCTTAGTCAATTGCGAACTGAACATTGGCCCACAGAGACGCACATCCACACAAAGCTGTTTGGGAGTCTTGAAGAACTTTCAACCACAGCAACATACATCCAGAAAACCGGACTTCTTGTGTAGACATTTCTAAACAACAGCGAACGAGAAGAAGAAGAAGAAGAAAGAGAGGAAGTCTGTGCCATGTAAGGCTTAAAATTTTGACACTTGGTCTTTCAATATTAGCATTGACCAGGTGGGAGGGGATGAGAGTGGCATATTCCGCACATGCCCCTGATACTGACTTTCACTATTGTATGCTATGCTTTGCATTTAAATAAATAAATAAAGTTGTTTTTCTGTAGTTTTGTACTTCTTTATTTCTCATGAGTGACTGAAACGTACCTTTATGTGTGTTATTTATTTATCATTGCTGTGCAGAGTGGAGGGAAAACATTACCAATCTTACAACAAGTCGTCTTCTGTTTATGAAATTATTGCCAATTATCTATCAGTTGTTTTAGAAAAGGTATTTGGTTTATTTTGGGCCGTCCACAAGAAAAGTGATCTTTATCTTATGCATGGAATGCATATCTAAAGGATATAAGAAGAAGTTCACATCTGAGATGAGATTGTTTAAATTAAAATAAATAAATAAAAAAAGCTGCAGATGTCAGCATGAGAGGGAGGGAGCAATGAGGAGATTAAGAAGTTAGTTGGGGGTAACACCGACTTCATAGAGAGACAGAAAATAAAATGGTACGGACACCTTGTCAGAATACATTCACATCAACTATAAGTATTTGTTAATTGTCAGTTCTGTTTATAAATGTATTTAATGTTATCTTATACTATTATCATCATTTTCCTTTGCGCTCCTTACAGAGCATGAAGCCACTACTACAGCTGGTCTCCTTGCAGGAAGCCTGCACCAAGCAGTCACATACTCTTGTGGCAGTGGTTTCTGTGTCGATTTGTTTTACATATTGTGGTTGCCAGCCCCATTCACAACCTCATATTATGACATGCCTGATGGTGAAGTAGACCTATTCTTTCTCTGTCTCTCCAGGGACTTATATGGGACTTGTGCCCTGAATATATTATAGTTTATATTACATTTTTTATTGTGAGCTCTATCATCATTTGTAGATGTATTTTATCTTTTTACCACAAAAACTTCAACAAACATGGACAAGTCAAATAAAGAATATAAATCAACTCAGCCGCCCAAGACAGAAGAAGGTCCTCTGGAAAGGAGGCGCATGAAGCAACCTAGAGAAAGCCGAAAGGAGTCTGGGTTGCCGACTAACCTTTTTTCGTCTAGGAAAATCTCCAGGATTGGCACCTGGAATGTTCGCACTCTGTGTGAACAAGGGAAAACTGCACAGGTAGCAGCAGAAATGAAAATTACAGGATTGATATCCTGGGTCTCTGCGAGACACGGTGGAAAGGCATAGAGAAGAGGAGATTGATCACAGGAGAAATGGTGTTGTCCTCAGGACATGAGGAGGAAAGAGCCCACCACAGTGAAGGGGTGGCTCTAATGCTGTCCAAGGAAGCACAGAAGGCACTTATAGAATGGGAAGCAATGGGACCCCGAATTATAACAGCAAGGTTTAAATCAGCCAAAAAGAAAGTAAATATAAACATCATCCAGTGTTATGCACCAACAAACGATAAAGAAGAATCTGTGAAAGAAGACTTTTACACCAGACTACAAAATGTCTTGGACAATAAGAAAAGAAAGGACATCACAATTTTGATGGGGGACCTAAATGCGAAAATAGGAACAGACAACACTGGCTTTGAAGAAATCATGGGAAAGCATGGATTAGGTATGATGAACGAGAATGGGGAACTATTAGCAAACTTCTGTGCTTCAAATCAACTAGCTATAGGAGGAAGCATATTTCCACATAAAAGAATACATAAAGCAACATGGATATCACCAGACCACAGAACTGAGAATCAGATTGATCACATATGCATAAGTAAGAAGTTTAGGTCATCATTGCATGATGTGAAAGTATGTAGAGGAGCAGATGTTGTATCAGACCACCATCTTCTGTTGGCTAAAACAAAATTAAAACTCAAGAAATTTACAACAGCATATAGCTATAGACAACAGTATAATGTGGGATATCTAAGAAATCAGGAAATAAGAGAAAAATTTTCAATCACAGTATCCAACAAATACCAAGTACTCCAACAGCTGGAAGATGAAACAGATACGGAAGACCACTGGCAACAAGTAAAAAATATATGGAACGAGACATGTGAAGAAGTACTGAGAAAAAGAGAACATCAGCACAAAGCATGGATAACAACAGAAACCATTAGTAAGATAGAAGACAGGAAAAACAAGAAAGCAGATTTAAACAGAAGCAAAACCAGAAGCTCCAAAGCCAAGGCTCATGAAGTGTACATAGAAGCAAACAAAGAAGTAAGAAGAAACATCAAAAGAGACAAGATGAAATATATTGATGATTTGGCAAGGGAAGCAGAGGAAGCTGCAGCCAAAGGAAATATGAGGGACCTGTACAACAACACAAAGAAGCTAACAGGGAAATATAAGCAAGCAAATGGCCTCATAAAAGATAAGAATGGAAAATTGCTTAGTAATATACAAGAACAAATGAAGAGATGGACAGAACATTTTGAGGAACTTCTCAATAGACCATCTCCAACTAATCCCCCAGACATCCAGCCAGCAGAAGAGGAGCTACAAATCAGCTGTGAACGACCAAGTAGAGAAGAAATAAAGAAAGCCATAAAGCTTCTGAAAGATGGAAAAGCAGCTGGTCCAGATTGCATTCCAGCAGAGGCCATCAAAACAGATATTGATACCTCTACAGAGATATTATACAAACTACTTGGCAAAGTCTGGGAGAGAGAGGAAATACCAGCAGAATGGAAGGAAGGTTATCTGGTCAAGTTGCCTAAGAAGGGAAATTTACAAGAGTGCACAAATTATAGAGGAATAATGTTACTATCAGTGCCAGGAAAAGTATTAAACAGAATCATCCTTGAGAGATTAAAAGAGTCCATAGACAAGCAACTGAGAGATGAACAAGCAGGTTTTCGACAAAATAGATCCTGTACAGACCAGATAGCCACATTGAGAATAATAGTTGAACAAAGTCTGGAATGGAATTCACCACTATACATCGGATTCGTGGACTATGAAAAGGCATTTGACAGTGTAGACAGAGAATCACTTTGGAAATTGATGAGGCATTATGGAGTTCCCATGAAGATCATTAACTTAATAAAGAAGACCTATGAAGACATGACATGCAGAGTTCTTCATGAAGGACAACTTACAGAACCGTTTAGGATTAGAATGGGAGTGAGACAGGGATGCCTCTTGTCTCCATTTCTTTTCTTACTAGCAATAGATTGGGTTATGAAAACAACTAGCAATAGATTGAGTTATGAAAACATCGACATCACACAACAGAAATGGAATCCAGTGGAATCTGACTAAACAGCTTGATGATCTGGATTTTGCAGATGACTTGGCTCTTCTGTCCCATAACCATAATCAGATGCAAGAGAAAATGAAAATTCTCGATGAGAGGTCACAACAAGTGGGCCTGAAAATACACAGGGAAAAGACAAAGATTATGAGAATAAATGCAAGAAATGATAACAAGGTTGAACTTGAAGAAACACCACTAAAAGATGTAGAATCGTACACATATCTTGGAAGTAATATAGACAAAGTTGGAGGGACAGACAGTGATATCAAAATAAGAATACAAAAAGCAAGAGGAGCTTTCATTGCATTGGGAAACATATGGAGAACAAGAGAAATCAAGTCCAACATGAAAATAAGAATCTTCAACTCAAATGTGAAGTCAGTCCTATTGTATGGCTCTGAGACATGGAGAACAACAAAAACAACAACCAAAAAGCTACAGACTTTTATAAACGGGTGCTTGCATAGAATAGAAGGACTGAAATGGTATGACAAAGTCACAAATGGGGAATTGATGACAAGAACCAGACAAGTGCCTGTGGAACAAGAGTTGAGAAGAAGACGCTGGCGATGGATAGGACACACATTGAGGAAACCGGTTGATAGCATTTCAAGGCAGTCCTTGTTCTGGAATCCACAGGGAGAGAGAGGCAGAGGAAGACCAAAAAACACATGGAGAAGAGAACTTGAAACAGAGGTGAAAATTATGAGGAAAACATGGAAAGAACTTGAGCGGATGGCACAGGACAGGAAGACTTGGCATGTGTTTGTTGAAGGCCTGTGCTCCTTGGGGAGCTAAAGGGTATTGATTGATGCTATCTCCTTCCCTGATGATTCCAGAACAAAGACTGCCTTGTAATGCTATCAGCAGGTTTCCTCAATTCATTGCCATTTCTAGTTCCACTGGCACTTGTCTCGTTCATGATTGATTTTGGTTAATTAAGCTGACGTACTGTGGCCTAATTTTACGCTGACACAACTAAAACAACAACTATAACTAGCCTTCTCTAGGAATTCCTAAAATTCCCGATGATTATAAAATATATTGAACAATTGTATATGGTATAATCCTGCTGATCTACCTGCCGTCAAGAGTTATTGATTATAAATTATTGAACCCCCGATTGTACATGGTTGTTCATATATGCATATTATATACTGATAGAAGATGATTATTATATATTGATGATTGATGTGGTTATATAACTAACCAGGAGATGATCTATAAAAGTATTAATCACATTGTTTATGGTATTCTGTAAAAACTAATTCGCAGGAGATGATTTTAATAAATGTATTGATAATACATATATTTTAACAAGTAGGACATATTTTATAGATAAGAATTGATTCTGGAATTTTTAAATGTGCCAACTAGGGCCAAAGAAACTTTCAAATCGAAGGACTAGAAAGGGCCAAATAAGTCCTTAAGCAAAAAAGTCCTCCTGCTCTGAACTTGGCCAGATCTCTCCTCATGTTAGCACTGGAAGTAGGTTTTAACGTAAGTATTGTGTGCTCCCAATATTCTTATCACAGTTTAATTTGTAACAAGTTAGCAAACACCTCAAGTTGGTAGAAATATATACAAACATCAAGACCCCCACGCGGAGAAAAGCCAATTGTTTAGCTCAGCATAGCAGTCATATTTGGTCCTAGGCTTCAAAATAGGTATCTTTAGAATGTTGGTCCTCTTTAGCAATCGCTTTTTCTAGTGAAAAAACAAGGGGGTACATTTCGGAAATCAAAACTGTCGTGATCTCATTTGAATTTTTTAAATAATGAAGGAGGAAGAATGGATTTGGTATTTCGTAATGTAAAAAAAACAAATGAATTTGTAAAAGACATGGCATAACAGAATCGCTCAGTACTTCATCAATTTAAAAAAATAATGTGGACAAAAATATGATCTGGAAGATTCAGTAACCATGGATTGAGAGGAAATGAAAATATCGATCACAACAAGTGGGGGACGGAAAAACACAGGGAAAAGACAAAGATATGATATGCTAAATGCAAGAAATGATCTTGAACATGAAGAAACACCACTAGACAAATCTACATAATCATGTTGGGGGCATTCATGAGTGTGTATCTCTCTTGTGTCAAATTTGAAAAGCTTTGAATGCACTCTATCATCAGTTATTGTTTCAGGCTGATATTCTGATCAGAAAACTCCTAGACAAAACAGCTGTACAGGGCTACCGTCGAGAGGCAAAAGTAGGCCACGGTGATCTGTTCTTCACAATGTTCAGTACAACACTGGCCAGTCACATTTTTCAACTCAAATGTGAAAGTTAGATGGCTCTGAGACATAAACAAACTCAACAACCAAAAAGCTATTGTGTTATCATGGACAAGGTACAAAGAACAAATGGGGAATTTGATTGAACAACAGTGTGTTGAGTTCACACATTGAGAAACCGGTTGATAGCATGCAGTCCTGCTGTTCATGTCTCAAGGACCGCAATACATTTCGCAAAAAGTAAATGTAGAGCTGAAATTCTTGGTTAAAATAGTTTACTACTTTTTTAACTTTTAGCACATGTGCAAAAATATATTTTTTATTGTCTTTCATTGGGGAGCTAAAGATTGATACTTTGATTCTGTTTCCTCAAATGTTTAAACATTTCCTATTACTTTCTTTCAGGCACTTGTCTCTTTGCCTGGTAACACGATTAAGATGTTCTACATTGTTTAAGCTGGGTTTGGGGTTAATTTTTATTTGTATGACTGTGATAAAATGGAAAAACTTTAGTTTGTTTCAAATATATCAATGGCTTGAATTAAAAATTTATGTGCTTTACAATGTAAGGTGACATGTTTAAATTAAAATATTGCCCACTGAAGGAGATGATATGACCTTGTTTTCATTGTATATGGTTATATGTACCACTTGTGTGGACATATTTTATTAGCCGTATTGTTTCTCTAAAATGAATTTAAGTTGTAACTTGTGCCAGATCTCTCCTCATGTACATGCCAATAATGTAATTTAACAATTAATTTATAATAAGTACCAAAATTACGCTTCAAACTGCAATTCGATAACCAATGAAAAAAAACAAGGGGGTTTTTAATGGTGAAAGTTAATAAAATCATGGATGCAACGGATCTGGATTTATATGATTAAGATATTCTTCATTGTTAAATAGAATGAATTTGCAGTGCAATTCAATAAGGCGTTAGAAACATTTTCATATACCAATTTGCAAACCTAGGCGAAGACATATTGCTTTGAGGTCAGTGAACTTCACGCATTAGAAGGAAGATCCTAGAACCAAATATGAAACAACATCTAAGAGGTTTTACATACTGAGACAGATGACAAAGTGCCATATCTCTATAGTTACCTCATATTTTGTGCACTCTATCATGTTTATTGTTCAGGCTGAATCCACTTCTGCAAAACCTCCCCCCATCTCCTCCTTCCTTCAGCTGTAGGGCTACACCTTCTGTATTTTTTTTACCTGTGAAATTTTTAAAAAATGTTCAGTACAATCTTGGCCACCCACATTTGCCCAGTTAGATCATGACATCATGTGTGTTTACATGAGACAAGGCCAACAGTTTGAAAACTAACAACCAAGAAGTTATAATAGACTTTCATAAATGAGTGCTTGCATAGAACAAGAGGTTTGGAATAATGGTAAGACTGAATCACCAGTATGGAACTAATGACGAGAACCAGACAGAATCACCAGTATGGAACTAATGATGAGAACCAGACAGAATCACCAGTGTGGAACTAATGATGAGAACCAGACTTGTACCTGTGTGGGGTTAATTTTTATTTGAACCAGACAGTCAATCAAATAAAAAAATGACGAGTTTCAACAGATACCAGTGCAATAAGGCTGAGAAGAAGATGCTTTACAAATGTGACATGATTTTTTGAATAGGACTTTTTATACCACTTAATGAGGAAACCTGTTTTTAATATAGCATGCCTTGAATGTAATTTTTGTAAGGCAATTTTATAAGATATAGGGAAACCCCAGATGGAAACCCAAAAATAAAGGAAAAAGAGCTGAACACATAAAATGAAAAGGATAAATGAGAAAACGTAGAGAAACCTTAAGGAACAGACGGCAATTCAAAAGAGATAATTATGGAATGTGTGTGGACAACTTCAAGACCTGTGAAGTGCATGAGAATTGAAGGGTATTGAAGATAATGATGAGTGATGTCTGTTGAGTTACATACATGTCTGTTGTCTGGAATTACAGGAGAGTAGATCATCTAGCACTCTGTTGATGGAATTACAGAAAAGTAGATCGTCTAGCACTCTGTTGATGGAATTACAGAAAAGTAGATCGTCTAGCACTCTGTTGATGGAATTACAGGAGAGTAGATCATCTAGCTGAGATAAAAGTTACATATAGGTTGCACTTATTCCACATTCCAAATTTTCTTAAGTCTGAAAACAGACTTGACTTTATCAAGGTAAATCTTAGAGCACTCTGTGTTTCCAAAGTGAGTCCCCACAGCTACTTTACAGGGAGCTTGTGACGCTACACTGTAATTCTGACTTTTAACAGGCCCGATTCTGTGGTTCTAGTTTGAGTTTTCACCATTTCTCTTCTCTTTTGTAATTATATGGGGTTTGCCTTGGTTCTTCTCATGTGAATATATATCGTGTTTGGTAATTTTGAGTAGGAAAATTAAACGGGTTCGTTTTATGATGGTAGGTTTATTTTATTCTAGCATCAGTTTTACCCTCTCCTATATTTTTCGCGATTCCCGTAGATTCCATTGTTTACGAAAATCGATATTTTCGGGCACTCCTGTATGACGCGTCAGAGGCACGAGACCATCTCGTAATGTGACGCAATTTCCTGACACGCGATATGACGAGTCCGGAAGCACGCGGCCGGAAACACGCGGCCGTCACAGGACGTGACGCAATTTTAAGCCACGCTGGATTGCGTAGGTGGCCAGTATTGATCTTTGCTAGCGCTCCCATTGGTCCGAGTGAAAACTTAGGATAGACGTGGGAGGAATTCGCGTGGGTGTTTTCTCTTGTATAAAATGAGACAGAAAACGGGGATTCGTTCTCTATGAAAAATAAGTGTCAGCCGCAAGACTTCGCAATTATTGTCTCCATTGGGGGAAAAAACCGCGATAATTTGGTATGTACCTATTTTATTAATCGTTTTACTTATTAGTGGGGTTTTTGAGAAATCTCGGCCCGTAAGTTAAGTCAGTGGGAGACATTAACTTAAAGTTTAAACGGTAGCGCCATTAATTATTATCTTTGTAGAACGATGTAAACGTAAAAAGTGTGCATAAGTCTTTTTAGGATTTTTTGGCAGTAGATCGGAGAGTGTGAAGTTATGAGAGACACGTGTGCTCCTAATGGTAGAATATTGGGAAACCCCCATTTATTCCTGTATATTTTCTAATGTAAATTTATGGGGAAATCCCTGGTGTGTTCGTTAATTTTTCTGAGCCTTAAAAATGTGAGAAATATTGTCGGAGGGTTCAGATTTACGTTGTAAATGAATTATACTGCTTAGGGGAGGAAACTATTCCTATAGCGAGATTTAATTTAAATAGGAGTAAGCCGGGGAAACTCCTGTGTTAATGGGTAAAAGGATTTCCCTATTTTTGTCAAGTTTGAATACGTGATCGGCCATGCGTAACGGCCATGTAACGTGTCAGACGGTGTCGGGAGGTTTTGTTTATTTTACCTGGCAGATTTTAGTAGAAGGAGGGGGGATGAAGAGGCCACGTGGGATAGTGGTATTTTATGTATTGTGAGAAGAACGAGAGAAGGGGAGGAGTGTGATTTTAGTGCCACGTGGGATAGTATTATGTATTGTTGTGAAGAACGAGAGAAGGGGGAGAAGAAGTGAGAATGAAGAGACACGTGTATAGAATTAATTTATGTATCGTATATGTTAGAGATAAGCGATTTTTGAGAGGGTGTACATTAGACGCTGTTTCTTTTAATTTCAGCGAGTCTCGGCGAAACAGTGGGGAGCATAATTTTGTCAAATAAAATTATCCACGGCAAAAGACATATCTCAGGGTCAGTGTACTCGAGTATCGTCAGGAGCAAAAGAAAATTACCCAATGGTCTCTGGCAGTGAAGTCCCTATGCTTCAGCTGGACCGAGGTTTATTTATCATACAGCCGAGAGCATCGCTATTATAGTCTCTAGCAACGGCAGGTGGCCGGGAGACTAGTTTCATTTTGTACAGCCTGAAATCAAGGCTGTGTTTTTTTCCTCTAACTCCGGAGCGGGTTAAAAGAGGGAAGCTATTCAGCAGCAGAGAAGTTTTGTCTACAGTTAATCAAGTCCCTCATGTTTGATATCCGAACATCGTCATCACCAAAATCAGGAACAGGTGACAGGGTTACCATACCTAGGTCCTGATAGAAATCGAGAAGAGAGTAACGGAGACGCCGCATCATCAGCCCTCGAGTGTTAGAGAGACACTGAGATCAAGAGAGAAAGATAGAGAAGGTGGGAGAAAATAGACAGGACCAGTAGGGTCTGTTCAGTATCCATTGGACGGATAGACAATGAGTCTGCGTTCGAAAAACCAAGTCTATTATTTTTAGCATTTCTTGTGGTGTAGTTATCGGCGCCTATTGCCTAACTAGTAAAAAGCTGTGTAGCCGTTCGTTGAGGAAGAGTCACCAGGACTAAGACAGTAGAAGCTTATTAATGTTAGAGAGTGGAGGCTAAAGTGACAGCCCCACCAAATTAGCGTTGGTTTTACTCACTAACCATTTTATTGCTCCTCAGCAGGGTGACAGAAAGAGTGAATGTGATTGAAGTTTTTGTTGAGTGTCTCTCAATTTAATTGTTACTTTGGTTTTTCCAGGCCGTGCAACAGTGCACGCTATCGACTGACTTGATGACGTAATATGCCATTTTTATGTTTTTCTTGTATGTAAATAAATATATACATATATTATTTACTGGATCAGCTTCTATTCTTTACTATACTTACTCTATGTTGTCTGTATAGTGGTGTTTGTGGTCGTATTTATACACCTTATCTCCTTGTATTTAAAGGAAGTCAGAGGAGGGCGAGACTATAGCCAGTCTAAAGTCACGAAGCGGCAAGGGGAGATTCAAATCCTGGTTCTATCCCTTGAGCCAATAGTCGCGTCTGTCCACAGGCATGTCATTTTTCATCTAAATTCTATCTTCTCAGACTTTCTCATACTAGGGTCTTGCTTTCATTCAGGCACACTCTATAAACTTAAAACCACTTCGTGACAGAGCTGTAAGGCTAAGAAGAAGAAGAGAGAGGCTTTTTTGGTGTGTTAGTATGAGATACCTCATTTGTATCTGATGAGAAAGTATCCACTTGTGATATCTGGTTTGTGTAAACAGTAGGTACTGGTTTGTTGCATATGCGATTGTTGTATTTCTTCAAGGGCGGGTGTCAGCCTGTGCTGTGAGATTTTGAATCAATGGACCAAACTGAGGTCATGGTGGGGAGATGAAGCAACACAAGAAACCCAGAGTCTTGCACTTCTTATACTGACTAAACTGATGCTCATTGACAGCAAGGTGAGTCAGCGTTTGATAGAAAGGTGAATTAGTATTTGACAGACAGGTGAATTAGTATTTGACAGAAAAGTGAATCAGTATTTGACAGAATGGTAGTCAGCATTTGACAGAGTGATGAGTCAGTATTTGACAGTGATGCGTCATTATTTGACAGAAAAGTGAATCAGAATTTGACAGAATGGTACTCAGCATTTGACAGAGTGATGAGTCAGTATTTGACAGAATAGTGAGTCAGTGGTTGACACTAATGTAAGTCAGTATTTGACAGAAAGGTAAATTAGTGTTTGACTAATGGTTGTCAGCATTTGACAGAATGCTGGGTCAGTATTTGACAGTGATGAGTCAGTATTTGACAGAGTGATGAGTCAATATTTGACAGAGCAACGAGTCAGTATTTGACAGAGTGATGAGTCAGTATTTGACAGAATGGTGAGTCAGTTTTTATAGAATGGTGAGTGCATTTTTGACAGCAAGGTGAGACAATGTTAGCAGAGTGAGTCAGTATTTGATTTTACTAGCAATGCAGTCATGTAAAAACACCAAAAGTAATATTAAGGAGTGCAGATGAAGACTAGTGGGGCTAATACATAAACAAAGTAGGAGGAAGAGGATACAAATTGAAAAATAACAAAAGGAAGAGGAGGAAAAAGGAAAACTAGAAAAATAATATGGACAGACAAATGAATGAAAATAAAGCTATTTAAATATATATATATACACACACACATGCACCAGATAAAGAAGCCTCTGTGTGTGTGTGTGTGTGTGTGTGTGTGTGTGTGTGCGTGTGCATTTGAGAGAAAGAGAAAAAAAACAGTAAGTTATAATTTATCTCTTTGTTGAATGATTTAATTTTTCAGAATGCATGTGATCCAGACATGAAGACATTTATACCAGTATTTGAGATGTATCAGAGCATGCTGAAAGATTCTAGGACAACAATGGCATTCAAGGTATTACAGCTAGCCAGGTTTTTAAAAAAATATTTCCTTTTTTTTTTTTTTTTTTTTTTTTTTTCTTAACCAGCGGCACTTGGGCTTAAAAAAATATTTCCTTAACATGCAATAAATTTCCGGCCGTAAACATTTTTTGAACCATGAACACCTGGTCGCCAAGATTCCCAAAAAATATTTCCTTAACATGCAATAATTTTAAGATTATTTTTGTAACTCTTTGATTTGCATATGGAGCTGTGGTAGCACAGTGGTTAGTGCACTGGTTTCCTAGCTTGGTGGTCCATGGTTCGATCCCCAGTTGAGGTGGGATTTTTTAAACCGCAAACGGCTCCGGGGTCGACCCAGCCTCATGAATTGGGTACCAGAGCAACTCTGGGAAGGTTTAGGCAGCTGGCGTGATGCTGACCACATCACCTCTAGTGTGCCGATGGTCAAGAAAATATGAGCCTAACACCATATTCCCAATATGCCTCAATGGGCATGTAACGGGATCCTTTACCTCTTTACCTTTTGATTTGCATAATTGGTGCATAATATAGAAGGATGGAAGATGTGATACAGCAGTTAAGAGAATTAAAATGGCCAGAAATGCAATTAAGTAGAATGGGATAGTGATATAAATAATACAGAACTCATCATATATGATGATAGGAAACTCTTTACAGAGCGATACAACGGGAAGCAATCTGATCATCAGAAGAAGTCCCCCCCATCTGACAAGTGTTTCGGCCCGATATACTCCTTTACACTCTAAGGGGAGCGGGCCCACTTGGGTCATATAAAATAAATTGCGATAGAAACCACTGCAGGAGCAGAGGCAGTGCTTTGGTGGTCTTGTATAAATGGCCAGTGCAGTTGTAGCCCATGTTTCATAAAGAAGAAAGAAATAACACAGAAAATCAAAATGAGGATGAGCATCAAGTAGTAGCGTGGGTTAGAGTGCTAGCTTCTCCAAGTTACCACATTTTAAATCTGGTAGTATGCCTAGCTCCAGTGCTTAGCTGTAAATAGGTACCTAAATCTGCTCGTGGGTTAGGGAAAGCAAAGGCAGAAAATGAGGGATCTGGCCCCCCCCCCCCCCACCTCATACAGCTGTGACCTAGTTATTGGAAAAACAGTTATACAGCTTGATAACATTGAAGTGTGAGTATGCTGTAGCATGTGCTCCCCAGGGGTCACTGAAGAGACACAGAAACAATAGGACTACTACTTCCTCAGGCATGTCTTACAAGGCCACTAAAATGAGGTTGTGCATGGGGCTGGCAACCTCATTATGTAAAACAATTTCTGCAGAAACCACAACTGCATGAGCATGTGACTGCTTGATGCAGGCTTTCTGCAACAGGACCAGCTGTAGCAGTGGCTCTATGCTCCATAGGGAGCAAAAAGGAAAATAATGAAACTGTGGAATGGAGCAGACTTCATTGAAGCACAAACAACCTCTGGAAATACTAGGGCTGGATGAGAAATAATGCAGGAAACCAGAATCAGACAAATAAAAATATCTAGGACTTAAACAAAAAAGACATTACACTTAATTGTTCTGGAATAATTAATCTAAATTGTTAGGTAGGTTGCCAGAAATAACTTAATGAATTTAAGTGCATTCATCAAGTTTTCAGTTTATTAAAGTCATGAAACAATATCATTGAAAATTTGACAAAGTATGTGAAGATTATTTGATTAAAAAAATTATCCTCAAGTGATCGACTTATCCAAGACTTTGTTTCTTATCTTATTCTCTGTGCTATTTCTTCATTGACAGTGCAATAATATTCCTCTTTGTCATTCTGAGTTTCAACTTGTTCTTTCTCTTCTTCACCGTCTTCTTTTTTAAATGTAGATATCTCCCTTATTTGTTTTACTTCTCTCCTTATTTCCCCTTGTCATATGCTTGTATTTTCCATTGGTTTTCTTAATTTCCAATATTGTACCCATCTTTGTCTCTGTTAGGTTGTTTGTTTTGTTTTGTTTTGCAACTTGTTTACATATTTTCACTTCCATCAAAAATTTCCTGTGGCAGTGCTCTCCTTTTTGGAAACCTTTATATTCATATTAGTATCTGTCAACATGTAATGTATAGTATATCAACACAATACAGATATACACACTACCACTGCACGTATGAACTTCATGCAGGACAGGAACAATAAGGCTTGTACACACTAAGGGCTTTACGAACAGTGGTGATACTAATTAAGGCACGCTCAAATAGCAATAATTCCCTTTATTTACTGAACAATAACTTGGCCAAATGTTGCCATAATGAGATACAAAATACATGTGCTACTAAAGCAAATAATACGGTATCCGATCAGCCTCATTGTCAAGTCTGACCATCACTCGGCATAATGAGCGATGAGGCGAACTACAGTGTACCATTATTATATAAATATCAAAACACTGTGAGAATGACAATAACAGCAAATACAGCTGACAACATAGAGCAAAGTAGTTCTGAACCAGAACAAATACACCAGTACTAAATTCACAATGGCAACTACTCACTGTCCCGCCATAGACCGAAAATACGATATCACAACCGGCTTCCCAAAACACACGTCTCTACGAGACGCCTACCAAGACTCCAGAATCTATGGCTTCTGCGCCAAAATTCAACCTCGTCACGTGACATCACATGACGGGTTGTTTGCACCGGAACTCAAACATCTCGAGATTCGTTTACGGGCCCAGGAAAACATAGCTTGGCTTACAACCAAGCATACAAGTAAAACGGCAGTAAAACGTACCGTGACAGTATCATTTTCTTGTTCTTTGTAGTTACATTTTAATTCTACTGTTTTAATTGAATGGTTTTGGTTTCTTTATATTTAAAGTTCTATTTTGTGCATCTATATTTGGATGGACAATGATTTTTATAGTTTCACTGTCTTTTGTCAAATGTAATGCTCTTGTTTTGTTTATTTTCTCTGCATCTCATGTTTTGTTTTTATGACCGAAGAATGATATTTCCAGAAATGTTCCAAATGAATATTATATTGGTCATGTACAGAACACATCCTTACCATTTGTACTCTAGCCTGCCTATACATTTACTTTGTTCTGACATGGAAATGTTAGAACATAAACAGATCCATCTGTAGGAAAGTTGTTGGTAGTTATTATTAGGTCTGAAGGAAGATGCTAGCTGTAGCTATTATAAAATATGTTTATTTATTATGTTTTAAAATTATTTCTTTAAAATAGAACCAGGCCCTGGACTTGCTGCCATTTTTTGCTACTTTGAAAGATGATCACCAGGAACAGTTGAAGTAAGCAGTAATGTCTTTGTTGAGAAAGCTGTTTTCAGTTCTGCATGCAGAATGACAGATATGGATAGAGAGTAAAAATAGAGAGTAGCTTAGACAGGAATTGGACCTGACAGAGCTGGAAATTGTAATATGGAAGAAAACATTCACGGATAGAAAAGAGCTGTCATATGTTTGTGGCAGAGAGCTGTAAGTGTTCAGAATGTGGCAGAATAAGAAGTTATGGTCATATATTTAAGATAAAGCAACCATATTATTTTCAACCATACGAGCTCGGGGACGGGCGCACCTCGGAAAACAAGTCCGGCGCAGGGTGGAGTGCAGTGACACCCCCAGGCTGCAGCGAATAGAGTCTACCTACTGTTGAACATAAACAGAAAAGTGAGTGAGCCCCACTCACGCCGTAGAACATGAGCAAAAGTACATAGACAACTAGGTTCCAGAAGGCTGCGACAGGGCGAAACCACATTATCACGCAACTCATCATTTTCTAATCTTTATACAATGGCAGTAAACACCGACGCAAATAAATCACTAACTGGTGCGTCTCCGCTGGCCTGAGAGGGAGCTTGCCACCATGCAGTGCAGGTGCAGGGCTCAGATCCTCGCACAGATCCCACCCACCGCAACTGGGAGTGACACCACTAGAAACCGACTATGTGAGGACAGCACGCTGTCGGAGTCAACAACTGACCAAAACACAACTCTCACCCTGGAGCACCCCAGCGGATCCAATATACCAAGAAGCCCGGAGGAATGCATATGGAGATGAACCGCAAGCCAGGCAGTTGAATAGCCGCAAACCGCCCGCTGCAGTCAACCACAATACACGTCCTCCCGACCGAAAATGCATATCCCAGGCGACACACTAGAACTCATAACAAACCTTACACAAGCCTGTGTTACTCTCCCATCAGTACAGAACCGATCACGCCACGGCTAGTCCTAACCTGGTGTGAGTACCAACCACAATCTTTACCACCCCCTAACCATGCCCACCACTTCCCCACCAACGGATGGCAGGTCGTACCGTCCAAACAGCATCAAAATCCGACGTCCAGGAAGTCCCACTGCATGCCCACGCCCACCATCACAAAAGACTTCAGACCGCATACAAGGCCCAACACACCGCCGAGATATCACAGCACAATCCAGGTACCTCAGCACACTCCGACTTTATATAACGCAGTTGGGAGACTTTAATAGCCACTCCCAGAGCAGGGGACAAAAACCAAGGCTGGATCACATAGGAGAAGAGGTTGAAAAACTTGGCAATATGAACACGACGTAAGATATTAGACGCTCCCTAATCCTAGTTGCAGAAATTCCACATGAACTCCTACCTTCTACTCCTGAGGGAAGGCACACAAACTTCAAACCAAATCTTGCCGTTACTCTCCACGAACCAGATATAGCTGATCTGATTAGTAAAGAATGGTGAGACCGACCTAGGGGTAAGCGCCCATGGACGCGCCAACAAGCTTGACTGTCCAGAGATTGCAACACTCATGTACAAATGCCCAGCCAATATACCATCATGGTGCACGACCCCAACCGCCAACTCGTGGGATTCCACCTCCACCTTATCCCCCCGTCAGGGCCTAGGACGACCCCACCCGTAACCGGAACCAGGACCTACCATCCGTTTACCCCAGTCGCCACCAACCCGAAGCCCGTCACTAAACCAGCTTCGCCAAAATACACCCTATAGGAATACTCCCAACGGGAAGTTAGCCACGGCGTAACAAGACATACCATAACTGGACCGAGGGGCACAACACCAATAACGCATGGAAGGGCCATAGGACAGTGTGGCTTAGCAAAGGACTCAGGGCGTATCCTCAGCCTACACTTGAAACACGACTACCACAGGAAAAGGCTGAAGCACGCAAATATACAGAGACAAGCTAAACTCCCACCGACCGCAGTGCGCGCCGACACCCTAGGCGTCGCAAGTAAGCCAAGATGCCACTGCCTTGCCTTCCCACGCATTGGGCCGGATTAGAAAGTCACCCGTGTCTCACGGGCAAATAACATAAGACTGGCGGAACTGCACACTCTATGGCAGGACTACACCAAATTGCGTCTTACCGTTGTTGCGCACCATGTTCAGCAGCGGAGGAGACCCAAGCAGCGGCGGAGCCTTGTTTCAACTAAGATCCATTACACTCAAGCACCTTAAAGCTCCAATAATCAAATCGAAACAAGCGTACAGAGAGAGAAAAAAGAAAACGAACAAATCAGGGTGCAACGGCAATGTGGAACAGTGACCTCACCACCTGCCCCACAAGCGGACACAACCATCACACTAGTAGAACATACATAGAGAGTCTATTACACCGAAGGCAAAAGTTTATCAAAAGGACACCACTGCCGGAAAACTCCACCGTACAAAATCCTCAATACTTACAAGCCAAGTAAAGATCTTCTCTACAGCCTCCCATCCCCAACAGGCTATCTGCACAAACCATCCCACAGCTGTAATCACGGCCACCGGAACCCCAAGAATGGAGAAGAAAGCCCATCACAATACCCATACTAAAGAAAGGGTATCTGAGTAAAACCGGAGGCTGCAAGTTACCGGCCAATCAGTCTCACAAGCTGTGTTGGGAAGACTATGGAGCGAATAGTCAACCACAGATTGAAATGGTATTTAGAGTCTGAGCAGATCCTGGGGTGCCTGGAACGAAGCCTTGCATTTAGGAGAATGCTACAGTAATAGAATACCAAGTTTCCTTGTTTACATCAATGACCTGGTGAAAGATCTCCCTGCAGGAGTGACAGCTGCCTTATATGCAGATGACCTAGTACTCTGGTGCGCTGATGAAAATGTCACCACAGCAAATTATAGAATGCAGCGGGCAGCAGACATGCAAGTGTCATGGGCAGAGAAATGGCTTATCACAATAAACACAGACAAAACCTCCACAACACTGTTCTCCCTCGCCCCCAAGGACAAAGCAGCTAACATACACCTAGGGACAACCGTGATCAAGGAAGAAAGCTACCCCACCTATCTTGGGGTGACATTTGACCAAAGGCTTACATGGAATAAGCATATTGAAAATGCAGAAGGAAAGGCCCGAAGACGACTAGGCATACTCAGAAAATTAGCAGGTACCAACTGGGGAGCAAATGAACGAAATCTGAAGAAGATTTATAATGGAGTAATAAGACCACACTTAGAGTTTAGCTCAGCAGCATGGTCATCAGCTGCTAACTCACATCTGCAGTCTTTGGACAAGGTGCAAAATCAAGCTCTCAGGCTCATTACAGGAGCCATGAAAACTACACCAATAACAAGATGCAGAAGTTGCTGGATTACAGACATTGTCCCATAGAAGAGACACAAAAACCATGATCCAGATGGAAAAGTACAACAGTATGCCAATGCACCCAATGAAGGCAAGACTAGATGATCTGGCATTGGGACGTCTAAAGCGTAGCAGCTTTGTGCATCGGGGGAAAAGACTTATAAGACAGCATCAAGAAGACCTATCCATGAAGACAACACCACTGAAGCCCACCCTATACCCTGTACCATGGGAGCAGGCCAGCAGTGCCCTCCAAATTAATACATCAGTCAGTGGTCTCACAAGTGGATGTGAGTATAATGATCTGCAAAAACGAACTGCTACATTGAGTATGATCCAAGAAAGCTATCCCGATCAATCATGGATACATGCCTATACAGATGGATCAGCAACTAATGCTGTTAGGAATGGAGGTGCCGGTATCTTTATCTCATATCCTGACAACCACTAGGTGGTAAATTCTGTTCCAACTATACAGCTGAGGTTCAAGCTCTAGAGCAAGCTGCAAATATGATTTATAACACCAACTCTGACTGCCACCAGGTAGTCATCCTCACAGATGCACTGTCTGTCCTGCAAGCTCTCAAGGGTGGTAAACTCCCGCATCTGAGAAATGAACTAAACAAGGTAGCTGCCAAAAAGAGAACCATACTTCAGTGGGTACCATCTCATTGTGGTGTACCCGGAAATGAAAAGGCAGATAAACTTGCAAAAAAGGGAGGAGAATGTGAACAAGAAGATAATGAAGTCACATACTTTGAGAAAAAGAGAGCTATCCAGACTATCAGAAGAGAACAGAACCAACCCAAAGACGACTATCACACTCTCGACCGGCAGGGACAGATAACTATTTTTTCGACTCAGGACAGGGCATAACAAACTGAATAAACACATGCACAAGCTACGATTGTCTGCTTCACCACCACTGTGCACATGTGGATTAAACGAACAAACTGCTGAGCATGTTCTACAGGACTGTCCTCTGTATGACCAGTTAAGAAAGATATACTGGCCGAATGACTCAACACTAAACTCAAAGCTATATGGAGTTAAAGAGGAACTTCAAACAACAGTCGAATTCATCATGAGAACTCGTCTGACGGTGTAATCATCAAAGATGCGATCGCAAGAAGAAGAAGAAGAATCATTAAGATATCATCAGAATGCTAGGAGACATAGATAAGAATGTGAACAATATAAGAATACTTGTTTTTTTTTTTAATGTGATGGGAGCAAGAAATGGTTGTAAGAGTGGAGAATAAACTGGGCAGTTTTCAACCAGTAAGACAGGGTGGGAGAAAGATGAACTGGGAATTCATATTGGAAGGTACTATATAAATAACTTGAGCTGTGCAGATGTCATGTTGTTGATAGCAGAAAATGAAAAAGACCCACATAAAACTTAGATATTATAGTAAATAAAAGTACAGAATAAAAGAATTTAACTGAACAGCCAAAAAGACAGTAACACTGCTTATCTCTAAGCAAAGGATGATAAACAGAACAAGATTAATAAATGCAGACACAGTTTAAAAAATGTAGGCACAATGATTACATCAAGTGGAAGAGGCATCACTGAGATTAAGAACAGAATGTCAAGCAAAAACAGCATTATATAAATTAAAGAACATCCTGTGAACTACATCCTTGTCATTTGACACAAGAAAAGAGTTCTGAAGTGTTACATCAAACCAGTATTATTGTATGGAAGTGAGTCCTGGATACTGTACACAAATAAGGCAAAAATGTTTGGGGGCAGCATAGGTGCTGTTTCATAGAAGAATGTTAAGAATTCCCATGGGCAACTAATAAAGAATGTTTAAAAAGAGCTAATGAAAAAAAAAAAAGAGATAAATATACGGAGAAGATAATCGTTGGACATGTGATGAATAAGAACCCTCGGAACACATCGTGATCATAGGAGAGTTTAAGGAAAAAGTATTAGAAGAAGATGGACAGAACAGATAATGGAAAGCTTCACACTGTGGCATGGGTAGAGATCAACAACAGAACTGGGGAGCCGTGCTAGCGTAGTGGTTACAACACCGTTCTGGCGACTGGGTGATCCAGGATCAAACCCGGGCGACGGCATTTGAGGATTTTTTGTCGACCGGGATTTGGACTGGATTAACTCGAGACCTGGCGAGAACATTTGAAGGAGTGTCGTCGACCAGGGATTGGCGGCTCCTGAGCCGACCCAGCTGTAATGGGTACCTCCGAAATCAGCGAGTATCTGCCTGAATGGCGAGGGACACCTGTCTCTGTACAAGAAAAAAGGGATACTCACGTAAAATCAATGTCAGGTTAGACATTAATAATAACCTGAGATTTCACCTCGAGTATTAGCGGGCATACGAAAAAAAACAAACAATAGAGCTGATGGAGAACATCAGAAATTGAGATCTGTTGAGAGATGTGATCACTTACCTATACCTGTAGGCACATCATTGAAAGTACCAGACTTTCATAAATGTGTGTTGCTCAGTATAGAAATAGTGAAATGGAATGACAGGATCACTAATATGGAACTGATGTGAAAAAAGAAACATTGGTGGAACAACAGGTGAGAAGAAGACATTGATGTTGGATATGACACATATTAAGGAAACCAGTTGATAGCTTCCAAGGCAGTCCTTTTTTTTTGGAATCCCCCAGGGTTAAAGAAATAGAATGAGACTAAAAACATGTACAAAGAAACTGGAGACAGATATGAGAAGAAGACATGGCAAGACCTTGATTAAATGGTACAGGACAGGAAGGATTGACATGAATTTATTGAAAACCTGTGCTCCACAAGGAACCGAAGGATGATGATGATTCAGTGTTAAAAGAGCCATAAGAGTGCACATTATCCTTTGTTGTAAGGTCTGTTTTATTTTATAGCTGTTGTTTGCTATGGAGATGACAAGAAGCTTAATGCTACTGGAGATTGTGATCACTGTTCTGTGTAGAGAGAGGAAACACTCACATGAGGATGCTATACAGATGGGAATAGCAAACTTTATCAAGAGGTTAGTGTTGTAGATTTGATTTTACTAGAGCAAACATTCACTTGAGGATGCTATACAGATGGGAATAGCAAATTTTATCAAGAGGTTAGTGTTGTAAATTTGATTTTACTCACTGTTTGCTGAAATGTGTTGATTTGTTGATCAGGGCTTTTATTTTAAATGTGTTTTATTTCTAAATTGGAAGCAGCTGACAGAATCATTATCAGATATTAAGTAATTTCTAAAGCATTGTAAGTTTTCATGATATCAAAATTGCTTATTAGATATTAAGTCCGCCTGTAACAGTCAGGATAGCATTAATATTATTTCATTATCCATGACTTTTCTGTGGAACATAGGGCTTCAGCAGCTGTCCCAGTTCCTTCCAATTATTGTCCTTCTCCATGTCTTATCTGAAAGGATTCTGTAAATAAAATTCTTCATAAATGACTCTACATGTTAATATGTTTTCTTTATTAGTTTAATGAGCTCATGGAGAACTCAATAGTACTTCATCAGTTTCAGCGATTCTCCATTTAAACTAAGTTTTTTTATAGTCCACTAATTCAGTTCCAAGCTATAATTTATTATTGTGCACAGTATAGCTATCTACAGGCTGGGTTCTTTTTTTGGGTCTAAAATGTGCTTGTTTTGCGTTTAATTGTCAGTCAATCATTTCCCTGTTTGCTCATGGGACCACCTACATTTTTTTACATATTATCAGTAGCCTTCTATAATTGCTTTGCCTTCTAATTATGGAAGCAGTTGTTACTTATTGGATGTTGTAACTGTAACATTTTCTTTTGTTTTCTAAGATAACCCACATTAAACTATTGTCTAGCTATGTTTTATTTCATATGTTCAGAGTTTCATCTACATTTTGGCTAACAGGAGATGGTGATCTGATGCCATATCTGCTCCTGTTCATACTTTTTCACAGTGTAGTGATCTAAACTTTTCTTGATGCATGTAGTCATATAAGTAATTTTTCTCATCTTTTCATATGATTATACGTGTGTGTGTACCCCGTGTAGTTCCTGGGGGTCTCTAAAGAGATGAGACAGAATAGGGCCACTGTACCCTAGTGTGACGCTACACTGTAATTCTGAATTCCAACCGGCCCGATTCTGTCATCTATTTTTGTATTTCCGGCCTGATTCTGTGGTTCTATTTTGAGTTTTCACCATTTCTCTTCTCTTTGTAATTATATGGGGTTTGCCTTGGTTCTTCTCATGTGAATATATCGTGTTTGGTAATTTTGAGAAGGTAATTTTAATGGGTTCATTTTATGGGGGTAGGTTTATTTTTCACTCGGCCAGTTTTACCCCCTTCTGAATTTTTCGCGATTCCCGTAGATTTCATTGTTTACGGAAATCGATATTTTCGGGCACTCCTGTATGACGCGTCAGTAGCACGAGGCCTCACGTAATGTGACGCAATTTTCCGGCACGCGGGATTTGCAAAGGTTGCTAGTATTGATTTTTCCTAGCGCTCCCATTGGTCCGCGATTTGTGTAGGGCGGGAAGCCGCGTAGGCGGTTTCTCTTGTATATAATGAGACAGAAAACGGGGATTCGGTCTCTATGAAAAATAATTGCCTGGCCGTCAGACTACGTGATTTATCGTTCTCCATTGCGGGAAGAAAAAAACGATAATCGGTATGTAACTATTTTATTAATCGTTTTTCTTCTTAGTGGGTTTTTGAGAATTTCGCCCGTAGTTAATTTCTTCGGGGGGGGACAGTAACTTTTCAGTTTTAAAATAAACGATAGTGCCATCCATTATCATTTTTTTTAAAGAGCGACGTAAATGTAACAGTGTGCTTATTCTTTCTATGATTTTGGCAGTAGATAGGAGTGTGGGAAGTTGTGAGAAACCCGTGTGCCCATATTTGTAGAATGTTATGTAAAACCACCATTTATTTCTGTGTATTTACCAATGTAATTTTATGGGGAAAGCCCTGGTGCGTTCGATAATTTTTCTGAGCCTTAAATGTGAGGAATGCAGTCGGAGATTTATGTTATCAGTGAATTATATGGTTTGGGGAAATAAATCATTCCTACGGCGAGATTTAATTTAATTTTGGAGCAAGCCGGGAAACCTCATGTGTTAATGGGGGAAAGTAGGCCCGGAATTTAGGACAAAGGAATTCCCTAGTTGAAATGTTTTGAACACGTGGGTATTCATGCGTAACGTGTCAGACGGTGTCTGGGCTATTGTTTATTTTACCTGGCAGATTTTAGTAGAAGGAGGGGGGATGAAGAGGCCACGTGGGATAGTGGTATTTTATGTATTGTGTGAAGAACGAGAGAAGGAGGGAAGAAGTGAGAATGAAGAGACACGTGTATAGAATTATTTTATGTATCGTATATGTTAGAGATAAGCGATTTTAGAGAGGGTGTACATTAGACGCTGTTTCTTTTCATTTCAGCGAGTCACGGCGGAAACAGTGGGGAGCATAATTTTGTCAAATAAAATTATCCACGGCAAAAGACATATCTCAGGGTCAGTGTACTCGAGTATCGACAGGAGCAAAAGAAAATTACCCTATGGTCTCTGGCAGTGAAGTCCCTATGCTTCAGCTGGACCGAGGTTTATTTATCATACAGCCGAGAGCATCGCTATTATAGTCTCTAGCAACGCCAGGTGGCCGGGAGACTAGTTTCATTTGGTACAGCCTGAAATCAAGGCATGTTTTTTTCCTCTAACTCCGGAGCGGGTTAAAAGAGGGAAGCTATTCCGCAGCAGAGAAGATTTGTCTACAGTTAATCAAGTCCCTCATGCTTGATATCCGAACATTGTCATCACCAAAATCAGGAACAGGTGACAGGGTTACCATACCTAGGTCCTGATAGAAATCAAGAGAAGAGCGTAACGGAGACGCCGCATCATCAGCCCTCGAGTGTTAGAGAGACACTGAGATCAAGAGAGAAAGATAGAGAAGGAGGGAGAAAATAGACAGGACCAGTAGGGTCTGTTCAGTATCCATTTGACGGATAGACACTGAGTCTGCGTTCGAAAAACCAAGTCTATTATTTTAGCAATTCTTGTGGTGTAGTTATCCGCGCATATCGCCTAACAAGTAAAAAGCTGTGTAGCCGTTCGTTGAGGAAGAGTCACCAGGACTAAGACAGTAGAAATTTATTAGTGTTAGAGAGTGGAGGCTAAAAGTTGACAGCCCCACCAAATTAGATTTGGTTTAAATCACTAACCATTTTTATTGTTCCTCAGCAGGGTGACAGAAAGAGCGAATGTGATTTGGGGTTTTTTGTGTTGAGTGTCTCTCAATTTAATTGTTACTTTGGTTTTTCCAGGCCGTGCAACAGTGCACGCTATCGACTGACTTTTGAGACGTAATATGCCATTTTATGTTTTTCTTGTATGTAAATAAATATATACATATATTATTTACTGGATCAGCTTCTATTCTTTACTATACTTACTCTATGTTGTCTGTATAGTGGTGTTTGTGGTCGTATTTATACACCTTATCTCCTTGTGTTTCAAGGCAGTCAGAGGTGGGGAGACTATAGCCATTTTTTTTAGTCACGAAGCGGCAAGGGGAGATTCAAATCCTGGTTCTATCCCTTGAGCCAATAGTTGCGTCTGTCCACAGGCATGTCATTTTCCATCTAAATTCTATCTTCTCAGACTTTCTCATACTAGGGTCTTGTTTTCATTCAGGCAAACTCTATAAAATTAAAACCACTTCGTGACACCTAGGCATGTTGTACAAGGCCACTAATATTAGGTTGTGTATGTGGCTGACAGCCTCATCATATTAGGTTGTGTATGTGGCTGACAGCCTCATCATGTCACAAAAATTGCTATAGTTTTTGTGACGTCAATGCACTCTGGGCAAACCCATAGGTTCTCAGTCTCCCTCAGCAAATGTTGAAGAGTTGAATGCTAATTGTTCTTGTTGCATGCTGGTTGTATATATGCCAGATGCATCCAGTCATACGTCCATCCCTGCTAGTCTTACGTTTCATGCCAAATTCCAGCAATCTTAGCCTTGATGATTCATTGATTGCAGTGTCATTCTCTAATAGGTGATCATTAATTAATTGTCCGCAGTATCTCTCCCTTATCCATATTCAATGCACCATCTATGGGTGCTCTTGAAGTTAGTCAAATCGCCACAGAACCCACCACTATAGGAGCATGTCAATGCTATTCCTGCAAGAGGCTTCCTGCAAGGGGGGACCAGCTTCAGTGGTGGCTCCATGCTCTTTAAGGAGCGCAACGTTTTTAAATAAAAGATATTTAATGACTAGTTTTTTTTCTTCAGTGTTATGCCATCCACACAGCTTCCAAAAATATGGTGGTTTCACTTTGCTAGGCTGATTTGATTTTATAATTTCTTCTAACAACACTTTCTAATGTCATTTTACATATTCATGAGCTGTTTCTCTTTCATACACTCTTGCAGTAGATAGGGAACAGAATAATGGATTGAAAATCACTTGGCAGTCCTTTAAACTCCTTCTAAGCCCTAACCATATTACACAACAGGATAATGGATTGAAAATCACTTGGCAGTCCTTTAAACTCCTTCTAAGCCCTAACCATATTACACAACAGGATAATGGATTGAAAATCACTTGGCAGTCCTTTAAACTCCTTCTAAGCCCTAACCATATTACACAACAGGATAATGGATTGAAAATCACTTGGCAGTCATTTAAACCCCTTCTAAACCCTAACCATAATACACAACAGGATAATGGATTGAAAATCACTTGGCAGTCCTTTAACTCTTACTATCCGGCAAGCCCCGTGAAGTGGCTCGGGTTTAGTACCAATTTTACGGCTCGCCAGTTCACTGGGCTTTTTACATGAAGTCTCTATCGGCAAAGAGTTAATGGAAAATTGTCAATGTTTTATCCAATCCAACATTAACAGTCACTTCCTGTGTTCAGTCTGTTTACAAATATTAGCGTGGTTGTCGTTTTGATGAGTTATTAAGTTCGATTTTTAGTGTTTTGTTCGGCTGTTGATCGTAAACAAACTTGTTCTAACCAAAATGGCTTCATCTTCAAACGATTGTAAGCAAAGGTTATCGGCGGTGCAAGCAGCACGACTTATTTCTTCTTGGATCGAACATGAGGATGATCAGTTATCGAGTGAAGATGACAGTTCAGATTCAGAATATATCTTGCCCAGCGAAGATATATGTAATCAAAACACTGAATCAGATGAGAAGGGGGCGTTTTCCCCTAGCTGGTTCTGTCAGTAGTACCTTTAGCACTAGAAATGCCAGGCAGTGAAAAGGACAAGGAAAAGGTAAAAGCTCCCATGAAGAAAAGATTAAAAGAAGATACATCTAGATCAACCCATAAAGAAGCAGAATCCACAAGTACTGATGGTAATACAAGTACAATGAATGAGGAAATTAGGTGGAATGAAGTTGATGCTGGCTCAACACAAAATGCTTTCCGCTTTGTACCACCTCATGCTAGGATTACAGGTGTGAATCCAAATATTATACCAGATGATTCTTCTGCATTTTATTGTCTCAAAGCTCTTTTAACTAATGAGATTATAGATGAGCTTACTGTTTCTATAAATGAATATGCTGATCGACTCTGTCAGTCAAATTCAGAAACGGCGACAAAAAAGATCTGTCTATCAAAACTGGTATCCAGTTACATCTCCAGAACTGTGCAAGTTTTTTGCTGTGATAATAGCAATGGGAATTGTGAAAAAACCAGCCATTAGTGATTATTGGTCTAATGAAGGCTTTATGCAAACTCCCTGGTACAGACAGATGTTTACACGGGATAGGTTTCAGATGTTATATCACACGATGTTTCATGTGAGTGATGTAGACGCACAAGGTAAAGCAAAGATCGAAAATACCATTTCTTTTCTACAGAAAATGTTATCTAGATTCCAGGAAGCATTTTACCCTTACAAGGAGCTGTCTTTGGATGAAATGGTAATTGGGTGGAAAGGCAGATGGGCTCACAAAATGTTCAATGCCTCTAAACCCAAAAAATATCATGTGAAGACATTCGGTCTCTTGCGACAGTAGCACAGGGTATGTAGTAAAATTTTGTTGATATACTTGGGGGCCATTACTTCTTACAGTCCAGATATTGATGTAAATAGCCAGCAAGCCATCAAAGTTTTTGACACTTTGCTACAACCATGTGGAAAAGGTCATCACATCTACGCTGATCGATATTACACAAGTGTGCCGTTGCTTCAATATCTGAATAACAGGAGTCATTATTTCACTGGGACTGTCGACGTTAATCGAAAGAACTTCCCAAAAAGAGCTGAAAACTACACAGCTAATGCATATGGAAATGAAATGGTATATGGCAGCAAGAAAAAAGATTTTTTATGTGTAATGTTTAGGGACAAAAAAGCAAAAAAAAAAAAAAAAAAAAACCATGCATTCTTGTTTCAAAGTTGCGCAACAGTGGAAAGCAAGGACATCACCAATCGCTTTGGTGGTGAAACAAAAAATAAACCACTGATGATTGATGATTACAATCAACGCATGAATGGATGTGACAGAGTGGACCAAAGCATTGTAACATATGGCACATTTAGCAGAAGAACAAGAAAGTGGTGGAAAAAAATTTTCTTCTGGATTTTTGAAATAGCTCAGCTCAATGCGTATAAATTATTTGCACTGTCAAGAACAACAAATGCCAAAAAACAGAGCCTTCTTCATTTTTAAAACGGCAAACTTGTCAATGAGCTCTCTCTTGTTGCTGCTGTGGATTTCCAGCAAATTCCTCCCAGGATTGGACATGGCAATCAAGTGAACAATCCAGCCAACAGACTAGGAGGAACAAACCATTTAATTAAAAAATCCAAGTCTCATCGCAACTGTGTCGTTTGCAGCACCCCTCAAGTAAGGGTCAGGACATCCTTTTATTGTGAAGGATGCACAAAATAATCCCCATCTACATCCAAAACAACTGTTTTGCTGCTTATCATGAAAGGAAATAGTTTGTGGTAAATATCAGTTGTGTATAAAGTGTGTACATAGTTTATTTTCGTCATGATTTTTCAATATGTGACCTGAACATTTCAAAAGGAAACATTTTTATTTAGTATTCAAAACAAGTGAAACCTGTCTGTGTTCCGTATAATTGGATAAAAGTGGTTTCTAGGAGTTCCAGGCTTCCAAATTGGGATTATTTTTGTGGGTAAGTACAACTTTTTTTTCCACATTGTTTTAATATTGTAAAATTGGCTCTGCACTCATTACTGTATATGTTGTATGCATGTTTAACACCACTTAACAATTAGGTTAGGTGCATGTCAAAGGGGTTTCATTTCTCTATATTTAGATATATATAAAACTTTATGTTATCATTATAAATAAATTATTTAATGCAAAATCAGTAACGGTAGTCATGTCTGTAAAAAGGTTAAAATATTTGTGCGCTTAAATATACCAAAAAAAAATTCAAATTGTGATAAAAACTTTATTTCTGCTCAGAAACAACTCCAACTTTCCTTTCCACATTATGTGAAAGTGGATGTACTTTTAAAAATGAACGTAGGTTTAGGGGTAGAAGTTTACCAGGTATTATATTTCTTAAAATATTGATAAAGGACAATGTGTTTTTCAATTTTTTATCTTTTTAAATTTTTCTGCATTCATTACTGCATATGTTGTATGTAGGTTTAAAATCATTGAATAATTCAGTTAGGTGCATGTCAAAAGGGGTTTCATTTCTCTATATTTAGATATATAACAACTTCATGTTATCATTATAAATAAAATTATTTAATGCAAAAACTCAGTAACGGTAGTCATGTCTGTAAATAAAGGTTAAAATATTTGTGCGCTTTATCTAAATATACCCAAAAAATTCAAATTGTGATAAAAAACTTTATTTGTGCTCAGAAACAAACTCCAACTTTCCTACATTATGTGAAAATGGATGTACTTTAAAATGATAGTAGGTTTAGGGGTAGAAGTTTTACCAGAAATTAATTATAATAAAAATTTCGGTAGGATCATGTCTGTAAATAAAGGTTAAAAAAATATTTGTGCGCTTTATCTAAAAAAACACTATACCAAAACAATTCAAATTTGATAAAAACTTTATTTGTGCTCAGAAAAACAAACTCCAACTTTCCTACATTATGTGAAAATGGATGTACTTTAAAATGAAGTAGGTTTTAGGGGTAGAAGTTTACCAGAAGTTAATTATACATATTGATAAGGACAATGTGTTTTTCAATTTTTTATCTTTTTTAAATTTTTCTGCATTCATTACTGCATATGTTGCATGTATGTTTAAAATCATTGAATAAATTCAGTTAGGTGCATGTCAAAGGGTTTCATTTCTCTATATTTAGATATATAACACTTCATGTTATCATTATAAATAAATTATTTAATGCAAAATCAGTAACGGTAGTCATGTCTGTAAATAAAGGTTAAAATATTTGTGCGCTTTATCTAAATATACCAAAAAATTCAAATTGTGATAAAAACTTTATTTGTGCTCAGAAACAACTCCAACTTTCCTACATTATGTGAAAATGGATGTACTTTAAAATGAAAGTAGGCTTTAGGGGTAGAAGTTTACCAGAATTAATTATACATATTGATAAGTACAATTTGTTTCTCAATTTTTTCAATTTAAACATTTTTCTGCACTCATTACTGTATATGTTGCATGCATGTTTAACACCACTTAACAATTAAGTTAAGAGCATGTCATAGATGATTCATTTTTCTACATTTTAATATATAACACTTTATGTTATCATTATAAATAAGTTACTTAATGCAAAATCAGTAAAGGCAGTCATGTCTAAAAATGTACTCTCTGAAATCAGCTCGTAAAAACGCGGTTTTTAAGCACGTATACTAAGAGTTAAACTCCTTCTAAACTGTAACCATGTCTTTCAAGTGTGAAGCTAAGCACAGTAAAGTCTGTTTGTAATATTTTCATTTACAAACCTTACATGGTTTTTTTATTTTTTTAAACTTTTAGATATTAGAACATTACTATATTAGCTGCATTTTTTGGTAACAGTTTTGTAGAAAATAAGGATGTTAGTGTTTTATTTATTATCTGTTTAATTCTTTGCTCCATAATTAATTTTGCGCCCTGTGCCATAATTATTTTTAAAAGAATTCTAAACGGTGAAGTGTACTATCTTTTAGTGTAAATTTTGTGTAAATCTTTTCTGTGAACATGTACATATTATATACCAAACTGTAGGGAGATAGATAGAGAATTATAGTATATAGTGTCTTTGGTAGTATTGATACAAGCATGTTCGATATACTTAATACATGTTGCATGTAAATTGAAAAAACACTTAAAACGTTGATGGTAGAACACTGAAAAAACACTTAAAACGTTGATGGTAGAACACGAGCTTATCAAAGACATCTTACTGTTGCAGACAATAAAACTTTCTCATTAGTCTTCAAACAAAGAAGTATTACGAAGTATTAAAATACAACTCCGCCTTGGCCGGTCCCAAGCCTGGCTGAAAAAGGAGGAGGGTGGCCTGCATGGAGGCCGTAAGGAGGCAGCCCCTACACCATGCAAAGGCACAACAGGCCAGTCACCTGTTTGCTTTAAATCATGATTACGAGAACTACAAGAGAGAAAACCGGACTGATTCTAAAGGCGACGAACTGGAACAGACTACGACTTATGGACAGCCGATGGGATAGTCTGGCGCTCTCTCTTCCAAACCTCTACACCTCACAGTAGAAGGGAAATGACTAAGTAAGTAAGTAAGTAATAAAATACTGATTATGGCCACATTTAGTACATTTAGTGTTATTCACACCAACTTTTACTGTAGTCCCTTATACAAATAAAAAAAATAATGCAATATTGCATTACATGATTTTCAAACAAGTAAAGAATAATGTCATATTAAAAACATTTTACGCTTGTTTCAGATTTTAATAGTATCCCTAGCTTCATCTTCTACCTAGGACTAGTCTCTTCTTCTTCCGTCCTTAGCCACCGACCGTCAAAGCAGTCAGTGGCCATTACGCCTAGTGGCGTCTTAGGGCAACAGCAGATAGGTTTTCTTTGCCATTGTTTCCCATCACGCCTAGTGGCGTCTTTAGGGCAACGGCAAATCAACCCATTTGCTGTTGTTTCCGTAATCGAAGTGACTGGCAAACGGGTGATCAGCCCGTTGGTACCTAGGACTAGTGATTAGATGTTACTGTAGGTCTATTTCTATTGCTTTTCAATCAGCCCGAATAGGACCACGCCCACTTGTCAGCTAAATCTAATGTGTCTAGCCTTTCTGCACCGATTCCGTTATTTGACAACAAACTTTGACTACCAAACAATCATCATCAATGTCAGCAATGTTTCTAAGTAGTTTGACACACTTATTCACTTTGGAGGCTTATAAATTGTAAATATAAAGCTTGACATATTTCTGTAGCAATAACAACGAAAAACACAAACACTCGAATCGTCACACAAATTGTAATAACATCAAGATAACCTCACGTGCTGCTTAACTACACTCAGATTAGTTGTTGAAATAATAGCGGAAGTCATTTTACGAGTTTTAATATATGAACTGCATTGAACGGACAATTTTTTGGATTTATTCATTATCAACTCAAAACAACGCTCTGAGCGTTGTTTTGGCATTGGCGTCAAATCTGACCAATGCTTTGAGCATTGTAACAGAGTCAACAGTTTCATGTGGGATATCCCAGAAATCAAACAAACAAAAAAAAAAAGAAAAGAAAAGCTTACTGTTAAATATTTATGGAGTACCCGGTATTTTAACATCTAGAAGATGAAACAAATACAGAAGACTGCTGGCAACAGATAAAATTAGATGGAATATATATAACCATTCCATGTCGTAGAATGTGACTAATATGGAGTTGCGCATGGAGCTGTAAAACAAATTGCTTCAGAAACCACCGATGCAAGAACATATGACTGCTTGGTGCAAGCTTCATGCAAGGGGATCCACTGCAGATGTGACTCCTTAAAGGAAGATGATGATGATATAACTGTTTGAACACCAAAATCTGATTTTCAGCTTTGGAACTGATATGTGCATACCAGAATAGTTATGATGTCAGAATAAAACAAACTCCCTTCCCGTAATCAGGGAAAGATTTTGCATTGAAATAGGAAACTAGTAAATAATAGTTGTGGACAGAGTGTTCTAACTTAAGTGGTGTTACATAACAGGTCACAGAGTCTATTCTTAAGAACCAGCTGGTAACAAAGGTCTGCTGTTTTCAATTGCTGGAGCTGCTATACGCACGCCTTGACAAGGATGATGTGAACTCCAAATCATCAGCTATTAACCAGAAGTTTTGCTATGGCAAGGCTGAAACTGGCAAAGAGATGACACAGAAGATCACAAAGTTAGTTTTCTGAATTAGATTATTGTAAAATATAGTCCACTAAATTAGATTATTATAGGGGACCGAAGATTCAGCAAAAGAGATGAATGCAGTCAGCGACTCATAGCTTGACTGCTTGCGTCAGGGTCAGCGAACCAGAGCTGACCAAGACCCTACTCCCCCTCCAAGTGGTGGTCCTGGAAACAGGTTGCATCACTGCAATCTGGCCGAGAGAGTAGGGATCGAAGAGGGAAAGCAAACCCAGTCCCAAAAAATGCTGTGCGGAAGTCGGATGTGTCAGGCCGAAAGGCGCAAATATCGCAGCTTCGCTGTAAATGGCAACACAACGCAACCAACGTCCTTTTCAGGACGAACAAGGAAGAAGATTATTATAGAATATAGTTAAGTCACTGTTTTAGATTATTGTAGCCTTTAGTTCTCTTAATTAGATTATTGTAGAATATAGTTAGTTCACTTAATTAGATTATTGTAGAGCATAGTTTGCAGAATTAGATAATTTTAGAATATAGTTAAATCACTGAATTAGATTATTGTAAGAAAAGACAACAGCTAGCCACCGTGGCAGAGATTGTGGCCTTACCACGTACAGCCTAAAGAATGTAATGGAATCACAACAAAAGGATAAGAACAGCTACGTAGAGAACTCTGGGGAAGAATCTACTGTACAAAACAACAGGAAAGCGGCAACTCCTCTAATGAGTGAGGAAGTACGAAATGATGAGTGGTCCCCAAATTCTGTTGAAAGGGAGCCTTCTGAGAAAGACCACCTAAAAACTAGTAGGAGAAGCCTAAAAATAAGAACATGGAATGTCAGAACTCTGAATGGAGGAGGAAAGCTAGATAATCTAATTTAAGATGCAGCAAATATGAAACTTGATATACTGAGAATTGCAGAGGCAAGATTATTAGATACATGCTACAGAAAAAGAGGCGCTTTCACACTTAGGAAGAGAAAAAAAAATGAAAGAGGAGTAAGAATGTTAATAAAGAAGGAATTAGAAAAATATGTATGTGGATACTGGACATACAATGACAGAATGATGTTACGAACGAACGAACTTTATTTTCAAAGGGTTGAGAATTGGGCATGCAGGCCCGTCTAACATTCTGCCCTTCCTTTCGCTCACCTTTCATACCATATCCTTTCAATAGCACATGTATTTTTAGCATTATTTAAGCATACAACATTATCGAGGTAAAATAATAACATACATTTGTAACATCCAGACATAATCAAATTTAGGGGGGGGGGGGGGGGGGATTATTAATTAAAATACATTAACAAAAATTAATACCTTAAAAAAATTTTTTTAAAAATTAAAAAAACAAAACAAAAAACTAACACACACAATCTAAACCATTCATACAGTAAATAAGACATAATTTGAAACGTAATCAGATAATGGTGGCATATAATAAGAACTCGTGACATTTTGGAAATCTGCTGAATTAGCTGGGACATCATGTGTTGTCAGCGCATGCGGAAAATGTTCCCACAGGTGAGCAACTTTGAGTCCCAAGCAGATACTGCCACAGGGAGTGAATTGTCGACGCCTCCACTACACGAGATCCAGTTTTATGACCTATGCTCCTTAGGGAGGTAAAGGGTATTGACTGATAGATGAGAATCGTACATATAGGCCCGTCTTGCATTTTGCCCTTCCTCTTACTCATCTTTATTGCTAGGTATCCAGACATTCTCCAACATACTTAAGGTATTAGTTTAACGGCGATGCAACATTATAAATAGTATAAAAGCATACATTTACAGTATCTGATTACAATTAAGAAGTAAGGTATATTAAAATGAAAAACTAGATCATCAGACCCTCAAAACAGTATATTAGATAATAATAATTTGAAACATAATCCCTTAGGGCGGCATATAATCCACACTCATAATGTATTTGAACAGTCTACGATTATATGAGTAGGGACTGTGCATTTTTTTCAGGTCATGTGGAAGATTGTTCCAAAGATGAGCAGCTGAGTAAGCCAAGCTCTTCTTGTACAAATCTAGCCTCGGCTTGGGTACCTCTAACTGGTTTAAGTGCTGACTACGTTTTTCATTGAATTTTAAAAGTGGCCACAGATACGTTGGAGCATTATGTGACAAGATTTTGTGAGCGAATTTAGCTGTTACTGAAAATGAGAGCAAAACCATTTGACATTTCAATCTTACAAACATATGCACTAACTAAAGAACATAACAAAGAAGAAATAGAGGAATATTATAAAGAGCTACAATACACAAATCAGTAAAATCTACAGATGTGTTGATAGTAATGAATGCAAAAATAGGAAAGGGAAAATACAAGAAAATAGTAGGACAGTATGGATTAGGGAAAAGAAATGATAGAGGAGGCAGACTTATCCAGTTGTGTGAAGAAAACCAGCTGATTATGTAACACCTTTGTTGAACACCACCCAAGGAAACTATACACATGGAAAAGCCCTGGAGATATAAGAAGAAATCAAATTGACTTTATCATGATAAAACATAGATTTTAGACCAGTGTCACAAGGGCAAAGACACATCCTGGCGCTGACATAAATTCAGATCACAGTCCGGACATCATGAAAGTAAATATAAAGCTGAAAAGAACAGGAAACAGAAGACAGGAGGAACCTCAGATAGAAACATGAGCACTGAAACAACCAGATATATGCCGTCGCCCGGGTTTGATCCTGAATCACCCGGTCGCCAGAGCGGTGTTGTAACCACTACGCTAGCGCGGCTCCCTCAACCAGATATAAATAAAACATATCTGGTCGATGTCAAAAATAAGTGTGAACAATTATTGACAGAAAGCAGGGAACAATACAGAAAAATAAGTCATGCAGTAAAAATACTGCTCAAAATCAAACAGGAGAGAATAAAAAGTAAAGTAGACAACGAAGTCCAAGATGATTGGTTTTAGATGGAACAGTGGAATAAGAGAAGCAATATTTTGCCTAAGAATACTTGCAGAAAAATATGTAGAGGTGCAAAAAAGTTACATACATGTGCTTCATTAACTAAGAAGGCTTTTGACAAAGTCCATAATGAGAAAATAATTGAATGCCTCAAAGACTTAGGTATTGATGGAAAAGACAAGAATGGTCAGTAACCTTTATTGGGAGCAAACTGCTATAGGAAGATCTGGAAAGAATTACTCACCATATATAGACATAAAAAGAAGTGTCATACAAGGTTGTTTGCTGTCCCCCTGCCTATTTAATCTATACACAGAAAAAATTTACAAACAGGAAATGCCAGGACTGAACATCAATGGAAGGTCAATAAACAACCTTAGATGCGCAGATGATACCATGTTGTTAGTGGAAAATGAACAGGATTTACAAGAACTAGTGAAGCAAGTGAACAGCATAAGTCATGAATATGGCTTTGACATTAACATCGAGAGAACAAAAACTGTGATATTAGCAAAACATTAAAGATAAGCACAAATGGGAAATACCTGGAACAAGTCAAAAGCTTCTCATATCGTGGTCATATAATAAAAGAAGGTGGCAGGTGTGAAACAGAAATCAAGAAGAGAATAGAAATGGCCAAAGCTACATTCAACAACATGAGACAAATACTGACATTTAAACAGGTAACTCTCAAATTAAAACTGAGAATCATAAAGTGTTACATATATTCTTCATTACTGTATGGTGTAGAAACATGGACAATGAATAAGCAGTAGGAAGAAAGAATTGAGGATCTCGAGATGTGGATATATAGAAGTATGTGGATATATAGAAGTATGGAGCTCATCTCATGGAAGGAGAAGAAAACAAATAGGAGGTCCTAGAAACCTGGGTATGAAAACAGAACTAATGAAAGAGATCAACATTAGGCAGTTAAAATATTTTGGCCACATAAAAAGACATAACACTTTGCAGAAGACCATAATAGAAGGGAGAGTTGAAGGCAAACGTGCAAGGGGAAGACAGCGCTATAAGTGGGAAGATAAGGTCAAGAGATGGACAGGAAAGAGTCTATCAGAGTGCACCCCATCAAGACAGGAGACAGAAGATGTTAGAGATCAGTTACAGCCAAATTCGTTGTGGAGATGGCAGCTGATGAGGATGAAGATATAGTTAGTTAATTGAGTTAGATTATTGTAGAATATAGTTAGTTCATTGAATTAGATTACTGTAGAATATAATTAGTTAATTACATTAGATTATTGTAGAAATATAGTTATTTCATTGAATTAGATTATTGTAGAATATAGGTAATTCATTATATTAGATTGTTGTTGACAAATAGTTCACTGAATTAGATCATTGTAGAGTATAGGTAGTTAATTACATTAGATTATTGCAGACAAATAAGTTCACTGAATTAGATTATTGTAGAATATAGGTAGTTAATTACATTAGCTTATTGTAGACAAATAGTTCACTGAATTAGATTATTGTAGAATATTTTCAGGCATACGTGGTTGTTTACGATATTCTCAATTACGTTATATGGAGTAAAGGTTTGATGAATAAGGAAAGTACACCCTTATTACATTACTAAGCTGAATTCTAAGTCTAGAGATTACAATTTACAGGGCTTGTTCAGGTAATTTTATTTGTATATATAGAACCCTCATCTTGCACATTCATAGTTTCTTGTATAAGTATATAAACCAATAAAACGATATTGAATCAGTTCTACAAATTAATGGTTCACATGAAACAAGGGACGTCTCGGGTTTTACCCTTCGTCAGCCACAGTTACAAACAGGTGACAAGGACAAGAATTACATATAGGTACTACAAAAACATATGATGATGAGAAACATACACCAAATGAGCAATACAAGCAGATGGAAAAAGTAAACACCCACAGTGATGAGCGAAAAAAGAACAATTATAATACAAGAAAATCTTAAAACCTGAAAGAAATACAGAAACAAGAAAGTAAATAATCAACGAAATGAAAAAAAGAGAATGAACAAAACTTTGGAACAAGTAAAAGGTCACTTAGCTAGATCCGTAGATGCTTGGAATAGAACACTGAGGTACCTTGTCCACGAAATCGTCTAAGGAAGTAACGTATAAGATAGCGAAAAATTTAAAGATACAAAAGGATACGAAACGAACCAAAACAAAAACATAAGAAGATAGATTGAAAAAACAACGAATAAAGAAGAATGAAAAAGAGAGAAAAGCCACCAGAATTTATGCAAAATGATGTTGGACATTAAGGCCTTTTGGAGATAAACAGCCCATTTGAAAAATAAGACAATTCTCCAACGAAAAGCGAGTCCGGTCATCACCGACACATGAAAGGAGGGCAGTGACATGAATATCAGAATTACCTGAATGGTCAGGCCTATTGAAATGAAGGGCCACCGGTAAATGTTTGCCATGATAGATGTCATTTAAGTGCTCATGAAACCTGTCTGCCAAACGTCTGCCAGTTTCACCGATATAGGTAATGTCACACCTCTTGCAGATGATAGCATAAATCAGGCTTCTGAATTCTCACGTGAAAGACTCTCTAATGACAAATTTTCATTTAGGAAGAGTGACTGTCTGAGTTTAGAGTACAAACGGACAGCTCTTACATCTAAGGCGTTGGCATGGTTTAGTACCAAAGTATGAAGGGCTAGTATGTCTCAAGCGACTGCGTACAAGAATATCCCTAAAATTCCTATCCCTATGATATGCCACCAAAGGTGTATCACGAAACAACTCTCTGGTATCAGGATCAGAGTTGAGAATAGGCAGATGTCAAAACAGAATTCTCTTCACTGTCACAAAGTGGATTTAAGACTAGAGGCTGTCTACATATAGTGACAAGACACTAGTGAGAAGAAAGACTGAAAGGATAGATTCAGATGAAAAATGACAGTGCAAATCTGAAAGTTGAGACCATTGGCTCCGAGGTTGAGAACCGAAGTTGACTCTTCCTCGCCACTCCGGACGTCTAAATTGCTATGGCCTCAACCACCTCTAACTACCCTAAGGGGATAAGGTTCAATTAAGATTCACGTACACAATGATACAGACAACAGATAGCTGCTGTACGTAAATAAGGTGACTGATTCCAGCTATAATGTACAAGTTTTATTATACACACAAACAAGTAATCAAATACATGTCAAAAGAATAAAAGTGCAGTGTAAGCACACCTGGAAAACAAATTCAGGCAAAATTACAAATGATGTATCATCAAACCCAGCCCTTCACCCACAAGTTTCACCTGTATGGAGAAAGAAGGTAAGATTAAATGAAATTAATCACACTGCACTTGGTGGGGCCTCAGATGTCGAGCCTCCACTCAACTAGCTATGCTAACTTCTAATGTTACTGCTAATGTCCCAGTCCTCTGGAACTACTAGGAATTTTCTACACAATCACTGCACAGACTTCTTAACTACCCAGCCTATCCTGAAAATCTCCTGAACACTGCTACACAGCTAACTGCACCTCTAACCTTCAGCAGCTGTCCTCTGCTATGATCTTCAACAAAACTATGTCTCAGTTCTGTCTTTCTGGTCTACCACCTGTAGACTAAACTTCAGCAACTGTCATCTGCTATACTTGGAACAAAACTGTATCAGTTCTGCCTATCTGTGCTGACCTCTGTAGAGAGTATTTTCACCCCTTTCTCTCTCCACAATTCTGGAATTGATGACTAGGTTTAAACACTGGATTCTGGAAAAACTGGCATAGGTAGCTGGTTTTGCTGCTACCACTCTGGATTTACCTGCCCGCTCCCCTCTGGGTTCAGGCCTTCGGCTTTATTATGGCCGGGACGAAGCGAAATAAATTACAACCACGCTGGCAACCTGCCGATTTGCGTGTGTAAGAAGATTGAGCATCAGAGCTCCGGATTTTTCCACCAAAATCCCTTTCACCTGGAGAATGTCTTCCCTGCCTTGGGAAAACGTATTTTTTCTCTTCTTCCACCTCTGGCAATTAACGCAAAACTTTGCGTTTCTGCGAATGCCACAACTTTGCCGTGGGGGAAATTTTGTGGTATCAAAATTCCGCTCTCTCTTTCCCACCAAGCCGGTACCTGCAAATTCGAATTTTCCTACTGAAAGGCAAATCGACTATTTGACTCTGGCACGCGGCTGGCAATTATACAAGAGAGACCGACTATGACTTTCCGTGAGTATTTATAATCAGGATCCCCCACGCTGCCCTCATGACGTCATATGCATGGCTTTGTTCTAGCCCCAATAAACGCGCTGCCATTCAAAGCAGTTAGATCTCAGCCAATCAAAATTGTAAACAACTCTGACTCATCCTGTTACTGCAAGCGCGTGGTACGTGCATGGGTAACCGGTCACTCTCTCCCCCATCCCCCGTTTAGACAAAGGAATGGTATATCGTACTCAGCCCTCTACTGACAATGAAGTAAAAATGGCCGAAAAAATGTTATTCCCGAACAATACGTCTATGGCCACGCAATATCTTTAAAAAGACTAAAACTGGTGCAAATCTGATCTAGGCTCTATAGTCTTTCCTCTAGAAAAATACTGCAACAATTCCCTACACACCAACACTAAACACCACCTCTATTCATAGAGAAGATAATCTCACTCTTAAAAACGTAAATAATAGAAGGAGAAGAAACATGGAGTGGATTACCTGTAATCCCTCCTAGAAATAAATGAAAAAAATTGCGAGGAGAAAAAGACATGGGCCATTTGAAAGACAGAATCTCAGTACTTCATCACATTCACCGCCAGACAGTGAGGATGGAAAGTTACAACCAGTTTGAGTCTGTCAGATTGAACAGAAGGTTTAGTAGTGAGTGCCATCTGACGAGTGATGTGTGTGATGCTGTTAAGAGCATCAGATAAAGCATGTTCTGGATAAAGACGTCGGCGAAAGAACTCGAGCATCTCTTGAGAAAATCATCTCTTGATGGAAATCATCGTCATCGTGACATAACCGACGCAAGCGAAGAAGTTGAGAAAAGGGAATGGAATTTTTACAACTAAGAGGATGCGATGAAGTATAAAGAAGGAAACCATGAGCGTCAGTAGCCTTATAACAGACAGACGTTTTAAGACCAGTAGGGCTAATAGTCACAGTGATGTCAAGGAAGTTCACTGAAGTCGTAGAAATTTCAGAAATGAATTTGATGGCAGGATTGAAATTACCAACATAGTCAATAAATCGACGGAGGTCTACCTCAGACATGTCTGTAATGGCAATACCATCATCAATATAGCGGCGGTAAAACTCAGGTATCGGTCCATCGTAACTTTGAAAGACCAAATATTCAAAGTGGCCCATAAACAGGCAAGGGTAACTAGGGCCCATCTTAGTACCCATAGCGACGCCACTGATTTGGTTAAAGAATTGGCCATTAAACTCAAAAGAGTTGAGAATAAGAACCAACTCAGCAAGGCGAAGAAGCGGACGTGTACTTATAGTAAGATCGGTACGCTGGTCGAGATAAAATTGGAGTGCCTTGAGACCATCAGCATGTGGAATAGAAGTATAAAGGGAACAAACATCTAGGAGGAAAAGACGGTAAGTACGGCCAGGCGTGAATCTGATCGAATCAAAGGTAGTGTTAGCATGAGTAGTGTCCTTCAAATAAGAAGGCAGATTGGCGACTAAAGGCTGGAAAATACTATCAAGGAATTCAGACATATGTTCAGTGGGACAAGAACAGGCTGAAACAATAGGCCTACCAGGGTTAGCAATTTTATGCACCTTAGGAAGCATGTAAAAGGAAGGCTTACCAAGACTACTATCAAAAATATGGAGAGATAAAGCACCAGAAGGAAGAAGATCTCATGGACAAGGCCACGGATAGTCTTATAAACAGTAAGATTATTACGGATTGTTGCATCACCAGAACATGGTGAGTAAAAGGTGGTGTTACCTAGCTGTGTAACTCCTTCATGAGTGTATAAGTCCTTATGCCAAACAACCACTGCACCACCTTTGTCTGCCGGCTTGATAACAATATCCTCACGTTTTCTAAGGCGTGACAATGCCCACCATTCGTCGGAGAAGTAAGCGGTTGTAGTAGTAGTAAGCCATGGTCAATGTTACATGTAAAGTATTGTGCAATATATAAAATCCAGAGCATGAGAAGCACCTGGAGCTGGAGTCCAGTCTTGTTTGGGTTTGTCAAAACGACGAAAGATATCATCAGTATCAGAAACCCTGGTAGAATCATTACCATTACGATGGTAATATTTGAGACGCATGCGGCGATGGAAGTTGTGAACATCTTGAAGCAGAGAATATTTGTCAAAATTAGAACGAAGAGGAACAAACTTAAGACCTTTGCTCAGGACAGACAATTCATCAGGATACAGATGCAAATCTGGTGGAATGCAAATAACTTTAGCATGGGTAGAAGGCTGAATAGAGGACCCTGAAGGACGTTGCGGACGGAGGCAGCGCAATTTCTCTTTTTTATGTGTGTTCAAATGAGTATAGAGCTCCCTTTTCGTGTCATGGGTAATAGTGCAAATAAGAGGGAACGCTGACTGTTGAGGATTGTTGCATGGTTTGCAAGCATCTGGGTTTGAGCTCGATTCGGATGGTTGCACCATGAAACACCTCGGCTGAATAAATAAATGAAATATACCGCGTATATCGATGCATGACGCGTTAAACATAGTAACAAGAGTCGTTGTGTGGCCTTCAAGGCAAATGGCAGTGTTTCAAAATATGTGGCATGGCCACTTAGCCAAAGTGTTTTAAAGATGTGGTATAATCACTCAAGTGTGATAGTGCATAACTAGTAAGTTATATTTAAAGCAGAAATAAAGAATGTATAAGGACCCTTGAGTCTGAAAATATAAGACGGCAATATTAGCCGCAATAATTTATGATTAACGTAAGTCGTAAAATATGAAATGCAGTTAGAATATGTAGGGCTGATTAAGCCTGGCTTTGAATGCCAAAGTAAATTAATATATTAGACAGTGTATCTAATAGAACTAGCAGAATGTTTAATTCTGTATAAATACAAGAATTATGCCAAACAGTTTTGGTTGAAATATAATCGAACGTTAATTATAATGATAATGTATCGGACATGCAATGTCTGTGAAATATATAGACTCTACGCTATAATGTATCCAGTGCTCTTGATGTGAACTATATTAAGTAGTGTCTTTGATTCATGATGGAAGAATGAATCCTTATTAAATTATTATGCCGTCAAAAAACTGGTCTTATTCAGTAACATATTCAAGGTTCCAGTTATGACTGTTTTTACGAAGAATGACCATTGACCTTCAAATGAATACACACGCTGTCACACTGGTAATATGAAATGAAACGATATAACATGGTCATTCAAATATATATGAACTTTTATTGAAAGCACGTTTAAAATGCAATTACTTGAAAGAAGTATCAAAAGAATCTATGGTTGTAATCAATATCGATACCGGGTGGAACACAGAACAGATGATCAAATAATTGTATGAAACATAATACAAGATTAACTCATTCAAATAGAGAAAAGCCCGTAACACTGCCGGGCACGCAGAAGTCAGTAGACGTAGTTGTTGAGTAAGGTTGGATTTGGAAAGTTCAAATTTATGTGGCTAGCTGGAGAAACTGGAGCTCATGACTTCAACTCACCACATTTTGGAATGGCAGAAAAACAACACGAAAATCCTAGATCTGCAGCGTTGATAATACCAAGGAGTCTTCAGCTTGGTATTGGTTGCAAAAGAGCAAGAAGCTCATCAGCCCTAGTTAAACAAGAACAAGAACAACAGTCTGCCTGTTTTTTTTTTTTTGTGTGTGGGTGTGTTGATGTGAGTGCAAATAGTGCAATGTCATCTGCGCATTCTAGATCATCCACTGTAAAGAATGCTGTCCACCATATTCCTCTAGGGGCATCTGCTGTCATCTGGCGCATCACCCAAGCTGTGACATTTAAAAACAGAGTGGTTGATAAGGGGCATCCCTGCTGCACTTCTCTTTTCACCTCAACTGTTAGGTTGATCTACCTAACACTGCATGTGAAATTAGCATACAGGCTTTTAATGATGGAGATCATGCACTTAGGTATTCCATAAACCCTCAGTATTTTCCATAGGCAGTCCCTGTGTATGCTGTGAAATGCCTTGTCTTTTCAAAGTCAACAAAACTTAAATACAGCCACCTCTGCCATTCTATGAGGGTGAATATATAATATGCTCATTGTCTGTTTCTTCTGAATCCTGCTTGGTCCTTCCTCAGTTTATGGTCTAGTGATCTTGAAATTCTTTGAATAATTATTCTGCACAATATTTTACTGACAACATGTTAAGGTCTCATGTCTATGTCTCTGTAAGTGATACCATATGTCTTTATGTCAGCCTGCAGATTTTGCCTCCTTGTTTTCTTCCTCTTATTTCCTTATTTGCATAGGGTTCATGATGAGATTAGCATGGAAATATCTTGTAATCTGGAGAGGACTTTTTCAAACTGTCCTTGATCACGATCTGCAAATTTTGTCTTTTTTGTTTCTTCTGTTTTCTCTCATTAATGAATCACTTTACTACTTTTACTTTATCGGTCCACTGTTACCTTGAAGTGTTGTGGTCATTTGAAGTTTTCATCCTTGAGCCAAATGTGTCCCATTGGCTGATGTAGGATTTCTGTGATATTGCCTATCAGTCTACCTCTTTATCTTCCCCATGCCCTAAAACTAGATCTCCTAAAACCAGATCTCCTACTGTTGTAGGCACATAGTGGTAATTGATCGGGCTCCATTCTCATGAGATGGCCAGACCACTTTATTTGCTGTCTCTCAACATGTTTGATACAGGATGTAGTTCTTCAATTTTTTTGCTGATGTCATCATTCTCATTCTGTCTTTCCGACAGCATTAATGGTTTAACTTAAGCATTTCATCTTGCCAACTGTGTGATTTTCACTATGTCCTGGTCAAGGACACTGATCACAAGAGTTGAGTAAGAATATTTTATATAATGAAACATTCAGGAATTGAATCATGTTTATTGTTAATCCTCAGGGCTGCCCAAGATGCCAAAAGTGAAGAACACTCGGGGTGGTGATGAAACACTGCTAGCTGATCTGAGAAGGCAGTACCATTGCATGCCTATAATCTCCTGATTAGCATCATCTCCTGTGTTCAGACTGATATAAAGTTTTACAAAGGATTTCTCTTCCAGGATAATGTAGCAAAGGTATGAGTTAATCTTTTTTCTGTTTTTAAACAAAAAATTAAGAAGGATATAAGTTAATTGTTTGGGTCTCCTTACACACAGAACTATTCATATCACTTTACCTTTTTTACTGAAGCATTGCAAGCCCATTTCTATGATGTAACAATACTCTTTATCTGTTTCTCTATAGTCTCTGAGGCAATTAGTGATATCATTCTTTTTCTTAGACTTTCAGGATGTCAACTTGAATTGTTTAAAAGTTTAAAGAAAGTAGTGGTCAGCCTGAAGTTTTTGGTTTCTTCAGTAGAATTATGACCAGGGAATGGTATTTTTGACAGCCATCTGTGCTTTCTCTGTACTCATAAGTTGTGCATTTTTTTGCAGCAGATGTTTCAGCAGTCATTTTGTGTCAGTTACACTCATCAGTACTCCCTATCCTTTACCTTATTGAATAGATGGTATCTCAAATCTGTTGTGGCCCATGTGGAGTCTGGAGATTAACACATGTTCACTTACACATTCTTAAAGCTAGTAATATGCATTCATTTTTGGTGGTCTGGATACTCTGCTTCCCACATGTCCCTATATCAGCTGATAAACCTCTTGACCTCTTCAAAAGTTATACTTGTATCAGGTTCAGATAGCTTTCCACCTTCCTTTACCAATCTGTCAGCCTCTTCATTGTCAGAGAAACTGCATTGAGATGTGATCCACTGTATCACAACTCTTTAAAATGACTGAAATAGTTTGTAGAGTATCGCTATTAGGATTATTCTTTCAGGAGATTAAAACAAATTAATGTCTATGATGATACGCTAAGTTGTGTGGAATGTGTTTTTCTGGATTAGTGTTTCTCACGCATTTAGAAAGCCTAGACAGCTTTACATGTTTCACTAATTCTGTAGATCCCATATCACCAGCAATGGAACATGGACTAGCTAAAGTGCAGATACAGAAAAGTAAGCCACAAAACTATAACACATTCAGATATAGTTTTGTATCAGAATTAACATTCATCCTGCTTGGACCCCCTATTTAAGCGACCATTGGAACATGGATTAGATAAGTTACAGAGTTAACATTTATCTTGCTTGAATGTGGATTAGCAAAAATACAGATATGGAAAAGTAAGCCATAAAACTGTAACATATTCAGATATAGTTTTATATCAGTGTCACGAAGTGGATTTAAGTTTAGAGTTTGTCTGAGTGTATAGACAAGACACTAGTATGAGGAAGACTGAGAAGAGAGATTTTGTATGAGAAATGACAGTGACTGTGGAAAGATGAGACATAGCTTCGAAGGTGAGAACCTAGATTGACTCTCCCTCGCCACTCGCGACTTAGTTAAGAGCTAAAGACTCACCACCTCTGACTACCATAAAGGAGATAAGGTTTCACTAAAGTCCACAGACACAACTATATAGACAAGCATATACGTACAGTATAGTTATAGAGAAACTGATCCAGTATACAGTTTATAACTGATCCAGTATACAGTTTATAGTTTATTTACAAAACAAAATAAATAACACATGAAAATAAATAACATGCGAGGTCGCACACCTGGAAAATACCAAAACAATTAAAATGACAGACAAAATGTAAACCCACAATGTCACCCTCCCCTTCAACCTGTAGGGAAGCAAGTTAAGGATTAAACAAAAGAATCTACTCGGTGGGGTCTCTAACTTAAGAGCCACCACTCCTACCTATCCTAGTATTATTATAAAATCTAACACACCGTCCGGCTGCAGACGTATAACTAACTGTCTACACAACTATGAAAGCACTAACTGATGTCCTACACAGCTAACTACTGTTCCACAAGCACTGATCCATTAACGGACTGTTTCAGTGCTATCTCAGTTGTCCTCCAAGAATACTATATGACCCTACTGGTCCCAGCTATTTTCTCTCTCTCTCCACTCCTTCTTGATTCAGTGTCTCTCTGACACTACCAACTTCTGCTGATGTGGCGTCTCCGTTACGCCCCTCCTCTCGTTAGCATTCGGAAAGGAATGATGTCCCTTTCTCCTTTCCAGACTACTGCAGCTGATAACTTTGGCATTAAGAACTAGATACTTGACTTGGAATGTAGATGCTTCACTGTTGCTGAAATTTCTTTCAAGTGCCCGGTTATCCCTCGTTGGGTTTAGGTCCGTCGGCTTTATTATGGTCGAATTTAAACAACAACACCAGGCAAGGCGCCAATTTGGTGTGTTACAACGAGCTAAGAGCTCCGGATTTTGTTAAGAGAATTCGTTCCCGCTGAAGATTGTACTTCACTGCATGAGAATGTCTCGTTTCTTCCATCTCTGTCGATATCTCGAGCCCTCGGCTCCTGAGATGACAAATTGCCGTTGGTAAATTGTAGGGGCAGGTTACACCCTCCCTATGTGCCGTGAAAATGCTGTAAACAAAGAAACAATGGCTGTACAACAAATTCAAAATATTCTCAACCCTAACACATAAACACCTTAATTTAGTACATCTCCCGTCTTTCCCCTCCTCAACTATGCACAGCGATAAAAAATTATTTCCGCCCAAAGGTCAGCATACCATACACGTCCCTCCTCTTCTCTCTACCCCGCTTCAACGTAACGAGCTGTCTGTTAGGTAACCCCAGACACAGGCTGACCTAAATCTTTTTGGGCTAGGCTGGCCTCGGCGTCAAAACAATTCATTCACTTAGGGGAAATCCCCTGTACTAAATAGTTCCCCGGCCCTCCTTCTAATAAAAGAATGACCCGAGAAGGTTTTATCAATTAATCACAATAATATCTACACACCATCTAGGAATTTTAAAATCCCATCTCAGTAATATTAATTACATCACCCTGGTCACCCGACTACATTACCAAATTAATACACCAGTAATTAAAATACACAGATACGCTCGCATATATAAATATATATACTGTAAATTATCCTACTCAAAATGCAGTTTTCATTGTCCTCAGATTTCATATTACCGAGCACCAGTTATCTTAGCATTATCCTCACCCAGTTAATATCGCAAAACGTTTACACAATCATAGATACTGCTACTTATTCACAGAAAGTTATAAGCACACTTCTAGTTTTATTCTAAGATAGCAGTTGATGGCACTATTGTTTAATAAAATTAAATTAACTCCCAGGAGAAAAAATTACTTTATCGTGCTAAGATTCTATTATAAAACGAACTATCTACGACACTAAATTAAGATGTACACATACCCAATTACCGAATATATCTAGCTTGAGCAAGCAATAAGACTTAGATTCACGGCCGATTTTCTGGAGAGAGAGAGACCGCTTAAGACTAAATGCTGTTATTTATCATAGAAAAATGACGCTAAAAGCAAAGCTATGAGTCATCGCGTGGCGTCCCTCTGGGGCTGACCTGGACCAATAATAATGCTGCATTTTAATAACCTCTGACCTCCGCCAATGATAACGTAAACTAACTCGTGACTCATGTTTATATGGCTCACGCGCATCTTATTGCGTCATGTTATATAAGGTTTTCTGACAGTTCGCGTTATCCAAAATACATTTGATTGATTCTAGCGGTCAGTTCTACGTACCTGGGTCATGGTTCTACCCCCCCCCCCCAATCCGTCGATTAACCGGGTAGGTGCGTGTTTTTCGGATTTTCCTAGCTGAAAAATCTACCCAGCCTAATAATATAACTCCAACGCCTAATAAAATAAAAAATGAACGCAATTATTTTACAAAGAAAAGAAGACTGGTGCTAATATTAAAACCCACAGTAATTCCTCATAAAAACGCAAATAATTACCTAGAGAAAAAGAATGGGGCCCGTTGAAAACAAAATCACAGTACTCCATCACAATCAGAATAAACATTTATCCTGCCTGGACCCACCGTGTCTGTGCCACATGTGGAACATGGATTAGCTAAGTTCAGGTAAGGAAAAGTAAACTATGAAACTGTAACATATTCAACTTGTGGTATCATTTCAGAATCAACATTCATCCTGCTTGCACCCCTCGTGGTATGTTTGGAGATCCCATTACATTTTTGGATCATGAGTTCAGAAAAACTGCTCTAGATTTTAAAGCTAAAAGTGACACCATTTTAAAGATAACTTCTGAAGAGTTATCTATTAACCCTGATACCTGTTGTGTTGTCACTTCACATTAGCAACTGCTTTGGGATGCTCTCTTCAAAATTGAAACTGATGTTAGGAATGTTGTTTAACTAGGGCTGCTAAGCAGGTCACATCTCTTTAAAATGACTGACATAGTTTGTAGAGTATCGCTATTAGGATTATTCTTTCAGGAGATTAAAACAAATTAATGTCTATGATGATACACTAAGTTGTGTGGAATATTTTATTCTGGATCAATGTTTCTCACGCATTTAGAAAGCATAGTCCAAAGTTAACACATTAATTGGAAAACACTCTGTGGCGTAGTTAAATTTTGTTCCCATTTTCACCCTGTAGGTGTATGCACAAAGTAAGCTGTAGCTTTCGTAATTGTTTACAGATTTTTATGAATTACACGTCATTTTAAATATAAATTAATGTACTATTACAATAAGCACCATTTGTAACTCTACTCGAGGTGGTTGCTATTTCACTGCCCTCCGATGGCCGAGGACTTGCAGTATTTTCACTGTCATAACAGCTTGCGCCGAATCAATGTGCACACCATTTTCACTCTTGTCCTCATCGCTAGATCTATCAGTCAATTGTTGAAACAAGTTTCTAGCCTGTTCAGCCGTTTTACGAGATGTACAATTATTGTTTGTGGTCCTATCACTAGTTGTCACGGTAGACAGTTTTACACGATTTGGTAACTAACCCGAAACGTTGAAAAATATAAACATAATAATATCAACTTTCCAGTGTTCTACAACAACCATGCTTTGGAAATTTGTTTTCCGGTGGTCAATTAAAATCTCGAACCAGATCGGAATGTGTTTCGGCACATATTTCATTCTTTTTCTTACTAAACTTAGATTGCCATTCTGAGAGGCTCGTGGTCCAAATGTGCTTATTTCTGAGCCGCGGACAGCGGCTCGCGGTAGTTATGTGTGAAAGAATTTGCATGTGTTCATTTACGTTGGGTGGTGCAAAATTATGTATTTGTGCTTGTTTGGGGAGCCTGGCAATAGCTTTCAACTTTCTGTGGTGAGCCCTGGTGATGTGAGCAGCACATGTTGAACTGGTTCATGATGATAGGTGCAGTGGCAGCAGTTAGGCTCATATGAGGGGTGTAACTGCATATTGAATCTGTGATGTCATGTTCCTAGATGGAAAATTGTGCTCTGCTACGTGTCGTACTTTGTTGATGTTGTCACTTTTGTCTGTGTGGGTAATTTGTTTATATATGGCTTGTCCAGTGGACATTTAGCCCATCTATTCAGCCATGCATCTTTGAAGTAATTTTGGAATATTAGTTATTTGAGCCATGCTTGATCCTAGTTTTTCTTATCTGTCACCTTTTTCATTGCCTGGTGTCTGTGTCCTGGTGTCCATTGGAGAGGGACTGTGATGCTGTATTCTGTTAGCAGTCTGTCAGTCATTTCAGTCAGCTGTATTGTTTCTTTGTTTTCAGTTTGGAGGTAAATTTCCAATGCCTACTTGGGACCCGTGACGTTTCCATTTGAGCTTTCTCGGAACACGCCGACTCGATCGATAGGTATTTGGACAAATTTGTGAAGTTTGCCAACCACGTTTGGTTTGGAGAGAGAGGAGAAAGCAAGTGGGAACCTGAAACTGTCGCAAGGGCTTAGAGGATGCTTATGACGTGTATAGCATGCTTCCTCCAGGTTTACAGGATGAGTACGACTCTTTGAAAAAGGCACTATTGGTTCGTTATGAGCTACATGCTGACGCCTATAGGAAGAGGTTCCGTAACTCTAGGAGGGGAGTTGGCGAGAGCGGTCGCCTTCAGTTTGCTGCGAGACTGGATTCCTACGTGGAGAAGTGGGGTGCCCTAGGGAATTTTACTCATGATTGGGAAGGCCTGAAGGAAATGGTCATGATCGAACAACTGAAGGACACCATGACTTCCGACATGAGAAGATTCCTGACAGAGAATGGGGCCAGCACTTTAGAATCCATAGTCCAGTTAGCGGAACGATATCAGGCAGCACTATCAGGAATTACCACCCAGACGGAAACAACCAGATTACGTTACCTAGACAGACAGCTCAGTCACACATGGACCCCCAAGTGAAACACCGTATACTAACTTCTAAAGCATGGACAAGCCAGTACTACAAGAATTCTAGAGATCAAATTTCCAGCAGCAGAGGCAAGGGGAAAATTGGCTGTAAGCACTGGTAGAACCATCACCCCCATATAGAGGAGTGCTCAACCGGGAAAAACACAACCTCATCATGCTGCTGCTTACGTAAAAGTGCCCGCAAGGGGAAATGGACCGGAAGTACCTCTGACAAACCTCCGACATCCCCCGGTCATTGAGACAGTCTCGTAAAGGGAGGTGACCTGCACTTTATGATACAGGGCCTTGCAATTCGACGCAGTTGTTGTGCATCCCTAGTCCAAGCCTGACCAGATGACGAAGACATATAGAAATAACATGACTTCTAAAAGGCAGCACTATGCGTTTGGGCCATAGCAAAGATTCAGGTCAATCAAAATATGTTTGTGACTGGGGAATTCAGTGCAGCGGATCTTGGACGACCTTTTTTATTCCCTTGATCTTTGGGTGTAGGTATGTGTTCTTGGGAGAACCCATTCACCATCGGGTGTGTGGCGGCTGTCACACTAGGGGACAGGCCAAAACGGAATACGAGTTGGATTACCCACCCATCATCTTCCGGAGGAATTGAAAAAGGCGCAAACTGAGATCAATCTCTAGCTCCTGCTACAATAAATACGAGAGCGGCAACTTCCTCTCCAAAAAGGGAGATTCTTCTACAAGAATAATGGGCTGTGGCATCGGAAAGCAGGAAATGGAGGACAGAACATGGAACTTGTGGTTCCATCAGCATACGAAGCCCAGGTCTAGAAGAATTGGGCCATGCCCCTTCGGTTTTTTTTTAGCATGAGGCGAGAGGAAGTGGTTAAGCTAGTTAGGCAAGGGTTAGTTTTGTTGAGGATGTGAGTGCGTGACCAGTCAGACACATTTCAGGTACAGTTGTCTGAAGTTGTCTTTTTCTGCTTCCCAACTGGTACTCACAATGCCATTAAATGTTAGTCAACAAGCATTAGGCTAGTTGGCTAGTGCTAATGTGCAGCTCAGACAGAAGAAAACGGTGTCAGAGTATAACAATTTTTTGTTTCAGGGTCAGTTTCTTTTAGACAACATAATTGACAAGGATCAAGTGTATGAATTTCAGATTGAGCTGCAGGTATGTCTTCTTATACGTTTCTCTGCTTTTATTTTGGGAACTTGTAAAACGTAATAAGAGAAACCTCTTTGTAATTTTGAAATGCACCTTTCTACTATTAAAACTTGATAGCCTTCTGTATCTTTTCTGTCAATAGATTATATTTGTTAAGTTTGCTAGTTCAATAAAGAAATTCTTACAGAAACTTACTAGTTCATTAGAGCAATTCCTACAGAAACCTCAGCAAAACTGGGTCTGTAAATGAACCAGGAAAAGATACACAAAATGGGGATATCAAGAGAAGAACTTGTTATGGGAGACATGCATGCACACATAAGGTCATATCAGTTTATAGCAAGACAGAAAATATAGTTTCGTCATTAAGTAGCCACTCATGACTGGAAATATGGACAGTCTTGTCTTGTTTTGAATGGCTTATGAAAATAAAATTGTTAAAAACTTAAAGAAGAACCGGGCAGTTCAATAATAAACATTGTGGTGCTTTGATGATCTGCCATATGGGATTTATTGTTCCACCTTTACTGATTCATTTCCATGCTTGAGCACTTATTTAACAATAGACGTAGACAGAGAGCAGGAACAAGGCAGTTATTCTTCTTCTTCATTCACTCACAGATAACCACATCTTATAAAGCTGGCAGTCTGTCTCAGGCTTCTCTCATCACTATTCAGTTTCTCCCTCAATGGGTTGGATAAGGCCACGCTGCCATCTTACTCCTCTCATGGAGCAGACAGTTTTGGAGTACATGTTCTAATGTCTGTCTGTCCTCCCCACATGGACACATATCTGTCTGTCTGTCCTCCCCACATGGACACATATCTGTCTGTCCGATTTTCAGTTTGTTGAACAGATGGTATCTGAGTCTGCAATGGCCGGTTCTTAGTCTGAAAATTATCACTTGATCTCTTCTTGGTAATGTATAGTATGGTTCTGCATTACTGGACTCTGGATGTTCCTTCTGCCATTTTTCTCTATAGTTATTTCTGATTATTGCTTTTATCTCTTCATATGTAGCACTGTCTTCTGTTTGGGTTTTCCTTCCTTCCTCTTTAGCAAGTTTACCTGCCTTCTCACTTCCATGTATCTTGCAGTGGGTGGAGATCCACTGTACTTTTGATTTTTTGAATGCGTAGCTGGTGTCCACCACTAGTGTTTCTGCCAGGCTGTCTAATTCCTTGTTTTTATTGTTCCTGGGAGCAGTTGTCTGTGAGGAGCACTATCTTGTTTCTAGCAAGATCTTTATTTTCCATATTGGTAATTGCAGCTGTTTTTAGTGCTTCTGCCTCAGCTTTAAAGTTGTTTGAGAATTTTTCAGTGGCCATCGAGACATATATGTCATGTCCATTCTTTAATTTTATGTATAGACCTCCACCTCCATTTGTTGTAGCGTGTATTGCTGATCCATATATGGAACAAGGCAGTGAAATCACACTTGTTAATAGCCTTTATTTCCTTTGTGCTCCTTACAAAGCATGAAGCCACCACTGCATCCTGCACACAGCTCTCACTTACTCTTGTAGCAGTGGTTTCTGTGGACGTATGTTTTACGTCATTATGTTGCCTGCCCCATGCACAACCTCATATTAGTTGCCTTGTTCAACATGCTTGAGGGTGCAGTAGTATTAATTTTTTCATTGTCTCTTCAGAGACCCCTGGGACTACATGAGGTAAAAGCCTAATATCTCCATTTAAATTGTTTAACTAGGTCAACGTTGATTATCTCCAAGATTTATGAATTTGTAAATGTTACGGCTGTGTGTGCTTTCTTATAAAAATATGTATTTATGCGGATTTCATTACAACAGTTAAGGCAAATGAAATGTTTTAGGCTCCCTTGGAACGTCGCAAGAAGTTTATTTCTCTCCGCAATGAGGCTCGTGAGGAGCGAGGTGAGAAAAGTGCGAGCAGGGGCTCAGGGGATATATCGGCTACACCATCACTTCACCTGGCTTCACAATATCTTGCAGACAGTAGCCTGTGCGATGACCTCAATCAGTATGACTTTAACCTGTCAACTACATCTCAGCAGGTTTGTGTTTTCTGTGTATGCCAATACAGCTGTCATACAGTGTCATTAGGTAATTATTGAACTTTACCCTTCCTGAAGAAATTCTAGGCCACGAAAAACTTCAAGTACCTAACACACAAGGAGAAGAGAACTGGAGACAGATGTGAAGGAGACATGGAAACACCTTGAGCTGATGGCAAAGGACAGGAAGACTTGGCATAAGTTTGATGAAGGCCTTGCGGAGCTGAAGAGTGATAAATGAATATCCTGCCATTGGTGTACTAAGTGTCACTTGAGACCATAAAGGTGATATACCTGACTGCTTCATGTGGCTGACATTTATAGTGGTGTATTCTTTTCTTTCACTATCTTAGACCACCTCATCAGCCAGGATTGTGGTTAATCTTCCTCAGTATGTTTTTTCATTCCTTTCCATTTTGCTTCAGAAGTTCAGAAACATTGAAACAGTGGCATGAAAGCATAGAAGCTTCATCTATGATGAGCAGTGAGGCTTCACTGGCTAAATATATATGATGGAGACATTTATTCATACTTACCCGAACTGCTTAATATAAATTGGGGAAAATTCCAGAAAGGCAGGAATATTTCTAAAATAACATCCCGCACCATGAAGTATATTGGGAAGAAATGTGCGTTATTTCAACAGGTGTTCAATTTAGTTCCCTGGCTGGAACACACCATGAAAACATTACAATTTTGGTGGGACAAGATGGGACTAACATGACAGATAAGAGGATTAGTATGGTTAATATGAATTATTGATATGTGATATGCTTTTGGGTATGGAGGTACAGTAGAAAAGTTAGAAATTCTTGTTATGTGATGTAATTTTGAATTTTGAGATATAGAAGAAAATATATAAATTCTTGTTAGGTGATGTACTTTTGAATATGGGGGATACAGTAGAAAATTTAGAAATTCTTGTTATGCGATGTTGAATTTTGAGATATAGAAGAAAATATAGAAATTCTTGTTATGTGATGTACTTTTGAATATGAGGATACAGTAGAAAATTTAAAAACTCTTGTTTTGTGATCTGCTTCTGAATGTGGAGATGCAGTAGAAGATTTAGAATCCCATGGAAGTAAAAGATAAACAGCAGAAACGGATTGAAAAGTGTTTTTATGAAAAGAAATTGCTTAAGGAAATATAGAAAAGAAGTGATAATTGTAGACACTGAATCTGATAAAGTTTAAAAAGAATTCAACCTGAGGGAAGGAGTAGTTGGAAGAGTTATTATTCCTCATAGTGATGCATTTTATTTATTTCAGGCTGGCTCTTACAGTTCTGGAAGCAAAAAAAGCACAAGCCGCTCAAATTCTGAGGATGTTCCAGTATGTTTAATTTTATGCCCCTTTGTCATTCCATACTTGTTTGAAGTCTGCATGCATTTATCATAAGATATTTATCCAGACAGCAAAAATATGCAGTGGACTAAAATGTAAATAATTCAGTCTGTCTACCCCTCTGTTTGCATGTGGATGTTTTGAGACAGAGAGAGGTGTGTCGCCTGATCAGTACACAGTGAGCAAGTAATCTGCCAAATCATGGAGGGAAATAAATATGTCATGCTCTTTCTGCTGCCTGTCCTGATGGTGGCACTCATTCTCCTGTGGTCATTTCATTCATTTCCAGTTTCCTTCAGAAGTAAATCAGTGACACGCAAAGTCTGTGATGTGCAGTGATGCTTCTCTGGCTAAATGTAGTTACTTATTCGTACTTACCCGCACAAACTGTGCTTAATATAAATGGGAGAAATTTGGTCAAAATATAAGTCATGAATATTTCTGAAACAAAAATAAATGCCATTGATTAATAAGAAGAAATCAGCGTGCAATATAGTTTCCACACCACAGTTGCTTGGCTTTTCCTTAAAAGATTGAAAGTTCAGTGGGAAAAGATGGGACAGGATGTTATTGCACAGGCAATTTTTTATACGGAAATAAGGGTGATTGAACATAGTATAAGACTTACTGAGATAAAGGTTAGAAGGTCATTATCAGGGACACATGCATGCAAATGTTAGAGAAATGAAAGTGAGGACTAAATAAATGTAAAAAAAAATAGTGATAATAAATGTGTATGAATTGCTAAGAAAGATTGATTTTACCACTGGTAAATCCAGGTAAGAACACAATGGTACTTATATATATACTAATAGAGCATCAGGAGACAGAGTGGGTAGAGCCTTCTCGAGGTAAAATTACTGAGTTTGATACCTGCTGTTCTACCCAGCTGTAAATGGGTACCTAAAGATAAGGTGTGGAAGGCAAATGCAGCAAGGAAGGGGACTGGTTACCCCAACCTTATAAAGTTGGACCCAGTATAGGGAAGTATCTAATGCTTTGCTCTCCCCCCCCCCCCCCAGAGCAGTATCTGCTATAGGACCACTTATACATTTACATACTAATAGTCAACTAGTATAACTCTTGCTTCATTGAAAAGATTTCTGCCTTTTTTAGTGTCTGGCATAATTTGCTTTATAGTTTTCATTGTATCCATTTGCCTATTGTGAACTTAACACTTTTTCTAATGAACTAAATAGAGATTTGCGAGAAGGTGAATTTTAAGCTTTCATGATTTTGATATGAGTATGCAGATATTTCTTGAATGTGGTGTAGTTATTAGTTTTGATTAACATTGGTAAGGTAATCCATGATAAAGCACTTGCATAACTAAAGAAACTATAACAGAGGTCAGGTCAAGGTGTTGAGGATCCAAAAGTAGGTCGCCTTGTATAAAATATGAGAAGCTTTTATAGTGAACATTTTTTTTTCAAATTATGATGGTGTTCTACCATGCATATTTAATGTTCAAATAAGATATCATTGAAGAAGAAGAATGTTTTGAGGAGGAATATTCAGTTGTGAAAAGAGCTGAGTACTGGGAATGTTATTGTTTAAGCAAACAAATGAGGAGGGAAGGGAGAAAACACATTGTCCATCAGCAATAAGCTGTCAGTTATTGTAGCAGACTAGTTACAACAAATATTTCTAAACTGAAATGCTCAGGAAGGTTATGTTTCAGTCATTGTTTTTTATATTTATATAGGCAGCTGATGTGTCATTTACAGAGGATTACATAGAGCTTGAGATGGACGCCTTAAACCAGCACGAGTGCATGGCACCTTTGATAGCACTTATCAAACACATGACGACCGCCAAAATTTGTCCTGAGCTCCCTAAGGTAATTAGAGCAACTCTGGAAAGGTTAAAGGCAGCCGACGTGATGCTGACCACATCACCCCTTGTGTGCCGATGGTGAAGAAAATATGGGCCTAACACCATATTCCCAATATGCCTTCTTAATGGGCATGTTACGGGATCCTTAACCATTTTTGTTGTTGTTGTTATTGTTGAACAGAATTGACATCACTGCACTTCAGGCAAACCCATAGGTGCTCAGTCTCCCTCAGTATATGTCGAAGAGTGTGAATGCTAACTGTTCCTGTAGCTCGTTGGTTGTACCCATGACGGATGCATCCTCTCATACGTCCATCTCTGCTAGCCTTACGTTTGATGCCATTTTCCAACAGTCTTAACCTTTAGCACGCTGCATTCTTTTCCCGAAAACTTGCCCTGCAGCTGCATTCTTTTTCACAACCCCCCGTTTTTATAGTGGGCGACTTGTAACGTCTATAGTTTTTGTGTTTCTTGGTCAATTGCTATCATTTTTGGAATTTATATAAATAAATGAATGATGAATCTGATGATATAAAATTTGTTTGTGTACATGTTAGATGTGATAGGAAGAGAGGAAAGGAAAGATGAAAAAAACGAAAAAAATATTTAAAAAAATAAAAAAATTTTTTTTTTTTAATTTTAAAATTAAAATAAAATAACCAAGAAACGAAGAGTCCATATCCCTTGCATCTCAATGAAAGTCATTTGACCAATACAAATGAAATGACGATCTTTTCATTACACCCATCATCAGTAGCAAAGCAACAAACGCCCTTGTCAGCAGTGACATTCGGCCGTAACCCTAAACCTTTCCGATTAAACCTAATCCTAACCCCTAAAATTATACATACTAGCAATGCCATTCTACTTTCGTTTCCATCTCTGTCATCAAACATATTCTGAGAACCGATATCAGCGCTTATAAAGACAAAAATCTCCTCATCGCATCGGCGTCAGAATCCAATAAAATTAGAGCGAAAATGGCCGCGTGTTCGATGCCGATTCATTTCGATTAAAAAAATTCACAGAAAATAAACGCGAATGCACCCATTACTAAGACCGATCGGAAACGGAAGTTAACTCTCTCTCAGATAAGTTTAAAACTTAACATCCGGGGGTCAAGTCACGTGTACACACATCCTAATGCTAGAAAACGAAAATATCCGCTTGTCAACATATGTCGACAACAGCTGGGAGAGCATAGGTTACCTTCGTCAACATATGTCGACAGCAGCGTGCTAAAGGTTAACTATTGCAGTGTCATTCTTTAACAGGAGATCATTAATTGTTCTCAGTATCTCTCCCTTATCCATATCCAGTGTCCCCACTGTGGGTGCTCTTGCTGCGAGTCTGCCAGCTCTCTCATTACCACATACTCTGCATGACCAGGACTGTAGATCCACACCAGCTCTTGTAGACTCGAAGCTTCTATGAATGTTTTCCATTCATGCTGCAGCCAACCACTTTGAACCTTTCGAAGCATGGACTGAGAGTCCGACACAATGACTGCTTTTGTGAATGAAGTTTCAGATATCCACTTTAAGGCTGCAGTGACTGCCTCTACCTCTATTCTCATGCTGGAAGTTGTTATCTTGTAAGCCCCGCTATGTTCCGCGACAATTCTGCCCTTTATCCTAGCAGAGAAGCCCCAGCCTGATTTCTCACCACGGATTACAGACCCATCTGTATGTATACACAATGGCATCATTATCCCTGGCATGATCATGTATCAGTTGATTAATTTCCAGTTCTGCTTTTCCATTGCCCCAAGTTCTACACTCTCTGCCAAGGCTGATGATGACTTGCTGGTAATTAATCCAGTTCTCATCTGACATACTCCACTCTTCCCCTTTGAATATGTTTTCAACTGTGGCCACCTGCTTGATCGTTGTCTCTGCCTGTGCCATCCATGACATCCCTCTCTTTATTCTTGCTCCCTTAATGTCAGCTATGTTTCCGTGCAGGGGGTGCCGTTTGTCTGTGGTTACTTGCATATAGGCTTTTGCTTGGGCCATCACATATCTGGGTCTAATTGACAGCACTCCAAGCACGTACCTCATTGTCACAATGGTGGTAACTCACGTACAGCCCAAGACTATACGCATCCCTTCATTTTGAATGTGCTCTAGTCATTCACATTGTGTTACTGACAGCATGAGTATTCCCAGCCCATACTCAATGACCGATATGACAAGCTGATGATAAAGAAGAAATAGTAATCTCTGCTCCAGACGCGCCACAGCCATTATTTTCAGGGCTGCTAGACCTCTCCTGCATTTCAGTGTGATTTGCTCAACATAGTACTTATACGAGAGCCCGCGATCGAATGTAACTCCAAGGTATTTCAGCTTCTCTTGCCGTTCAATTTTCTGTCCATTGAGAGTGATATCTGGGAGGTCTGTTTTCACAGTGTTGTTCAAGGAGCACCACATCATGCGGGCTTTGTTGGGATTGACTTTTTTTTTAACCCTAAGGTAATTCATTTTTACTAATGATGGAATCCTGATAATGAATCTAGGTATGTAGGTACAGAGTAAGTTGTGGGAACTATCTGTACAAGTAATTGAACTTGGATAGTGGGAACTAACAGAAGGTATTGAATTTGGGTAGTGGGAACTAACAGAAGGTGTTGAATTTGGGTAGTGGGAACTAACAGAAGGTATTGAACCTAGTTAGTGGGAAGTAACAAGGTATTGAACTTAGTTAATGGGAACTAACAGCAGGTATTTAACCTATTAGTGGGAACTAACCCTTATCAACCACTCTATTTTTAACAGTCATAGACTGGGTGATGCGCCAGACAACAGAGGGCAATCCAAGAGGATTAAGATGGACTACATTTTCTACATTGGAAGATCTGGAATATGCAGATGACATTGCACTGCTAGCACATTCACATCAACACATCCAGGAAAAAACGGATAGACTTAATAAGTATAGCCAGCAGGTGGGCTTGAACATCAACCTAAAGAAGACAGAGGTCATGACGCTCTATGTGCAACCCTGAGCCCATATCAGTAAGGAATCAGCAACTGGAACAGACGGAGGCCTTCACATACCTAGGATGATTAGTAACACCAGACGGCGGAGCAAGCAAAGACATCAACAACAGAATGAACAAAGCAAGAACAGCCTTTTTTTAGCCTAAACAACATCTGGAAGTCCTCTCATTACAGCACAAGCACAAAATTAGGATTATATCAGAGCTGTGTGCTTTCTGTGCTTCTCTATGGCGCGGAGAGCTGGAGAGTTACAAAGAAGGAAATGTCGAAATTGTCCTCTTTTCACACAACATGCCTAAGAAAAATTCTCCGAATCTTTTGGCTAAATATCATCACCAACCAAGATCTGCTTACTCGGAGCAAGCAAGAGGACATGCACACCATCATAGCTGGCAGACGCTGGAGCTGGGTTGGCCATGTCCTCAGAAGAGACCCCGATGCCCTCACAAGAACAGCTATGCTATGGACCCCTGAAGGAAAACGAAAGAGAGGCCGACCAAAAACAACTTGGCGGAGGACTGTGGAGGCTGAGATGCAAAGAATGAACCAGAGTTGGGGCACTGTACAAAGGATGGCCGCCGACCGAGCAAAGTGGAATCAATTTGTTGTTGCCCTACAAGACGCCACCAGGCGTAATGGCCACTGACTGCTTTGACGGTCGGCGGCTAAGGATCAAAGAAGAAGAAGAAGTGGGAACTAACAGAAGGTACTGAACCTAGTTAGTGGGAACTAACAGAAGGTATTGAACCTAGTTAGTGGGAACTAACAGAAGGTATTTAACAGTTATAGTCCGTTCGGAAATTCGTGCCCACAGAAAGCGTCAATTTTCTCCAAAACTGTTTGTTGTATGGACATGAATGTTTGCATGCAGTCTTAGATTTTCCATGCAGTTATTAATATATTTTTTGCCCTTACAAAACTCATGTCATGTTCGAACTTTCTTCTTTACGTTATATAAAAAACTCTTACTGTTGTCTGGGTTAATTTTTAGTAGTTTTACAGGAAAGTTACAAGATCCGTTCAAAAATTTTTTTGAACGGATCTTGTAACTTTCCTGTAAAACTACTAAAAATTAACCCAGACAACAGTAAGAGTTTTTTATATAACGTAAAGAAGAAAATTCGAACATGACATGAGTTTTGTAAGGGTAAAAAATATATTAATAACTGCATGGAAAATCTAAGACTGCATGCAAAAATTCATGTCCATACAACAAACAGTTTTGAAGAAAATTGACGCTTTCTGTGGGCACGAATTTCCGAACAGACTATAGTGGGAATTAACAGAAGGTACTGAACCTAGTTAGTGGGAACTAACAGAAGGTATTGAACCTAGTTAGTGGGAACTAACAGCAGGTATTGAACGTATTAGTGGGATTTAACAGAAGGTACTGAACCTAGTTAGTGGGAACTAACAGAAAATATTGAACCTAGTTAGTGGGAACTAACAGAAGGTATTGAACCAAGTTAGTGGGAACTAACAGAAGGTACTAAACTTGGTTAGTGGGAACTAACAGAAGGTATTGAACTTGGTTAGTGGGACTTATATAAGGTATTGATTTTGCTTAATAACGGTGGGAACTTAACAGTAGAAGCTATTGACCTTGGTTGGTAAAGGTGGGAACTGACAGTAGAAGGTATTGACCTTGGTTGGTAAAGGTGGGAACTGACAGTAGAAGGTATTGACCTTGGTTGGTAAAGGTGGGAACTGACAGTAGAAGGTATTGACCTTGGTTGGTATTGGTGGGAACTAACAGTAGAAGGTATTGACCTTGGTTGGTAAAGGTGGGAACTGACAGTAGAAGGTATTGACCTTGGTTGGTATTGGTGGGAACTAACAGTAGAAGGTATTGACCTTGGTTGGTAAAGGTGGGAACTGACAGTAGAAGGTATTGACCTTGGTTGGTATTGGTGGGAACTAACAGTAGAAGGTATTGACCTTGGTTGGTAAAGGTGGGAACTGACAGTAGAAGGTATTGACCTTGGTTGGTAAAGGTGGGAACTAACAGTAGAAGGTATTGACCTTGGTTGGTAAAGGTGGGAACTAACAGTAGAAGGTATTGACCTTGGTTGGTAAAGGTGGGAACTAACAGTAGAAGGTATTGACCTTGGTTGGTAAAGGTGGGAACTAACAGTAGAAGGTATTGACCTTGGTTGGTATTGGTGGGAACTAACAGTAGAAGGTGATGACCTTGGTTGGTATTGGTGGGAACTAACAGTAGAAGGTATTGACCTTGGTTGGTATTGGTGGGAACTAACAGTAGAAGGTATTGACCTTGGTTGGTAAAGGTGGGAACTGACAGTAGAAGGTATTGACCTTGGTTGGTAAAGGTGGGAACTAACAGTAGAAGGTATTGACCTTGGTTGGTAAAGGTGGGAACTGACAGTAGAAGGTATTGACCTTGGTTGGTATTGGTGGGAACTAACAGTAGAAGGTATTGACCTTGGTTGGTAAAGGTGGGAACTGACAGTAGAAGGTATTGACCTTGGTTGGTATTGGTGGGAACTGACAGTAGAAGGTATTGACCTTGGATGGTAATGGTGGGAACTGACAGTAGAAGGTATTGACCTTGGTTGGTAAAGGTGGGAACTGACAGTAGAAGGTATTGACCTTGGTTGGTAAAGGTGGGAACTGACAGTAGAAGGTATTGACCTTGGTTGGTAAAGATGGGAACTGACAATATAAGGTATTGGCCTTGGTTGGTATTGGTGGGAACTAACAGTAGAAGGTATTGACCTTGGTTGGTAATGGTGGGAACTGACAGTAGAAGGTATTGACCTTGGTTGGTAATGGTGGGAACTGACAGTAGAAGGTATTGACCTTGGTTGGTAAAGGTGGGAACTGACAGTAGAAGGTATTAACCTTGGTTGGTAAAGGTGGGAACTGGCAATAGAAGGTATTGATCTTGGTTGGTAAAGGTGGGAACTGATGATAGAAGATTAAATGCTAAACTTGGTTAATAATAGGCGTAACTGACAGCCAGCATTGGAAATTGGTAGTCAAAAATTAAGTTTGTTTACACAATTCAGGTAGAACAATCAAGCAGTCAGCAGAAGGTTAATTTTAATCTAATAAAATCTAGCAATTTAAAATGAGAAGGATGGTTAGTGCATAAAACTGGATAACTATGATAAAGTACTGGACATCCAGTCTAGAATCATAGATAAATAATCACATCATTGTAGAGTGTGTCGACCATTGACCACTGTCATGTTCCAGTTATATTTGCAAACAGAATATGATGTTCCTTTGTGTCTGATGAAGTATTTATGAATTGACAGTTGTGCAGCTGGCTTAATTCACTAATTGTCTATGATGCGGGTTGTACACTTTATAAATGGTGTTACTGCTTTGATTTCAGACTGTAAGGATATCCTATTTTACACAGCACCATGTAGTTCCTATGGAAACAAAGATGGAATAGGACCACTGCTATATCAAGCTCCATCAAGAGTGTCATCAGAAACTACCAATAAAATGGTGTACATTTGGAGCTAGCAACCTCATCATGTAAAACTAATTACTACAGAAACTACTACATCATGATTTGGTGCAGGTTTCCTGCCAGGAGACTGGCTAATATTGGTGGCATGATATCCATAAGGAAATGTCCAAACTGTCCTCCTTCCACACATTCTGCGTAAGGAAAATTCTCCGAATCTTTTGGCCGAATACTATCACTAATAAAGAACTACTTACTTGGAGTAACCAATAGGACTTGCACACCATCATGGCTGGCAGACGCTGGAGTTGGGTTGGCCATGTCCTCAGAAGAAACCCCAATGCCATTACAAGAACAGCTATGCTATGGACCCCCGAAAGAAAGCGAAAGGGAGGCCGAACAACAACAACTTGGTGGAGAACTGTGGAGGCCGAGATGCAAAGAATGAACCAAAGCTGGGGCACTGTACGAAGGATGGCTGCCGACTGAACAAAGTGGAAGCAGTTTGTTGCTGCCCTACAAGACGCTACTAGGCGTGATGGGTACTGACTTCTTTGACAGTTGGCGGCTAAGGATCAAAGAAGAAGAAGAAGAAATACCCATAAGGCGAGAAAAGGGAAATGATAATTGTATGATTAAAAATTTAAAGAAACTGCATATTTTTTTGGCAGCTTTTATGATTGTCGGTATGTATATTTACTGTGTCTCTTTTTGTGATAAGTGACTTATTACCAAGTGGCCAGGTGTTCGTAGGAACTGCCAGTAGAAGGTTACATGTTTTATGATGTGACGATTAATGAATGAAGAACATGGGGCTTTCAGAGAAGTTGGACATCATGAAAACATAGAGTGCAAAAAAAGTGTGAAGACTGATTTTTTAGTAGTTTGTTTTTGGACATTGTGGAGACATTTAACTTGTTTATTTCACTGGACTCATGGTTTTTAAAAATTTATTTTAAAAACGTATGTTTTTTGAAGAAGTAATAGTAGATAGGTGTGATGCAGTACTGTGGTTTTATTTTTCAACAGGCCCGATTCCGTTCTTCTATTTGAGTTTGCACCAGTCTTCTTCCCTTTGTAACTATATGTGTTAGCCTTGTTTCTTCTTGAAATATATCGAGTTTGGTCTTTTTCTGTAGGTCTAATAATTGCGTTTTTAATAGGAACTACAAGGGAGTTATATTAGATTTTCACCAGTTCGTTTTTTTCACCAGTTCTTTTCACTAGATAATCGTGATCAGGGAATCTTATTTTCTTTGTTAAAAAGAATCGCGGTCATCGCATAATGTGACACAATTTTTTGGACACGCGGTCTGCGCGTTGTTTTCAAATCTATTGGTGGAGGCTCGGTTGTTTAATTTTGTATGAATTTCATTGGTCGGAGATGACGTAATCTGGCTTCGTTGTGTGTAATAAATACTAGAGGAAATTAATTGTGGGCGCCTTTTGTCTGAAGAATATTCAGCCGTGAGAATCTACGTAATAGGCACTTGCTCTTCAGTGAGATATTTGATCTATTGGGTAAGCCATAACTATTTAGCGTGGTACTTGTAATTTGCTTCTAATAGAGACTAGCCGGTTAAAGTATAAGCTTTCCTAAGGAGGTTTTAATTTCATTTTTAAACCGAAGTGCCACCAATTACGATCTCAGAGAAAGTATTTAATGTAAGAGGTGCAGAGAATTCTTTATATGATAATAGCCATAGCTAGGAGTGTGTAAAGATTTTGAGACATTTAATGTGAACTCCGTAATATTTAAAAGAAGGTCTAAATTTTTTAAAGAAGGTCGGTAGGAAAAACCCGCATCTTTGATTTATGATAAACTTGTGTATATAAACGGGAGCGGGATTTTGTATTTTTAAGCACGTGGGCACGGTTATCGTATTGAGTTTTAATTCGGGAATGTTACCCAGATTATGGTGAAGTTAACATTATGGTGAAGGAACACGTGTATGTAACTACAGGGGGATACATTGATAACCTCGATTGTTTATAATTTATTTGCAGTTTAAATACGCTAGCATAATTTTGGCGTACGTTATTTATGGTGCATTTTTATTGTTGTATAGTCAGAAGACATGAGATGTAATCTTTATTTCTGTTATGGTATTTTCCTTTTATTTTCAAGAGATGTAGATTTTATTTTGATAAGGGAAGTGTTTTCTGAGACGGGTTTCTGCCTGCCTAGATTTAATTTTGTATTGATAAATGTACCCCAAGGGTCAGTGAGAAAAATAGCCCAAATACTTTCGGACAGGTATGGCCTCAGTGAAAAATTGTTGTGACACGTGGCTAGTTATGCAGAACAAAGGATCTGGGTCAGCCGATGTTTACTTTAGAAACGAGGGAGAGAGGGGATTGCCTGGGAGATTGACTTTATGGGGCATAAATTTTGTATCATTGTACATAGCAAGAATATAGAAGGGAGTTTAGTGTTTGAGATGTGTAACTTTTGACGTGTTATATAGCTGTTGCTTTGTTTGTTCCACAGCGAGTTTTCATGGTCTGTAGGAGGGGCAACCAGCCTCTGTCCTTTACAACAGCAAGTTGTCATCTCAGGAGCATATAGCTTGAGAGATCGGAAAAGGTGCAAGAAATACCCTATGTTCCCCAGGTAGCGAAGATAATCTTCAGCTGGGAACAGGATTTGTCTTAAATCCAGAGCTCTTAGCTCATTTTACCACTCCGACAACAGCACGTGGCTGGGAGATTGGTCTAAAGTTTTATACAGCCATAATAAAGCTGTATGTCCCTAAACCTCGAGCGGGTTAACAGGGCAAGTAAGGAGTCGGTCAGTAGCCGTGAAGCTTCTACAAGGGATTCAAGTACCTCGAGCTTGAAACCGAAGTCACCAGTGCAGAAATCAGAAGCAGGAGACAGGGATATCATTCCTGGTTCTGAACGTTATCAAGAGAAGAGGCGTAACGGAGACCCCACATCAGCAGACGTCGAGTGTTAGAGAGACACTGAGACCAGGCAGAGAGAGAGAGAGAAGGAGGGAGAAAATAGACAGAACCAGTAGGGTCTTTTATTATCCATTAGATGGATAGACTCTGAGCCATAGTTGTAATCTAAGTCTACTAGGTAGCAGTCCAGTGCTTTAGTTAGCGGCGCTTATCGCCTAAAGAGGCTGGAAGCTGTGTGTGTGTAGACAATAGTTTAGGCAGTGTCAGCAGAACAGTGACAGTAGCAAATCATATAGTAGTAGACATTGGAGGCTTAAGTGGATGCCCCACCAGTTAGAGTGTGGTTACAATCACTAATCATTCTATTTTTCCCCAGCAGGGTGACTGACTGAGTGAATGTGGTTGTGGGGTTTTTATGTGTCTATCTACTTAATTGGTTCTTTGTTTTTCAGGTCTGTGCAACAGTGCACGATATTTATTTCTTTGCTGTATGATGACATTTAATGTTTTATTGTGTAAATAAAATATCTATATATATTGTAGACTGGATCAGCTTCTATACTATACTGTACCTATATGTTGTCTGTATAGTGGTGTCTGTGGTCGTTATTTACACCTTATCACCTTGTGTTTAAAGGTAGCTAGAGGGGGGTGAGGGTATAGCATAATTTTAGTCACAAGTGGCAAGGGAGAGTCAATCCAGGTTCTCACCCTTGAGCCAATAGTCTCATCTGTCCACAGTCACTGTCATTTTCATCTAAATTCTATCATCTCATACTTTCTTAACACTAGGGTCTTGTCTCTATCTTATGACAACCTCTAGACTTAAAACCACTTCGTGACAATAGGGAGAAATATTGAGCTGTCATACTGGGAATAAATCGGTATCATCTTGGCATTTTGAGATCTGCTCTCACAAGAAACATCTTTCAAAGACCTAATTAAGGGTGGAGAATTTATTGAAATTTGGAGGATTTGGTGAAAAGTTATGAGAGTTTGAAAACTGAAGAAAATTTAGTAAAAAGTTATGAGAGTTTGATGACAGTGTGAAAAAAATTTAGTGAAAAGTTATGAGAGTTTGAAGACAGTGTGAAGAAAATTTAGTGAAAAGTTATGATAGTTTGATGACAGTATTAGAAAAGTTTCGTGAAAAATTATGAGAGTTTGAAGACAGTGTGCATAAGATGTCAAATTCAGAGACGCTCAGGTATTAATAGTCAGCATGTTGATGTTTCTGAATTTATGAGACAGTGTTTCCAAATGCGAGTGAAATGTACCTTAAAAATCACTATTTAGCATTATAACTTGCACTGTTTGATAACAGAGAATCTAAAGTTTCATGCAGTATAAATATCTCAAAATTGGTATTTTAAAACTAAATTAAAGGTTTTTAGTGTCTGTCACAAAATCAGTATGCTGGCAAGAAACTTTTTTTTGCCAGCATGTGCCAGATTTCATTTTTACCTTTTAAATTCATCACATCATCATATAGTGTCATATCCTCACTTAATAAAAAAAAAAACGGTTGCTAACATCATCATCATCATCATCATGTGACGTATTCTCTCCAGAACGTTGTCTCCATTACAACTGCTCTGAAACATCACCTTTAAGTAATTATTATGAAAACTATAAAGAACTCTCCTTTGTTTTCCTCTTTGTTTATGATGGGACATTTGTCATTTAAAGATAGAATAGAACCACTGTTTACTCATGCATGTCTAACAAGGTGACTCATGCATGTCTAACAAGGTGACTCATGCATGTCTAACAAGGTGACTCATGCATGTCTAACAAGGTGACTCATGCATGTCTAACAAGGTGACTCATGCATGTCTAACAAGGTGACTCATGCGTGTCTAACAAGGTGACTCATGCGTGTCTAACAAGGTGACTCATGCGTGTCTAACAAGGTGACTCATGCATGTCTAACAAGGTGACTGATGCGTGTCTAACAAGGTGACTCATGCGTGTCTAACAAGGTGACTCATGCGTGTCTAACAAGGTGACTCATGCATGTCTAACATGGTGACTCATGCATGTCTAACAAGGTGACTCATGCATGTTTAACAAGGTGACTCATGCATGTCTAACAAAGTGACTCATGCATATCTAACAAGGTGACTCATGCATGTCTAACAAGGTGACTCATGTAAAACAAATTGCTAAACAAACCTTCACTGCAAGAGTGATAAGGAAAATGATGATGATGGAGTGTGTCATGTGATGTAATGAGTCAGTTTAGTTTTTGCATTTTTGTATCATTATTCAGCCATGAAGTTCTATACTAAGAATATTAATTACACGAGATGTTTCGTTATCTTAGGGAACTGTACCAAAGGAGATGCCTGCTTGGATGCCGTATTTATATGAGAAAATGACAAACCCACAGACTCACATCAATGTGAAAATTTTCATTGCCAAGCTTGTGATGAATTGTAGTAAGGTAAAAACTACCTTATTTCAGAATAGCACGTTGTTACTTTCTATTAAGAACTGTATACTTGGCAGAATTGTGGATTTCAAAGCTGCAACCAAGGTGGAGTGGGTTCATTTTCTACATAAGACAACAGGAGGTGGAGACACTTGGGAGTCATGACCCAGGTGGCCCCCCCCCCCCCCCCCCCCCCCCTTTAGAGTGTAAAGGAGCTATAGAGCTGAAACACTAGATTGACAGGGAGACCACTTCTGATGATCAGATTGCCTCCTGCTGTATCGCTCTTTATAGAGTTTCCTATCACTTGCTATATCGCCTAGGAGTTAACAAGTTCTGTTAACTTTCATAAGGGGAAATTGCTAGATTTCATGCCTGAAGTATTTGAACACTAAACAAACATGAAAAAGTGGCAGTAGAAATGTAAACTATTTCAACTGACATCCAGGGTTTGTGTGGAACAAGATGGAAGGGAATAGAAACAAAGAAAGAAACTGAATCCAGGAGAAGTAGTGCAAACTTCAGGATGTGACGTTTCGGTTTTGGTTTTAAGGACCATCTTCATTGCATCACAGACAACTCCATAAGAGCTCCGATCTCCTCCCTTAGAACGCAAGGAGGATCTCATCGCAGTGCACAAACTCTGTAGCACTGGCGAGGATCCCAATGTGTGTATACAGGAATCACACATTCTATTATTTTTGTGGGTGGTAGGTTTCCTATTTTCTTAAACTTTGCCAGGGCGTGGCTGTATGGCCTACTGTTTACGATTTCCAGCTGCCAAGAGATTTTTAACTTGCGCAACTTGCACACAGGACCTCCTATATTTTCGCCCTCATCTGAGAATGCTAAGCATCCGTTCTCACTACCCAGGAGATTAGGGGGAAGTGTGACATCATTAGGAACCATTGGTTCTGAAAATAATTTCCATCAGTTATATCCCGTGTACTGGGAGCGAACCCGGTACCTTTAGAATTAGTGGCGGATGCCATATCTCTAAGCCACTCTGACTTCCTTCAGGATGTGAGGAAGAAAATACCTCTCATATTGTAGGTGTAAATCAAATGCTGTCTAAGGAAATATGGTAGACACAGAATGGGAAGCTATGTGACCCACATTAACATGATAAATATTCAGAACTGCTGAAAAGAAAATGAAGATGAATACCATCCAATGTAATGTACCAACTAATGATGAAGAAGAATCTGTGAAAGCAGGAATTCTCAGTACTTCAAAATATTATGGATAAGAAGAGAAGACATTAAAATTTTGATTGGTGACTTATGTGCAAGGGTAGCGGCTTTGGAGAAGGCATGGGAGAACAAAGACTTGGAACAGTGAATGAGAATGGAGAAATATTTAAAAGCTTACGTGCTTCAAATCAGCTGACTATAGAAGGAAGCATGTTTCCATATAAAAATAATAACAAAAAGCAACATGAATATCACCAAACCACTGGACAGAAATTCAGTTTCACCATATGTACATAAATAAGAAGTTCAGATCATCATTACATGACATAAGAGTGAATAAAGGAGCAGATGTGGCATCAGATCACATCCTGTTAGCTAAAGTAAAGTTGAAACTCAGAAAATATACAGAAACACAACTACAGAAAGCAGTGTATCATGGGAAATATCAGAAATCAAGAAACAAATAAAACATTTACTGTCACAATATTACCTGGATCTATTTAAGTGGTCATTTTATATGTACTGGCATTCATGAGTTGCAACCTCAACATTTACTGGTTGTATCTTTAATTATTTTTATTTATTCACCTTAGTTCTCACTTCCCTTCTCTTCTGTTTTCATTTATTTGTCCTTGACAAGTTAGCAAGAGAGGCAATGAAAGCTGCATCCAAAGGAAATATGAGCTACCATACAACAGTGCAAGGAGGTTAACAGGGAAATAAAAGCAATCGAGTGGCCTCATCAAGGATGAGATGGAAAATTGCTTAGCAACAAAAGGACAGGAAATAAAGAGATGAAACATTCTGAGAGCTGCTAAACTAAACCAGCTCTACAAGATGCCCCAGACATCCAGCCAGCCGAAAAGGAGTTACAGGTTAACTGTGAAAGACCAAATAAGGAAGAAATACAGAAACTCTTAACTCTTTGCTTCTGTAATTATTTTCCACCATGTGCAGTATTTATTTTTTTATGAATTCTAAATGGTGAAGTGTGCTATCTTTTAGTGTAAATTTTATGTAAATCATTTCTGTGAACATGTACATATTATATATCAAACTGTAGAGAAATAGATAGAGAATTATAATATACAGTGTCTTTTATAATATTGGTTCAAGTATGTTCAGTATACTTAAAGCATGTTGCACGTAAATTGAAAAAACACTAAAAAGTTCACAGTAGAATACGTACTTACCAATGAAAACTTACTGTTGCAGGCAATAAAACTTTCTTTTTCTAGGTAATCCATTTACAGAGTAATAAAAGGAAGGGAACTGGTCACCTCCATCTCTAGATACTGGACCCAGTATAATGAAGTCTCTGACACTTCACTACCCCTACGGCAGTATCTGCTATGGGACTACGTTCAGAAATGTTTTAGACATTGCTGACAGTGGAAACAGCAAGGATATATATAGGATACAGATGCTGCTTGCGTCGTATTAACTAGAACCTTTTGCTGTTTCAGACCTTTCAGCCATATGCAAAGTTTTGGCTGCGGCCTTTGTGCCAACTGTTTTTTACCCAGGAAGTCAGTGGGAAAGGGATAACCTATTTTGCTGTGGATCTTATTGTCATTATGATATTGTGGAATACAACAGCCATACCTGAGGTAAGAACCTAAAATCAGATAAAGTTTATTTCAAGACTATATGTCTTCAAAAATGTTTAGCTTTCAATTTTTGTTCTAAATACTTACTTAGTCATTCCCCTTCTACCGTGAGGTGTAGAGGTTTGGAAGAGAGAGCGCCAGACTATCCTATCGGCTGTCTTCCTCCTGGCCTTGTTCCATTCTAGTCCTCGGTCCTTCAAAGATTGTCTAATGTTGTCCTCCCAGCGGACTCTGGGTCGTTCTGGGGGTCTGGATCCCTGGCTCTTTGTTTCCCATGCTTGTCGTGGTAGCCGATCTTCTCCCATTCTGCAGACATGGCCAAACCATCTTAGTTGGGACTGTTCTACTTGGGTCTGCAGGGGGTGGGATTTTAGGCCTTGACTATCGTCTGGTTGTGTACCATGTCTCTTCTTGTTACTTCAACCACCTTCCTCAGATACCTCATTTCTGAGGTTTGGATCTGGCTTTTGTGGGTTGTAGTCATTGCCCATGACTCGCATCCATATGTCAAGACTGGGACATAGGTGGAGCGGTATACAGCCATCTTCATTTTCTTACCAACCTCTCTCTTGCTGAGGAATCCTCGATTTATGGCCTTAAAAAGTCTCCCAGCTGCTGCTTTTCGAGTGGCCAACTCTTCTTTGATGCCTCCCTTTCGGTCTATAATAGCTCCGAGGTATTTAAAGTGGTCGACCTGCTTCAGGACCTGTTCTCCCAGCTTAATCTGATGTCTTCTTTCTTCTCGTGATATCACCATGGATTTTGTTTTAGAGCTGCTTATGACCATCCCTCTCTTCTCCAGCTCTTCTTGCCAGACTTGCAGGTTGGATTGGAGATGTGCCTCTGATTTAGCAATCAGGGCAACATCATCAGCAAATGCCAGCTCTGAAATACAGACCTGTCTCATCTTCCAGTACCCCACTGAATACTTTCTTGTTCTCTCCTTACATGCCTTGATGACATTGTCCATGAGGAGTATGAAAAGATAAGGTGACAGGATATCACCTTGTCTTACACCAGTGGTGGTCCTGAACTCTTCTGACTTATGGTTTGCTGTCCTCACATAATTTCTGCAAGACTTGTAGAAACTATGTATAGCATGAATCAGAGGTACTGGAATGTTCTTCCTTGCCAGACAGTCCCAAAGTTTGCTCCGGGGGACCCTGTCAAACGCCTTTTCCAGATCTATGAAACAAAGATGGATCTCACTCTTATACTCAAGGGCCTTTTCACTCAGCTGTCTGAGTGTGAAGGTTAGGTCTTGAGTACTTCGGTTTGCTCGGAATCCGCACTGGACCTCATCCAATTGTTGTTCTAAATACTTTGAAGTTAATATAAAATGCAGAATTAGATATTTTCAAATAAAATTTTATTTACTGCATACATCCCACTTTTGACAGTGTAGACAGAGAATCACTTTGAAAATTGATGAGGCATTATGGAGTTCCCCTGAAGATCATTAATTTAATAAAGAAAACATATGAAGACATGACATGCAGAGTTCTTCACGAAGGACAGCTTACAGAACCGTTTGGAATAAGAACAGGAGTGCGACAGGGATGCCTCTTGTCTCCATTTCTTTTCTTACTAGCAATAGACTGGGTTATGAGATCACCGACAACACACAACAGAAATGGAATCCAGTGGACTCTGACTAAGCAGTTGGATGATCTGGATTTTGCTGATGACTTGGCTCTTCTGTCCCATAACCGTAATCAGATGCAGGACAAATTGAAAACACTCGATGAGAGGTCACAGCAATTGGGTCTGAAAATACACAGGGAAAAGACAAAAATAATGAGAATAAATGCAAGTAATGATAACAGGGTTGAACTTGAAGAAACACCAATACAAGATGTAGAATCGTACACTTATCTTGGCAGCAATATAGACAAAGTTGGAGGGACAGACAGTGATATCAAACTAAGAATACAAAAAGCAAGAGGAGCTTTCATTGCATTGGGAAATATATGGAGATCAAGAGAAATCGGATCCAACACGAAAACAAGAATCTTCAACTCAAATGTTAAGTCAGTCCTATTGTATGGCTCTGAGACATGGAGAACAACAAAGACAACAACCAAAAAGCTACAGACTTTCATAAATGGGTGCTTGCGTAGAATAGAGGGATTAAAATGGTACGACAAGGTTACCAATGTGGAACAAGAACTAGACAAGTGCCAGTGGAACAAGAGATGAGAAGAAGACGCTGGCGATGGATAGGACACACACTGAGGAAACCTGTTGATAGCATTACAAGACAGTCCTTGTTCTGGAATCCCCAGGGCAAGAAAGGCAGAGGTAGACCAAGAAGCACATGGAGAAGAGAGCTGGAAACAGAGGTGAAAATGATGAGAAAGTGGAAAGAACTTGAGATGATGGCACGTGACAGGAGGACTTGGCATGTGTTTGTTGAAGGCCTATGCTCCATTGGGAGTGGAGGGTTATGAATGGAATGAATGAATATGTCCCACTTAACGGAATTTCTTAAGACATTCATTCACTCATTCTTCATTACTTTTCAGCTCCCCAAGGAGCATAGGCCTTCAACAAGTTGATGCCCCCCCTGTCCTGTGTTATCCACTCGTGGTCTTTCCATGTCTTCTTCATCCCTTTAATGTGTGTATCTATGTCTCTTCTCCGAGTGTTTTTCTTACCACATGCTATAGTTTAAGGGGCCCACCGCAGAGTTATTAGATTTGAAAGGCATAAGTAAAAAAGGAGGATACTTGAAAGTTTACTGAATGATGTAATGCTTCCTATAAAGTTTTAAATTGTTTAATATGTGCTTCACAACACATGTGTGAGGTATATCTTGGTAGAGAAATGACAGAAATAGCAATAGCAAACAACCAGAAAGATACAGACTTTTGTTAAAGAGTTTTGCGCAGAGGAGGAGGATTGAAATGATATGCAAAGATTACTGATGTGGAACTGATGGAAATAACGAGACAAACACTAGTGGAGCAAGATGTGGAACTGATGGAAATAACAAGACAAATACTATGGGAGCAAGATGTTGAACTGATGGAAATAATGAGACAAATACTATGGGAGCAAGATGTTGAACTGATGGAAATAACGAGACAAATACTATGGGAGCAAGATGTTGAACTGATGGAAATAATGAGACAAATACTATGGAGCAAGATGTTGAACTGATGGAAATAATGAGACAAATACTATGGGAGCAAGATGTTGAACTGATGGAAATAACAAGACAAATACTATGGGAGCAAGATGTTGAACTGATGGAAATAACGAGACAAATACTATGGGAGCAAGATGTTGAACTGATATAAATAACGAGACAAATACAATGGGTGCAAGATGTTGAACTGATGGAAATAACGAGACGAATACTATGGGAGCAAGATGTTGAACTGATGGAAATAACAAAACAAATACTATGGGAGCAAGATGTTGAACTGATGGAAATAATGAGACAAATACTATGGGAGCAAGATGTTGAACTGATGGAAATAACGAGACAAATACTATGGGAGCAAGATGTTGAACTGATGGAAATAACAAGACAAATACTATGGGAGCAAGATGTTGAACTGATGGAAATAATGAGACAAATACTATGGGAGCAAGATGCTGAACTGATGGAAATAACAAGACAAATACTATGGGAGCAAGATGTGGAACTGATGAAAATAATGAGGCAAATACTAGGGGAACAAAATGTGGAACTGATGGAAATAACAAGACAAATACTATGGGAGCAAGATGTTGAACTGATGGAAATAATGAGACAAATACTATGGAAGCAAGATGTTGAACTGAGGGAAATAACTAGACAAATACTATGGGAGCAAGATGTTGAACTGATGGAAATAACAAGACAAATACTATGGGAGCAAGATGTGGAACTGATGGAAATAACAAGACAAATACTATGGGAGCAAGATGTTGAACTGATGGAAATAACGAGACAAATACTTTGGGAGCAAGATGTTGAACTGATGGAAATAACAAGACAAATACTATGGGAGCAAGATGTGGAACTGATGGAAATAACGAGGCAAATACTAGGAGAACAAAATGTGGAACTGATGGAAATAACAAGACAAATACTATGGGAGCAAGATGTTGAACTGATGGAAATAATGAGACAAATACTATGGAGCAAGATGTTGAACTGATGGAAATAACGAGACAAATACTATGGGAGCAAGATGTTGAACTGATGGAAATACTTACTTACTTACTTAGTCGTTCCCCTTCTACCGTGAGGTGTAGAGGTTTGGAAGAGAGAGCGCCAGACCATTCTATCAGCTGTCTTCTTCCTGGCCTGGTTCCATTCTAGTCCTCGGTCCTTCAAAGATTGTCTAATGTTGTCCTCCCAGCGAACTCTGGGTCGTCCTGGAGGTCTGGATCCCTGGCTCTTTGTTTCCCATGCTTGTCGTGGTAGCCGATCTTCTCCCATTCTGCAGACATGGCCAAACCATCTTAGTTGGGACTGTTCTATTTGGGTCTGCAGCGGATGGGATTTCAGGCCTTGACGTATCGTCTGGTTGCGGACCATGTCTCTTCTTGTTACTTCAACCACTTTCCTCAGATACCTCATTTCTGAGGTTTGGATCTGGCTTTTGTGGGTTGTAGTCATTGCCCACGACTCGCATCCATATGTCAAAACTGGGACATAGGTGGAGCGGTATACAGCCATCTTCGTTTTCTTACCAACCTCTTTCTTGCTGAGGAATCCACGATTTATGGCCTGAAAAAGTCTCCCAGCCGCTGCTTTTCGAGTGGCCAACTCTTCTTTGATACCTCCCTTTCGGTCTATAATAGCTCCGAGATATTTAAAGTGGTCGACCTGCTCCAGGACCTGTTCTCCCAACTTAATCTGATGTTTTCTTTCTTCTCGTGATATCACCATGGATTTTGTTTTAGAGCTGCTTATGACCATCCCTCTCTTCTCCAGCTCTTCCTTCCAGACTTGCAGGTTGGATTGGAGATGTGCCTCTGATTTAGCAATCAGGGCAACATCATCAGCAAATGCCAGCTCCGAAATATAGACCTGTCTCATCTTCCAGTACCCCACTGAATACTTTCTTGTTCTCTCCTTACATGCCTTGATGACATCGTCCATGAGGAGTATGAAAAGATAAGGTGACAGGATATCACCTTGTCTTACACCAGTGGTGGTCCTGAACTCTTCTGACTTATGGTTTGCTGTCCTCACATAATTTCTGCAAGACTTGTAGAAGCTCTGTATAGCATGAATCAGAGGTGCTGGAATATTCTTCCTTGCCAAACAGTCCCAAAGTTTGCTCCAGGGGACTCTGTCAAACGCCTTTTCCAGATCTATGAAACAAAGATGGATCTCACTCTTATACTCAAGGGCCTTTTCACTCAACTGTCTGAGTGTGAAGATTAGGTCTTGAGTACTTCGGTTTGCTCGGAATCCGCACTGGACCTCATCCAATTGTGGCTCAGCTAGGCGTCGGAGTCTCTGCTCTAGGATTCTAGAGTAGATTTTACCAGGGACACTGAGAAGGGATATGCCTCTATGGTTTCCACATTGTCGATTGTCACCCTTTTTGAAAATTGGTGTTATGATGGCAATCTCCCAATCCTTTGGTATGGTCTTGTTGCACCATGCTGCCTGTAGGACCTTTAAGAGTAACAGGTCGCCTGATGCTCCCATGTACTTAACCATTTCTGGTGTTATACCATCATGCCCTGCTGCTTTGCCCATCTTGATTTTCTCTAGTGCTGCCCTCAGTTCTTCCATCTTTATGTCATCTTCACCATCATTGGTTTTCTCTTCTGTGCTAGTGGTTATCATTTCTGTTGCTTCACCATGCTCACCATCCAGGAGTTCTGAGAAATATTCTTTCCATCTTTCCATTACTTCCTTCGGGGCAGTAAGCAATTTGCCTTGCTTGTCCTTTATAAATTTGAGAGGGCATTGTTTTTCCTTCCTCATGTTCTTTAGGGTCTTATAGAACAATTTCTGGTTTTCTTGTGCATCTTTTTCTAGCTTTTCTCCAAATTCTTCCCAGGACTTCTGTTTTTGCTGCTAGCACTTTGTTCTTTGCTTCTGTTCTGAGTATCACATATTCTCTATATTTTTCCATTTGTCCTGTTGTGTTTTTAGCTCCTAAGTATTGTTTCCATGCCATTTTCTTCTCTCTTATTTTCTCTTTGACTTCCTCTGTCCACCAAGGTGTCCTCTTTCTCTGGTTCCCAAGTCGGACTTCACCGCATGCTTCTGCAGCAGCTGTCTTTATGATATCCTTGAATTTATTCCAGAGGTTTTCCAAGTCATCAGGTCGTTCTTCTGTGTTGCTCACTGCTGTAGCAATAAGCCCCTGATATCTGGTCTTAATTTCTGGCTCTCTCAGCTTGTAGGTCCTAATGCTCATTTCTCCTGCTCGTTTACTTGGTTTCTTGCGTGATGTTGGGCAGTTCCTAGGCTGAGCAACTCTTTCAGTTGTTCGTTTGATTGTTAGCAGGTAGTGATCACTTCCAATCTCTGGCCCCCTCCAGACTCTTGCATCTCGGACATATCTGAATGAGCTTCTCCGAACAATGGCATAGTCGATCACTGACTTCTCATTCTTGGTTGGTTCACATCTAGTGTATGCATGTATGCGCTTATGAGGGAACTTTGTGTTTGTAATGATCAGATTCTGCTCACTGCAGAGTCTAAGGAGTCGCTTTCCATTGTCATTGAGAGTATCTTCTCCATATCTTCCGATAACGCCACCCCATCTAGCATGGTCATTTCCAACTCTGGCATTAAAATCTCCGAGCATGATAACTTCATCTAGGCAGTCATCCACTGTCCTTTGAAGCAGCTCGAAGAATTCCTCCTTGACCTCTGCTCTCTCATCCTCATTTGGCCCATACACTATGACCAGGTTGACTATGGTTTCTCCTTCTTTTAGTTTTACAACCATAATGCGCTCCGAGACAAAGTTCCATCCCTTGATACTATCTTTTGATTTTGGGCCACAATGCAACCCACGCCCCCTTTAGCTCTTTCAGATATGGGTACACCACTGTAGAGCAACGTGTTGCCATCGAGATCCATGACTCCTTGTCCTTTTTTCTTCGTTTCCGTTATAGCCAGGATTTCTAGTTTTGCTTTCCTCATCTCTTCCACCAGCTCCTCTTCCTTCCCATTTATACTTCTTGTGTTCCAAGTTCCATAAGTCGTAGTCCGTAGTCCGTTCCAGTTCGTCGCCTTTAGAATCAGTCCGGTTTTCTCTCTTGTATTTCTCGTAATCATAGTTTAAGACAAACAGGTGATTGGCCTGTTGTGCCTTTGCATGGTGGAGGGGCTGCCTCCTTACGGCCTCCATGCAGGCCGCCCTCCTCCTTTTTCATCCGGGCTTGGGACCGGCATGGGCGGAGTTCTGATGGAAATAACGAGACAAATACTATGGGAGCAAGATGTTGAACTGATGGAAATAACGAGATGAATACTATGAGAGCAAGATGTTGAACTGATGGAAATAACAAAACAAATACTATGGGAGCAAGATGTTGAACTGATGGAAATAACAAAACAAATACTATGGGAGCAAGATGTTGAACTGATGGAAATAACAAGACAAATACTATGGGAGCAAGATGTTGAACTGATGGAAATAACGAGACAAATACTATGGGAGCAAGATGTTGAACTGATGGAAATAACAAGACAAATACTATGGGAGCACGATGTTGAACTCATGGAAATAACGAGACAAATACTATCGGAGCAAGGTGTTGAACTGATGGAAATAACGAGACAAATACTAGGGGAACAAAATGTGGAACTGATGGAAATAACGAGACAAATAATAAATAATAATAATAAATTCTTTAAGCACCAAACACGGCGCATAAGGCAGAAACCAGTGCTCTCCAGGTTGTTCGTTGTGACGCCACTCCTCTTAGCTCTTGCACATTATTTAGGCCCAACGTTCTTCCTTCTCTTATTATTGTTCTTCTGAGTGTTTCTTTTGGTCTTCCTTTTTTCCTCTTACCCTCAGGAACCCAAGTGAGCGCCTGTAGTGGCAGTTCAACAGTAGGAGAAGATACTGGCATTATATAGGAACCACTTCCTCAAGATGACCATCTGCAATGGTGGCTCTTGGCTACATTAGGAGCAAAAAGAAAAAAAGGAGATGATGGTATTAGAATCATTAATAACTAAAAGTGTTAATGGTTATGTCAGCTAAACTGACCTATGACTTATTTACTTCCACTGTTTCTTCCACTATTGACATGAAGCGTGGTGTGGAGCTGAAGTGTGCGTTCTTCAGTCAAGTGTGTCACCTTGGCTGCTGTGAGCCCATAATGTTGTCTATCCATCTGCTTCTTGGTCTTCCTTATGCCCTGGACCCAGATCGTCTTGTGTTGTAGGCGTGTAGTGGTCATTTATCAGCCTCCATTCTCATGAGATGGCCAAACGATTTAATTTTCTGTGTCTTTATATACTTGATGCAGGATGTAGTTCCTAAATTGTGTTTGATGTCATCATTTCTCATTCTGTCTCTCCTGTTAACATTAATGGCTTTTCTTAAACATCTTATCTCTTCCTTCATTTGCTCCATAATGTGTAAGTTTAATGTCATTGAACGTCACATGGATAAGGGAATAGGAGACAGACATGAAGTAGATAAAGAGGCATGGAAAGACCTTTTATGGATGGCACAGGACTAGAAAGCTTGGCATGAATTTATTGAAAGCGTATGCTCCACAGGGAGATAGAGGGTAAGGATAATAATATAATTGGTGGTAATAATTAACACATCCATCACCTATCAGGATTCAGCCGAGGAGCGCGCTATGGCCTCACGGGTGATCAAGATCTTGATGACAAATATCTACCATCCCATCCGACAAGTGTTCAGGAACAATTTGGAGCTACTGAAGACACTGCTAGATTGCTGGCATAACAGAGTGGAGATTCCATATGAGTAAGTGGGAGATGTTGCTTTGTGCTGTCCATATGAGAGAGTGGGAGATGTTGCTTTGTGCTGTCCATATGAGAGAGTGGGAGATGTTGCTTTGTGCTGTCCATATGAGTGAGTGGGAGATGTTGCTTTGTGCTGTCCATATGAGTAAGTGGGAGATGTTGCTTTGTGCTGTCCATATGAGTAAGTGGGAGATGTTGCTTTGTGCTGTCCATATGAGTAAGTGGGAGATGTTGCTTTGTGCTGTCCATATGAGTGAGTGGGAGATGTTGCTTTGTGCTGTCCATATGAGTGAGTGGGAGATGTTGCTTTGTGCTATCCATATGAGTGAGTGGGAGATGTTGCTTTGTGCTGTCCATATGAGTAAGTGGGAGATGTTGCTTTGTGCTGTCCACATGAGTGAGTGGGAGATGTTGCTTTGTGCTGTCCATATGAGTAAATGGGAGATGTTGCTTTGTGCTGTCCATATGAGTGAGTGGGAGATGTTGCTTTGTGCTGTCCATATGAGTGAGTGGGAGATGTTGCTTTGTGCTGTCCATATGAGTAAGTGGGAGATGCTGCTTTGTGCTGTCCATATGAGTAAGTGGGAGATGTTCCTTTGTGCTGTCCATATGAGTAAGTGGGAGATGTTGCTTTGTGCTGTCCATATGAGTAAGTGGGAGATGTTGCTTTGTGCTGTCCATATGAGTGAGTGGGAGATGTTGCTTTGTGCTGTCCATATGAGTAAGTGGGAGATGTTGCTTTGTGCTGTACACAGAACATTGCTAGTTGCTCTTGACTTTACTGTTTTGTCTTAGAAATTGACATACAGCATTATATACATGAAATTTGGAGTCTGGCCAAAGTATCTAGGTAATACTGCCTGGATAAAATTCCAATACTGAAGTGGAAACATGAGAAAGCAATGTAATTTGTAGAATAATACGTGAGGATGAGATGTATTTTGTAGAATAGTGCAAGAGAATGAGATGTAATTTGTAGATAAAAACATGAGAAAGCAATGTAATTTGTAGAATAATACATGAGAATGAGATGTAATTTATAGAATAGTGCAAGATAATGAGATGTAATTTGTAGAATAATACGTGAGAATGAGATATAATTTGTATAATAATATGTGAGAATGAGATGTAATTTGTACAATAGTGCAAGATAATGAGATGTAATTTGTAGAATAATACATGATAATGAGATGTAATTTGTAGAATAAAACTTGAGAAAGCAATGTAATGTGTAATATTGTGACGCTACACTGTAATTCTGACTTTTAACAGGCCCGATTCTGTGGTTCTAGTTTGAGTTTTCACCATTTCTCTTCTCTTTTGTAATTATATGGGGTTTGCCTTGGTTCTTCTCATGTGAATATATATCGTGTTTGGTAATTTTGAGTAGGAAAATTAAACGGGTTCGTTTTATGATGGTAGGTTTATTTTATTCTAGCATCAGTTTTACCCTCTCCTATATTTTTCGCGATTCCCGTAGATTCCATTGTTTACGAAAATCGATATTTTCGGGCACTCCTGTATGACGCGTCAGAGGCATGAGACCATCTCGTAATGTGACGCAATTTCCTGACACGCGGTATCACACAGGATGTGACGCAATTTTAAGCCACGCTGGATTGCGTAGGTGGCCAGTATTGATTTTTCCTAGTGCTCCCATTGGTCCAAGTGAAAACTTAGGATAGACGTGGGAGGAATTCGCGTGGGTGTTTTCTCTTGTATATAATGAGACAGAAAACAGGGATTCGTTCTCTATGAAAAATAAGTGTCAGCCGCAAGACTTCGCAATTATCGTCTCCATTGGGGGAAAAACCGCGATAATTTGGTATGTACCTATTTTATTAATCGTTTTACTTAGTAGTGGGGTTTTTGAGAAATCTCGGCCCATAAGTTAAGTCAGTGGGAGACATTAACTTAAAGTTTAAACGGTAGCGCCATTAATTATTATCTTTGTAGAACGATGTAAACGTAAAAAGTGTGCATAAGTCTTTTTAGGATTTTTTGGCAGTAGATCGGAGAGTGTGAAGTTATGAGAGACACGTGTGCTCCTAATGGTAGAATATTGGGAAACCCCCATTTATTCCTGTATATTTTCTAATGTAAATTTATGGGGAAATCCCTGGTGTGTTCGTTAATTTTTCTGAGCCTTAAAAATGTGAGAAATATTGTCGGAGGGTTCAGATTTACGTTGTAAATGAATTATACTGCTTAGGGGAGGAAACTATTCCTATAGCGAGATTTAATTTAAATAGGAGTAAGCCGGGGAAACTCCTGTGTTAATGGGTAAAAGGATTTCCCTATTTTTGTCAAGTTTGGACACGTGATCGGCCATGCGTAACGGCCATGTCAGACGGTGTCGGGAGGTTTTGTTTATTTTACCTGGCAGATTTTAGTAGAAGGAGGGGGGATGAAGAGGCCACGTGGGATAGTGGTATTTTATGTATTGTGTGCAGAACGAGAGAAAGGAGGGAAGAAGTGAGAATGAAGAGACACGTGTATAGAATTATTTTATGTATCGTATATGTTAGAGATAAGCGATTTTAGAGAGGGTGTACATTAGACGCTGTTTCTTTTAATTTCAGCGAGTCTCGGCGAAACAGTGGGGAGCATAATTTTGTCAAATAAAATTATCCACGGCAAAAGACATATCTCAGGGTCAGTGTACTCGAGTATCGTCAGGAGCAAAAGAAAATTACCCTATGGTCTCTGGCAGTGAAGTCCCTATGCTTTAGCTGGAACAGGGTTTATTTATCATACAGCAGAGAGCATCGCTATTATAGTCTCGAGCAACGGCAGGTGGCCGGGAGACTAGTTTCATTTTGTACAGCCTGAAATCAAGGCTGTGTTTTTTTTCCTCTAACTCCGGAGCGGGTTAAAAGAGGGAAGCTATTCAGCAGCAGAGAAGTTTTGTCTACAGTTAATCAAGTCCCTCATACTTGATATCCGAACATCGTCATCACCAAAATCAGGAACAGGTGACTGGGTTACCATACCTAGGTCCTGATAGAAATCGAGAAGAGAGTAACGGAGACGCCGCATCATCAGCCCTCGAGTGTTGGAGAGACACTGAGATCAAGTGAGAAAGATAGAGAAGGAGGGAGAAAATAGACAGGACCAGTAGGGTCTGTTCAGTATCCATTGGACGGATAGACACTGAGTCTGCGTTCGAAAAACCAAGTCTATTATTTTAGCATTTCTTGTGGTGTAGTTATCGGCGCCTATCGCCTAACTAGTAAAAAGCTGTGTAGCCGTTCGTTGAGGAAGAGTCACCAGGACTAAGACAGTAGAAATTTATTAGTGTTAGAGAGTGGAGGCTAAAAGTTGACAGCCCCACCAAATTAGATTTGGTTTAAATCACTAACCATTTTTATTGTTCCTCAGCAGGGTGACAGAAAGAGTGAATGTGATTTGGGTTTTTTTTTTTTTTGTCTCTCGTGTCTCTCAATTTAATTGTTACTTTGGTTTTTCCAGGCCGTGCAACAGTGCATGCTAACGACTGACTTGATGACGTAATATGCCATTTTATGTTTTTCTTGTATGTAAATAAATATATACATATATTATTTACTGGATCAGCTTCTGTTCTTTACTATACTTACTCTATGTTGTCTGTATAGTGGTGTTTGTGGTCGTATTTATACACCTTATCTCCTTGTATTTAAAGGAAGTCAGAGGAGGACGAGACTATAGCCAGTCTAAAGTCACGAAGCGGCAAGGGGAGATTCGCATCCTGGGTCTATCCCTTGAGCCAATAGTCGCGTCTGTCCACAGGCATGTCATTTTCCATCTTAATTCTATCTTCTCAGACTTTCTCATACTAGGGTCTTGCTTTCATTCAGGCACACTCTATAAACTTAAAACCACTTCGTGACAAGTGGGCGGCAATCGTCCGGTGGATCATTCTGTGGAGATCAATTCTGTGATCTATATTCATAGATTGTCTCTAGAAAGTTTTCTGAGAATAGAGTTTCTTTAAATATCCCCTAGACTTGAGCTATATTAGAACTGATCCAGTTATAAGTTTTTCCACAGGTTGCAGTCTAGTAGATTTGTGGTAATTTTGATGTATATGACATAAAGGTAATTGATGGCATACCGACATATTTTTCTTTAACAGGAAGGTAATTTAGTTTTTGGTAGCTTGTTAACAAAAATTTTTCTCAGGTTATTGTTCAGACTTGACGCTAGTCTGAGTTCGGGTTTTTGGGACATCGGTTATAGGAGGAATACTTCCTATTACGTAAAAGGTAGTTCCTTCCTTTTGTTCTCCTTTCTGTCATTTTCTGTCAGTTGTGAACTTAACAGCAGTTTACAGGTAAGATGGCGGATATGGCGAAATTACGAGCTGCATGGCGTGAGGCAGCCCAGGACATGGGAATGGATAAAGAGGAGACGAAAGCCTACATGATCAGAGAAAATGATAGGCATAATCAGAGCGAGAAAGAGGAAAGGCAAAGGATAGCCGCCGCAGAAGTTGAGAAAGAGAAAAGGGAGGCAGAGATGGAATTTCGGAAATTGGAAGCCGAAAAAGAGGAAAGGCAAAGGATAGCCGCCGCCGAAGCAGCAAAAGAGGAAAGGATAGCCGCCGCAGAAGCAGCGGAGAAGGAAGCCGAGAGACAAGCAGCAGAGAAGGCAGCGGAGAGACAGCACGAACTTGCCCTGCGTTCTCTGGAACTGCAGTACCGATCTTCGGAAGGCAGTTCAGCTAATGGCGATTCACCCGGAGCAGGAGTACGAGACACCTCAGGAAACGGAGGGCCCCGGATGGCAGCAATGAGCTTCCCATTTGACTCGTTCCCGAATGGGAATGAGAAGATTGACGTGTTCCTGGAGAAATTTCAAAGAATGGCAAAGGCATACGGGTTGGATGAGAGTCTTTATTGCCTGAAATTATCACAATCGCTCAAAGGTCATGCGTATGAAGTTTACAACAAGCTGCTCATAGATGATCAGAACAACTTCGAGGCACTGCGAAATGCTTTATTGCAAAGATTTCAGTGGACACCCCGCAAATGCCAAACCATGTTCAGGGAGAGCAGGCCAAAGAAGGGAGAGAGTTTCGCACAGTTTGCAGAGCGGGTGAGAAACTACCTAACTCGCTGGAGGGAACTGTCAGGACTGGCAAAAACTTTTGAAGGGTTAGAGGAGTTAGTCCTATGTGAACAGGTAAAAGCAAACATGTCCCCCGACTTGAGGCGGTATCTGGCGGAGCAGGGTGCCCAGCAACTTGATCAGATTATCGTGTTCGCTGAAAGGTTCCAAACAGCTCAGGCCGAAGTACTGGGACAGAAACGGAAAAACCCAGACCTGCCAGCCCCAGACAAAGGAGCTTCGTCATCGCAGTCGGCTACTTCCCCAGCTCATCAGCAACCAGGACCTTCTCGCAAGGAGCCTCATTCTGGTTATAACTTGCGCCCCCAGCAGCATAACAGAGCACCGACAACAACCTCTCAGGAACCCGCTAGGAACAGGGGAGATAATGAGAGGTTGTTACGTACATTTATTACCTAAGGGGGTAGTCTTCGGTCCTGCCAAATGTACGCACCAGTCTCAATATAGTTATATTATTTGTGCGGTCGAATGATTCGCGCACTGACGTGCACAAAGCAGTGTGAGTTGCTTTGGGACGCACGGGTAACCTAGTTGAGTAGTTTCTGACGTCATGATTTGGAGGGGCAACATGGACCTTGTTGATGTCCGTGATTGATATATATTATTATTGTATTCATGGCACGTTTATGGAAGCCATTTATTCTAGTGATCTGTATTGGTCTTCAGGTCGAAACCAATAGCAGTAATGTCACGTAAGTTATCGCCCCACTTATTGTATGCTGTATTGAAGGCCGCTCTTATACTAGTCTAGCTATTCTAGCGGGAATATATGTTATTCCTAGAATGGACCTACAGAGTCGTTAGCCTTTTTAGGATTCGTATCGTAGAAGAAGGATTCCTACGAGTGGAAAGAAGTTAATTTGATTGCAGTATTCATATGTGTAAACGCCTTTATTGTAATGCCAAAGTCGTGGCATGGATACCGAGAGGTTAGCCAACATAAAATACTAACCTAGATGTATCTCTATGTATGTACCCTTAATATGATGTTGAACAGACGGAATGAGAATTGAAGTCTTGGATCAAGACAGTTTTATTGCATGAATGCAGGATTCAGTGGGTTTGAGATTTGTGTACCCAATTGGATGTCCTTCGTAAAGGTCAACGGACATTCCCTTGCTGTTAAAACCTAGTATGAATATTATTGGATTCTTATTACTTACGTGAGAGAGGATTTTAGATATGAATGACCAGAGATGTATCGTTTTATCGGAACTGTCACTACTATGTATAAATTGTTCATCGTACCTGTCAAGGAACATTGTACCGTCTTGTCAAACGTCTTCGTACCACGTAATAAATTATAATAACTTTACCGACGAGTTGAGTATGATCATGTTGGCCTGATTTGCCTTCCACTCGTTGAAGTTCTGTTGGATAGCTCTTCATCTAATTTTCATTCTACATTCGCGTCAAGATGCTAGTACATTGGTACATCTGCTACTAGCTATCATATTACCCGAAAAGAGCGCTCAACAGTAAATGGTATGCCAGTGTGGTCTGGAAATCAATAATTTCAAAGGAAACGTACCCTATACAAGTATCGGTTGAATGGAAGATCTGAACTTTCAAGGCGACAACATCTTGGAATCTACTGTGTTGGTGAATCACAATCAACTTACGGACAGGGTCAAGGTCATCAATCAACATCCACGTCAGGTTGTACAGTGACTGACTACCTTGGAATCACCTCTTCGTCAGTATTGCGTGCGAGCTGTGGTCTAATACTCAGAACGAAGTATTTTATCCTCAAACGTACATCCACGGAGACGAGGCACATTGATTTTTTACCTGCACGCAAGATGAGTATAACGTGTTTTCGTTGTACACTTTATTACATTTAGCTGTGCCTCATGTAGTTATGTCCACATTTATATTTTTCATGTTACATGTTATATGTGTTGTATTCTTCGTGGGAGGTAGGGAGGTAGATCTGTCGAACGAGATCCATCTCGAAGCCAATTCGGGCTCTTCGTCAGACGTTCTGTAGGGCTCATTTTGTAAGTTTCAATTGAGCGATAATTCCGGTACAAGGCTAGAAACCTTGCCGAAGTTCCGATCGCTAGTTGTCCCTTATAACAGTATCTGTTTAGCTGTTTCGTCACGTTTTTAATTGTTGTTTTCGTAGTTATTTTTACTCGTATTTAGTTTTATGATGAATTTTGTTTGTATTATGCGTCCGTCTAATCTTCCTGTCGTTCATTTTTTTACAAAGCATATGTTTTTACACTGTGTTGTCAATTGTCTTGTGCATTATTGGATCGTAGATGTCATCGTAATTTTTTACGACATTCTATTTTAGTTCCACATTTTTATTTTATTTGATTTCTACGACTGTAGTCATTTGTCTTGATTATCGTGTCGTGTCAGTATTGTGCTACTGTCTGTCACGTTATTGCTTTCACACCATTAAATGTTATAAATTACATTATTAATTATTAATATTATTGCCTATTATATAACTTGATTTTACCGTTCTAGGACAGGAACGAAGACCACTAGTTGTAGTAACACTTTTGAGTAGTATTATTACATAATAATATTAAATAATGTCTACCTTAGACTATTTTATTAAGCAAGCTAAGGTGCTTAATATACCTCCGGAAGAGATTAGATCATTTGCTATGACAGAATATAAAGAATCTCAAAGGTTGGAATCTCAAAGATTGGATGCTGAAAGGTTACGTTTGGAAAATTTGAAATCTGAGTCTGAGGAGAATGAGAAAAAAATGAGATTAACTGCTGAGGAAGATGAAAAGAAGAGGAAATTTATAGCTGAGGAAGAGGAGAAAAAAATGAGACTAGCCGCTGAATTAGAAGAGAAACGATTTCAGCGTGAGTCCGAACAGAAAAAATTCGAGGCTGAAGAGAAATTTAAAAGAGATGCGGCAGAAAAAGAAAGACTACTTAAAATTGAAATGGAAGTTAAACAAAAGGAAATGGAAGAAAGAAGATTAATAGCTGAACAAAATACATTACGACTTCAGCTTGAGATGGAAGAGAATAATAGAAAACGACAGCATGAACTGAAATTAGCAGAGTCAGAATATGAGAGACTTAGGTTAACTCAGGAAGCTAATTCTCAGAGAACTTTTGAAAGCCAAACTTCATCCAGACATGACCATTTTAAGGAAATTCACCTTAAATTACCAAAATTTAATCCCCCGTCTGATGACGTGATATTCTTCCTAGATAGGTTTGAGGCCACTTGTGTGTCTTATAACGTGGATAAAACACTGTATTGCACATATTTATCCAGGTTACTTACTGGGGATGCTTTAGCAGTTTATCATACTACCAGTGTTAATGAGAAGAATGATTATAATGCTCTTAGAGCCGCACTTCTGAAAGAAATTTAAAATGTCAGAAGATGAATACCGATTAAGATTTCGTACATTGCTACCGCAATCAAGCAGAAATTTCAGTGATTTTCTGTCACAAATACGACTCACCCTCGAAAGATGGATCGAATTATCCAAAATTGAAAAGTCGTATGAAGGTCTCTTCGATTTACTGATGCGTGATAAGGTACTATCGTCTGTAAATCCTACATTTCTCGCATTTTTACACGAACGGAAACCTTTATCAATGAAAGACTTAGAAGAACATGCAAAAAATTTTTGCACTGCTCACCCAACCATGGATCTGAGTAATGCACAGATTAAGAGTGAATTGCCTGTTGCTTTTGCAGCACAACAAAACAATTTTTCACGCAATCGTTCTTTTAGTGCTGATAGGTATGTCAATAAGGGAAATAATTACAATTTTAACAATGATAACTTTTACAAAGGGAAGCAATTTCAACAATCTGCTCTATTTAATGTTTCTTGGAACCAAGCTCACAGATCGCGAGATTTTGGTAACAATAATTTTAAAAATAATCAAGGACATTATAATAAACAAAACTGGAGATCAAAATCTCAGGGTTCACAAAACAGACAATTTTTTGGAAATAAACCATTTAACCAACATCATAACGATCATTCTACAAATTATCGGACTCATCCAAATTTTAACTCAGGCAGAAACTACAATTGTGGCAATGTTAATGACAATAATCACAATCGATCGCGCCGACGAGATCGTCGAGTAATACACGTAGACATTCTAATGTCGCTTTAAGTGATACACAGGCTAACATTGAACAGGGTAAAGTAGCTGAAACTCACAATGCTATGTCTTGTTCTCTTGATTGTACCCAGGTGAAAGACTGTCCAGAATGCTCGACTCTTTTCCAGCCTAAGGCGATCACGACGCTGCGTTGCGGACATACCTTGCCTAGTCTACCTGCAGTCTGTACGGCCACTGCTGCGTCAGTACACCAGGGACAGGGCTCTCTTATGTTTAACAAGGGATTTGTCAATAACATTTCATGCTCTATCCTATTTGACTCAGGTTGTAGCACTGTGGGCGTCCGGACTTCGCTGATCAACCCAAGTTGTGCCACGGGCAGGGTTGTCAAGTGTGTGACTTTCGGTGGCACCATTGAAACATTTCCCACCGCTATTATTGACCTTAATACTCCATTTTTTTCAGGAAAGATCCAGGCATGTCTCCTTCCGAATCCAATTTGTGACGTAATACTGGGTCGCATACATGGTATTAAAGAGTGTACACCACAGCAAATTGCTGAATGGGAAGAGCGACATATTCAAACTGCAAATGCAGTAGTGACTAGAGCGTAAGCTACTAATATGTCGCATGATACACCTATTGAACCTACAGTTCATACTACTTGTGATGATGATGCTCCTATTTCACGGGAGTTGTTTGCAACATTGCAAAAGAATGATGATTCATTAAAAAAAATTTTTCATTATGTGAACAAAAAGAATACCAGCAACAAACTTGCAAAATCTAGACATGACTTTATACTTAAAAATGGGATTTTGGTTAGAGTAATACGGGAAAGGGATTCATCCTTATGTTATCAGATCTTAGTCCCATCCTCTATGAGATCTCGTATATTACGACATGCGCATGACTCGCAATGTGCGGGCCATATGGGTTTTTCGCGTACCAAATCCAGAGTGCTTTCGGCATTCTACTGGCCAGGCGTCCATAGGGACATCACTCTCTACTGTCGGTCTTGTATGATATGTCAGGAAGTTAAGGTACGGGGTCCATTTCATGCGGCTCCTATTCAAGCTGCGGACATCCCGATTAGACCATTTGATAAAATGGCTATAGACATTATTGGTCCTATGCTACCATCTGCTAGAGGGCATACGCATATTCTTACGTGCATTGATATGTGCACTCGTTGGCCTGAGGCCATCCCTCTCAAGAACACTTCATCTGCCAGTGTAGCAGAGGCATTGATGTTAATCTTCTCACGCATTGGTTTTCCACGGAAAATCTTGTCGGATCATGGGGTTCAGTTCATTTCTGAATCCATGTCTCAAGTTATGAAGATATTAGGTATAGACAGATCTCTTAGTTCTATTTATCATCCAATGTCAAATGGGTTAATTGAGCGTCTCAATAGGACACTCAAGCAGTTGTTGGGTAAGATGACCCAAGACCATCCCCAAGACTGGGATCGGGTCATACCCGCGGCTCTGTTTGCGTATCGCGAAGTACAAAATCAAGCCACGGGGTTTTCTCCATTCCAGCTAGTTTTTGGCATGCAACCACGCGGTCCGATGTCGTTAATACACGACTTATTGGTTGACGAGAATATTGAAGAGGAAACTCAATCCTCTTATGAGTATGTGATCTCTCTGAGAAAGAGAATCATAGATGCTTGTAGACTAGCTACTGCATCATCCGAACAAGCCAAAGAAAAAGCTCGTCTATTTGCAAACAAGTATAGACGTCTTCGCCAGCTTATTCCTGGTGACGAAGCTTTTGTATTACTCCCTGCGCATAACAATCGTCTTTTAATTACCTGGAGAGGTCCTTTCAGGATCATCTCAAGAATATCCGATGTCGACTACATCGTTGATGTTAATGGTAAACATAAAACCTTCCACATTAACATGTTGAAGGAGTATTACTCACGTCCTGATTATCTACAGTCAGTGTTCCAGGCAGCTGACGATCCTACACCTCCTATTCAACACTATTCTAGTTTGTCAGTCATCCAAGAAGAAGAATCTTCTTTCGATGATGTAGTCGAGGAAGTGGAGGGGAACTGCGGTAAGACGTGGAATACGATGGGTGGGTTTGAAAAAAAATCGAAAAAAGGTGATTCGTCTTACGAGGACAAAAGACAAAGAAAATAGTCTACGTTACGGCCACAAGGCCTTCGTCAGGAAAGGAAAGAAAGTGAAGGCTAGATAGGACACATAAAAACTAAATAAAATAAAAACTGGGTACTTCCCTGAAGGCAAGAACCGAAATTCTATCAAAATCGCTGTCTGTTTGTAAGCGCGTGGCTGAACAGAAAAATGACTTCCGCCGCCGGATGTACACAATGTACACTTTCTTTCCTTTCCTGACGAAGGCCTTGTGGCCGTAACGTAGACTATTTTCTTTGTCTTTTGTCCTCGTAAGACGAATCACCTTTTTTCGATTTTTTTTCAAACCCACCCTTTCGATGATGTACAACTACCAATACCAGTTGTACCACTCCATTCCACTGAGAAATGGAATGATGTTACAATCTCATCTACTCTTTCGGCTGATCAACGTCAGCAAGTCTCTAATATTCTACACTCGTATGAGGATGTCCTCACTGACATCCCAGGTCATACGTCAGTCATCCAACATGACATTATTCTGACTGACGATACGCCTATTCGAGTTCGCCCATATCCTATCCCTTTACACTTTCGTGATAAGGTTGATAAGGAATTGGATGAGATGCTTCAATTAAATATAATTGAACCATCTTCATCACCATATTCTTCTTCTATGGTAATCATTAGGAAGAAGGACAACAATATACGTCTTTGCGTAGATTACAGGAAATTGAACAAAGTTACAAAATTCGATGCGGAACCGTTACCTCTTTTAGACGACTTATTGGAGAGGTTATCTCATGCCACATTCTTTTCGAAATTTGACCTTTCAAAGGGCTATTGGCAAGTGCCACTAACTCCTAAAGCAAAGCCATTCACCGCTTTCTCGACGCCACGGGGTCTTTTTCAATGGAATTTTATGCCATTCGGATTAATGAATGCGCCAGCTACCTTTGTACGCATGATGCGCCGCATATTGTCTCATCGTCCCGATGTCATTACTTATATAGATGACATCTGTCTTTTCAGTGACTCTTGGGATGAACATATTCATGGATTAAAAATCTTTACTGTCTACCTTACGGGATTATAACTTAACAGCAAAACCTTCAAAGGCTTTTGTCGGTTTTCATGACATCTCATTTCTGGGTCACCGCATAGGTCATGGTTTCATGTATACAGAAGACAGTAACGTCTCTAAAATTTTAAACATCTCAGCACCTAAGACAAAAAAACAAGTTAGGTCTATTTTAGGACTAATACAGTTCTATTCAAAATTCATCCCTCATTTGTCTACTATAACTGCACCTTTTTCGTCTCTACTGAAAAAAAGGCACATCTAATGTAATAAAGTGGTCGCAGGATCACCAAACGGCGTTAGACTATATAAAACGATTTTTTTCAAAAGAACCTTTTTTGAGGTTGCCTAACAAAAATCTCACTTTCATTCTTCGCAGTGATGCATCTTCCTACGCTATTGCTGCAGTTTTGATGCAGGAATATAACGGCACCTTATTTCCGGTGATGTACGTGTCCAGAAAACTTACGGAGAGCGAACTCAAATACTCCGTTCTAGATAAAGAGCTCCTTGCGTTAGTGTGGGCAATCACAAAACTGGAACGTTACCTCCTTGGCTCACACTTTGTGGTGGAATCTGATCAAAAAGCTCTTACCGCACTGAACTCGAATAACGTTAAATCATCGAAGTCAGCGCGTTACGCTATAGCGCTTCAACCATTCAATTTTGAAATACGAGCTATTCCTGGAGTGAAGAATGTGTTCGCAGACTGTTTGTCGAGATGCCCAAGCGAACTTGTCGAAACTAAACCACTTCCAGATGTTGAAACATCCTCACCGATAACATGAATAACTGTGTACATTTTCATTGATTATACATCTATAAAGACTGATCATATAACTGAAGTATTCGTATAAATATATCTTTCAGGATATACTTACTTATGGATTATAACATTACTTCTTGTGTAGTAACGTTTTATTAGAACGGGAACAGTGGTATTAGAGTAACATTTTATTAGTACTGCAACATTGGTACTACAGTAACTTTTTATTAGTATGGAAACATTGTTAAAAAGCGACAAATATACATTTGTTATTCCTATGGAACATATTACACTACATATCGTGTTCGAGAATATATTTTATCGTGTATGGAACATTGAGAACATCGTCTCGTCGATTACTAACTAGTTGTAACTGAACATTGACAATGAGTGATATTGGAATTACTTAGAATATATTAGTAACTGGTTATTTGTTAGTAATTAAGAAATATATAAAAATTACTATAATTCAATTTAATCTATTTAATTAATTATGGATCACACATATACTAACTTTCTTAGTTGTCACGTAATACCTGCATTCACGGGTCTTAGTTATGATATCTCACTGTTAAGATCACTAGTCAACCATACTAGTGTTAGAAAACATTAAGGGTGTTGATTCTTAAAGTGTTTAATTTTGCATTGCTTCATTTTTGCACATTGTATTTTCAATTTTTCTGTTTTATTGATTCTCTTGTCATTGATTATCATCAGTGTTGCTGTTCATTTTCATTTTTGAAATCATATGTTTCAAATTTTTTTTTTTAGAAAACTTAGTTGAATTTTATTATCATCTTTTTTTTATGGTTTTTTCATTTTCATTGTCAACTTCTTTTACTTCGAATATTACCACATCGTTCCAAAGTAGGTCGATGGTGGATGTGTGCTTTAATGCATACTATCATTTAGTTATATTGATTTCGTTTAATATTCTTTTCTTAATATGGTATAACTTTATGCATTTCATATATCTTGTTGTAGTTTTGACTCACCTCTCTCGGGTACTAAGTTCAAAAAAATTAATAGAATTAATTTTTTTTAAGGGGAGGTAATAAGGGAGCTGTTACGTACATTTATTACCTAAGGGGGTAGTCTTCGGTCCTGCCAAATGTACGCACCAGTCTCAATATAGTTATATTATTTGTGCGGTCGAATGATTCGCGCACTGACGTGCACAAAGCAGTGTGAGTTGCTTTGGGACGCACGGGTAACCTAGTTGAGTAGTTTCTGACGTCATGATTTGGAGGGGCAACATGGACCTTGTTGATGTCCGTGATTGATATATATTATTATTGTATTCATGGCACGTTTATGGAAGCCATTTATTCTAGTGATCTGTATTGGTCTTCAGGTCGAAACCAATAGCAGTAATGTCACGTAAGTTATCGCCCCACTTCTTATTGTATGCTGTATTGAAGGCCGCTCTTATACTAGTCTAGCGGGAATATGTTATTCCTAGAATGGACCTACAGAGTCGTTAGCCTTTTTAGGATTCGTATCGTAGAAGAAGGATTCCTACGAGTGGAAAGAAGTTAATTTGATTGCAGTATTCATATGTGTAAACGCCTTTATTGTAATGCCAAAGTCGTGGCATGGATACCGAGAGGTTAGCCAACATGAAATACTAACCTAGATGTATCTCTATGTATGTACCCTTAATATGATGTTGAACAGACGGAATGAGAATTGAAGTCTTGGATCAAGACAGTTTTATTGCATGAATGCAGGATTCAGTGGGTTTGAGATTTGTGTACCCAATTGGATGTCCTTCGTAAAGGTCAACGGACATTCCCTTGCTGTTAAAACCTAGTATGAATATTATTGGATTCTTATTACTTACGTGAGAGAGGATTTTAGATATGAATGACCAGAGATGTATCGTTTTATCGGAACTGTCACTACTATGTATAAATTGTTCATCGTACCTGTCAAGGAACATTGTACCGTCTTGTCAAACGTCTTCGTACCACGTAATAAATTATAATAACTTTACCGACGAGTTGAGTATGATCATGTTGGCCTGATTTGCCTTCCACTCGTTGAAGTTCTGTTGGATAGCTCTTCATCTAATTTTCATTCTACATTCGCGTCAAGATGCTAGTACATTGGTACATCTGCTACTAGCTATCATATTACCCGAAAAGTGCGCTCAACAGAGGTATTGTCAGAATTGTAGAACCACTTCCCACTGGACATCCCGGTGCATGAACAAACCCCCAGCTCATCATGCAGCTTGTTTAAGACCGGTGAGACGGACTAAAGGGAATAAATGGGAACCAGTCCAGGCAGAGAAGTTGTTCTCTAACAGTGGACCAGCCATAGTGAATGGGACGGCCACTACATGTTTGTTTGACAGCGGGCTTACTTACCCCAGTATCATCGCTCGTCATTTGGTGAAACCAGGGCAATGGACAGGAGAAATAGTTGAGATTGGTGGCGTTTTGAGAAGAGGTATCTCACAGCGTCTGCCTGTAGCCAACATTGAGGTGAAATGCAAGTTTGTGTCTGGCACAATCAAGGCAGCTGTAATGGCACAGCCAGCACATGATTTCATCCTGGGAAGCCCTTACTTAGTTTTGGGAGACCCAACCACACCGATCCTTGTTAATGCAAGGGGGCCTACTGCAGGCCAGCAAAGTGAAAGGGGAAAGCCCCACATTCACGGAGCCCCACGGGAGCTCAAACATCCTTGTCTTGCTATGGAGAGGAGAGACGCCTCTGAAGACAGTGGAATGTTATTTACAGAGGCGTATTCGCCTGTCAGCCCTGTTCAGCCTAAAGGTCAAACAGTGGTGACGCCTCTAATTTCGGAAGTATCTTCTTCGTCGTCGGGAATTAGGCCCCCGATGGTATTACATCTCTCAAGGGAGGGAAATACTGACAAGAAGGAACATGTGCATGGTTCTTCAGTCAACCGCAAACAGTTACGCCCTGTTACGGCGATGTCTGGCCAAGCCAGTCAGACTGTTTCAAAACACTGGGAGGTCGCACCATCTGGTAATCAGTATTTACCACGCGCCGCCAGGAAAATTCATGGGCGAAGGAAACACACGAGAGGGAGGAGGAAGGGCGACCAGTCATGTTGCAGTCGCCAGGAGGAAATCCCATGGCGTGACCCTCACGATCCAGGGCTTGCCAAGATTCTCAAGGATATGGAGATGGGCCTGTATGATAATGCTAATTATGACAGTGATTAGATCGAGATGTAGATCTAGATGCGGACCAGTATGAAACCCAGAGATTTCAGTGATTTAGCACGGTTCCCGTACTTGAAAGGGGGGACTTATGTGACGCTACACTGTAATTCTGACTTTTAACAGGCCCGATTCTGTGGTTCTAGTTTGAGTTTTCACCATTTCTCTTCTCTTTTGTAATTATATGGGGTTTGCCTTGGTTCTTCTCATGTGAATATATATCGTGTTTGGTAATTTTGAGTAGGAAAATTAAACGGGTTCGTTTTATGATGGTAGGTTTATTTTATTCTAGCATCAGTTTTACCCTCTCCTATATTTTTCGCGATTCCCGTAGATTCCATTGTTTACGAAAATCGATATTTTCGGGCACTCCTGTATGACGCGTCAGAGGCACGAGACCATCTCGTAATGTGACGCAATTTCCTGACACGCGGTATCACACAGGACGTGACGCAATTTTAAGCCACGCTGGATTGCGTAGGTGGCCAGTATTGATTTTTCCTAGTGCTCCCATTGGTCCAAGTGAAAACTTAGGATAGACGTGGGAGGAATTCGCGTGGGTGTTTTCTCTTGTATATAATGAGACAGAAAACGGGGATTCGTTCTCTATGAAAAATAAGTGTCAGCCGCAAGACTTCGCAATTATCGTCTCCATTGGGGGAAAAACCGCGATAATTTGGTATGTACCTATTTTATTAATCGTTTTACTTAGTAGTGGGGTTTTTGAGAAATCTCGGTCCGTAAGTTAAGTCAGTGGGAGACATTAACTTAAAGTTTAAACGGTAGCGCCATTAATTATTATCTTTGTAGAACGATGTAAACGTAAAAAGTGTGCATAAGTCTTTTTAGGATTTTTTGGCAGTAGATCGGAGAGTGTGAAGTTATGAGAGACACGTGTGCTCCTAATGGTAGAATATTGGGAAACCCCCATTTATTCCTGTATATTTTCTAATGTAAATTTATGGGGAAATCCCTGGTGTGTTCGTTAATTTTTCTGAGCCTTAAAAATGTGAGAAATATTGTCGGAGGGTTCAGATTTACGTTGTAAATGAATTATACTGCTTAGGGGAGGAAACTATTCCTATAGCGAGATTTAATTTAAATAGGAGTAAGCCGGGGAAACTCCTGTGTTAATGGGTAAAAGGATTTCCCTATTTTTGTCAAGTTTGGACACGTGATCGGCCATGCGTAACGGCCATGTAACGTGTCAGACGGTGTCGGGAGGTTTTGTTTATTTTACCTGGCAGATTTTAGTAGAAGGAGGGGGGATGAAGAGGCCACGTGGGATAGTGGTATTTTATGTATTGTGTGCAGAACGAGAGAAAGGAGGGAAGAAGTGAGAATGAAGAGACACGTGTATAGAATTATTTTATGTATCGTATATGTTAGAGATAAGCGATTTTAGAGAGTGTGTACATTAGACGCTGTTTCTTTTAATTTCAGCGAGTCTCGGCGAAACAGTGGGGAGCATAATTTTGTCAAATAAAATTATCCACGGCAAAAGACATATCTCAGGGTCAGTGTACTCGAGTATCGTCAGGAGCAAAAGAAAATTACCCTATGGTCTCTGGCAGTGAAGTCCCTATGCTTCAGCTGGAACAGGGTTTATTTATCATACAGCCGAGAGCATCGCTATTATAGTCTCGAGCAACGGCAGGTGGCCGGGAGACTAGTTTCATTTTGTACAGCCTGAAATCAAGGCTGTGTTTTTTTTTCCTCTAACTCCGGAGCGGGTTAAAAGAGGGAAGCTATTCAGCAGCAGAGAAGTTTTGTCTACAGTTAATCAAGTCCCTCATACTTGATATCCGAACATCGTCATCACCAAAATCAGGAACAGGTGACAGGGTTACCATACCTAGGTCCTGATAGAAATCGAGAAGAGAGTAACGGAGACGCCGCATCATCAGCCCTTCAGTGTTGGAGAGACACTGAGATCAAGTGAGAAAGATAGAGAAGGAGGGAGAAAATAGACAGGACCAGTAGGGTCTGTTCAGTATCCATTGGACGGATAGACACTGAGTCTGCGTTCGAAAAACCAAGTCTATTATTTTAGCATTTCTTGTGGTGTAGTTATCGGCGCCTATCGCCTAACTAGTAAAAAGCTGTGTAGCCGTTCGTTGAGGAAGAGTCACCAGGACTAAGACAGTAGAAATTTATTAGTGTTAGAGAGTGGAGGCTAAAAGTTGACAGCCCCACCAAATTAGATTTGGTTTAAATCACTAACCATTTTTATTGTTCCTCAGCAGGGTGACAGAAAGAGTGAATGTGATTTGGGTTTTTTTTTTTTGTCTCTCGTGTCTCTCAATTTAATTGTTACTTTGGTTTTTCCAGGCCGTGCAACAGTGCATGCTAACGACTGACTTGATGACGTAATATGCCATTTTATGTTTTTCTTGTATGTAAATAAATATATACATATATTATTTACTGGATCAGCTTCTGTTCTTTACTATACTTACTCTATGTTGTCTGTATAGTGGTGTTTGTGGTCGTATTTATACACCTTATCTCCTTGTATTTAAAGGAAGTCAGAGGAGGACGAGACTATAGCCAGTCTAAAGCATACATGCCACACCTCAGACATGAAAAACCTGTACAACAAATCCAAAAACCCTGTACAGAGACCCGCAAAACCTGTACAGACTGAAAAACGTAACAATAGAGTTAATTAATGTACAAATATATTCAATTAGATGGTTCTGCACCATCATAGTGACATGCGCCCTTTGCCTTTTTAAGCATGTCTTCACTTGCTTTAAAACCTAAACAACAAGAGTTAGAATTTATTTTGTACCGGTATTGTAGAAAAGCTGTGACTGTATCATCATTAAGTCTATTTCTGCAAAAAAAATTAATACAATTTATGGTGGAAATGAAGAACAGTTTGGTGTGTGTTGATAGTAATTAATTATTTAATAAATATAAATCATTGGATGACCGTAATGATGATCACCCAAGGCAAAATCACATTGTTTTTTAAAGAAACGAAATTAAAACTAAGAAGAGAAGTAACTCCAAATAAACTTTTCTCTGACCTGGTTAAGATGCAAATTTGCCTTGCTTTTGTGGGTTTTTTTTTCAGTTTCATAATTTGGTCATATCGGAATGACGGTCGCCGAATGCTCCGCATGTATTTTTCCTACCATTTAGATTTCGGGTTAACCCTAACCCCAACTGTAACCCTAATCCTAACTCTAAATGGTACGAAAATACATGCAGAGCATTCGGCGACCGTCATTCCGATATTAGGCCTACCCATAATTTGTTTTGTATTATTATTCAAATTTATATTTTCTTACGCACTTTCTACCGTAAACCTAACCTCAACCTTAACTCTAAATGGTACGAAAATACAAATATTAAACATACTCGACGGCAATAAAGGTAAAGATTACCAGAATCTCAGTAAAAAGAGTTGTCAGAATCATTCAAGTTGAATAAATTCAACTCAAACAAGAATTTTCGTGCTCTTTTTCCACAAAATGTTTATGATTCGGCGGTATGGCAGCGTCCATGTTTGTAACTTTCGCTTTTGTAAAATCACTATTATCAGTTCTACCGTATTCGCTAGCAGTAAAATATTTTGTTCGTTTCAAGCTTAGTGGACAGATTTTTCAATGCTGAATCCGATTATGCCCAGCAATTGCCGATACGATTGTAAACAGAAGAGTTCTGGTGCTTTTAAAATAGGACGTACGTTTTATAGGTGTATGGGAACGAGGTATCGCACTACTTCCGTGACGTACTCGGTACGGCACAGCGACAAAAATTGTCAAGATTTATGCCGTATAGCGTACGTCATAATGGTGCTGAAAGGGTTAATAATTTGGCGAAAAAACCCGTACAGACCCGTGTACGGCCCGTACACATCTGAAAACGCAAACACCCCGTACAGATTATGGGTAAACCTTTAAGTGTGGCATGTATGGACTCTAAAGTCACGAAGCGGCAAGGGGAGATTCGCATCCTGGGTCTATCCCTTGAGCCAATAGTCGCATCTGTCCACAGGCATGTCATTTTCCATCTTATTCTATCTTCTCAGACTTTCTCATACTAGGGTCTTGCTTTCATTCAGGCACACTCTATAAACTTAAAACCACTTCGTGACAAATATAATACGTAAGAATGAGATGTAATTTGTAGAATAATATGTGAAAGTGATGGAATGTGCAGAATGGTGCAAGAGAATGAAATGTAATTTGTAGAATAATATCTGAGAAAATGATGTAATGTGCAGAGTGGTGGAAGAGAATGAGATGTAATTTGTAGAATAATATATAAGAAAGTGATGTAGTGTGCACAATGGTGCAAGAGAATGAGATCTAATTTGTAGAATAATATATAAGAAAGTGATGTAATTGTAACGACTTGCCCAATCTTCTCTTAATTTTTTTATTAATTACGAGACATCATTTTTATCATCTTCAATGCATGATCGCAAAGTCCCGGGAATTGTCACTTGCGGATAATCTCCTAGCGGTTCGGTGATTTTCTCCTCAAAGTTAATGCTATTTTTAGATACGATGTCATTGTTGACCCCCTGACCTCGGTAGCTAGAAACCTGTTTAATGTAGGACTGCGTAAACTTAGATAGAACCAGTATAGGCCACTTTAGGAAGACCCCACGTGACTTTTAACGTTACTGATTGGAGCGTCTTATTGATGCTAAGGTCACATGATGCACGCTACGGATCACGTGTCCAAGCGGAAATGACCCGCTAAAAGGCGGCAAATCCAGCATTTTTTCACTTGCCCAGGAAACCTTGAGACAGCTAGATCTAATCCCGATATCGGCGAATTCTCGCATTATAAGCACTGAAGCCAAGTGTCTAAATTGCGGGTTAGCGTCCATCTTTGAGTAGTCTATGGTGGAGCCTTGCAGGACAGTCCAATCTCAGAGCAGAATACGGAGTCGAGCACAGAGAAGGCAAATCCGAACCATTCAAGACCTACCTGGGGCAACGTCAGGAGACTGGAGAACTACCCACGCTTCACTATCAGCCGGGGGCTGAAAAGCTAAGTTCCTATAAAAAGGGAACTCACCAGATCAATGCATATTTTTGTCATCCATGATGAAACACACTTGATGTGAGACACATAGTACATACAACAGACACTAATTCCATCGACAATACTATCATTCACCATCTATTCATTTTAATTGCAATAAACCAATTGGGTGTATATAATGTACCCCATGCTTTGTTCCTTCCATTAGATGTTGAATATTGTCTGATGTTTATCTTCCTTTATAAGGGAGGGGGGGGGGCTCGTAAAATCTAATATAAACCCAGTTTAATTGAGAATAATAATAGATAACTGAGAAGGGGACGACGGTAGCGAGAGACCAAATATCTCCTTACAACCTTTTCCAGACCTGTCTAGTTAGGAGAATTTACCCTCTTTGTCACCCTTCAGTGGTGGAAAACCCAACCGGAATTCCTTGAGCCAAATCTTCCACATCAGATCTATTATTTCCTCTAAATAATTCTTATCTTCCAAACGCTACGTGACAGTAATGTGCAGAATGGTGCAAGAGAATGAGATGTAATTTGTAGATAAAAACATGAGAAAGCAATGTAATTTGTAGAATAATACATGAGAATGAGATGTAATTTGTAGAATAATGCACATCAGTGAGATATGATTTATCTTTTTCATTGCAGTCAGCTTTAGTTGCATGTTGCACTATATTTTGTTCATGTATTGTCACGGTTGTTATGCAGCATTGTTTATTGTGTTCATACTAAAGGCGTATGCATTTAGCATTGCAACATGTGTATCTTTTAAAGCTCTAATTGTGCCAATATATGCAGGTTCACGTATGTGCATTGTAACACTTCAGACTTTGTATTTTCCATCACGTTAATATGCGTCCCATTAAGTTTGTGCATTAATCCGTTATCTTTTCAGCATAATTTACAACTTGTTGAAGTCAGCAGACCCTAAGTCAGACAAATATGCAGCAGGTATTCAGGTCCTTGGTTTGGTGGTTGCTGGAAAATTTCCACCCTATGGACCTTCAGCACCAGTTAGCTATGAGGGGTAAGGTAGTTTGTCATCATAGGCATCACTGTCTGGTCTGTGATATGTAACAAAGAAGCAAAGAATTAATTAGTGAATGTCTTTTTTGAGGATCATAGAACCACCACAGCTGTTGACCCCCATGCAAGAGGTCAGCACCAAAGCACTATATGTGCTTTCATCATCATCATCACCTTTCAGCTCCCCAAGGAGCATAGGCTTTCAACAAACTTATACCAAGTCATCCTGTCCCGTGCCATCAGCTCAAGGTCTTTCTATGTCATTCATGTCTGTCTCCAGTTCTCTTCTCGATGTGTTCCTTGGTCTTCCTTTACCTCTCTTACTCTGGGGATTCCAGAACAAGGACTACCTGCTAATGCTATCAACAGGTTTGCTCAGTGTGTGTCCTATCTATCTCCATCGTCTTCTCACATCTTGTTCCACCGGCACTTGTCTGGTTCTTTTCATCAGATCCACATTAGTGATCTTGTCATACCACCTCAGTCCTTATATTCAACGCAATCACCCATTTATGAACCCCTGTAGCTTTTTGGTTGTTGTTTTTTGTTCTCCATGTTTCAGTGCCATAAAATAGGAATATACACTTTCACAGTGGTGATTTATGTAGCAGTTTGTTTTGCCTGTTCTCCATCTATTTCTCTTTTTCTGAGTATTCTAAAACACAGGGATTGCCTTGTGATGCTTTTAGCTGATTTTATTAATGTATGTCCTACACAACACTGGGGAGCCGCAGTAGCATAGTGGTTAGTGCACTGGCTTCCTAGCTCAGTGGTCTATGGTTCGATCCCCAGATGAGGTGGGATTTTTTTCGGCCGCAAATGGCTCCTGGGTCGACCCAGCCCCAACTGGGTACCAGAGCAACTCTGGGAAGGTTAAGGCGGCCGGCATGATGCTGACCACATCACCCCTAGTGTGCCGATGGTCAAGAAAATATGGGCCTAACACCATATTCCCAATATGCCTCAATGGGCGTGTAACGGGATCCTTTACCTTACACAACACTAGCATCTTCTCACCTCTCATCCCACTACTGTTTGTCTAAATACTCAATAGGACATCCTCAATGTGACTAGAAACCTTTCAGGTGTGGTCTTTATCGATTATTTGGAATATAGTGGGCACAAAAGATCAGCAGTTTTACCTGATTTAAGCTTAAACATTTGTTAGTTTTCATTGCATTGGGAAACATATGGAGAACAAGAGAAATCAAGTCCAACACGAAAATAAGAATCTTCAACTCAAATGTGAAGTCAGTCCTATTATATGGCTCTGAGACATGGAGAACAACAAAAACAACAACCAAAAAGCTACAGACTTTTATAAATGGGTGCTTGCGTAGAATAGAAGGACTGAAATGGTATGATAAAGTCACAAATGTGGAATTGATGACAAAAACCAGACAAGTGCCAGTGGAACAAGAGTTGAGAAGAAGACGCTGGTGATGGATAGGACATACATTGAGGAAACCTGTTGATAGCATTACAAGGCAGACCTTGTTCTGGAATCCACAGGGAAAGAGAAGCAGAGGTAGACCAAAAAACACATGGAGAAGAGAACTGGAAACAGAGGTGAAAATGATGAGGAATGCATGGAAAGAACTTGAGCGGATGGCACAGGACAGGAAGACTTGGCATGTGTTTGTTGAAGGCCTATGCTCCTTGGGGAGCTAAAGGGTATTGATCTGATTTGTTAGTTATTGTGTGAGTTTCTCATAATCTAAGCGTGGACATTTGTTGGTTATTGTTGAAGTTGTACCTGATCTAATCTTGGACATTTGTTATTGTTGCAGTTTTACCTGATCTAAAATTTGACATTTGCTTGGTAATGTTGAAGTTTTACCTGATTTCAAACTTGGACATTTGCTAGTTATGTTTGAAGTTTCACATGGTCTAAGCTTAGACATATTTGTTAGTTATTGCTGAAGTTTCATCTTATCAGAGCTTTGGAACCTGATAGTTATTATTACAGTTTCATATGATATAAGGTTTCTAAAAATATTTTGTTTCAAATCAGGTACATGAGCACGCTTGCAGATATGATGAACCATCATCTCAAAACAGTGTCTGCAGCAGCGGCAGAGGTGATTGGCTTAATATTCCACAACATGGCAGACACTAACGAAGAACCGACAGGATCATTCCATGACACTGTTGTATCAAAGCTAACTGGTCTTGCAAACACCAAAGCAGACAACTTCATCATTTGTGTGCACAAGATCCACAAAAGTTATCCTCCAATCACAGAAAGGTCAGAAAAGTCTGAAACATTTGATTTAAATTTAAAATAAAACAAAAAACATGGTGGTGATGTGTGTGTGAGAGAGAGAGAGGGGGGAGAGCAAGAGAAAAGAAATATGAGAAGACAATTACTACAGATTCAGTCATTTATGAAATATCATCTGACCTTCTTATTATGAGAAACTTAGTTGATAAGATTTCTTTTTTTTTCAAGTACCATGCCTGGTGGCATAGGAGATCATGTCTGTGCCCAACTTCCTCCCTATAGTACTGTTTATCAGTTCTTTTGTTGACCTCTTTCCATGCCATTATATCAAACTGCCCAGTGTCATCTCTCTTTGTCATGCTCTTTCTTTCCTGTTGTCACAATATATTCCATCTTTCTTCCTCTCATAACATGCCCTAAGAAGGTGAATTGCTTCCTTGTAACACGAGGAATAAGCTTTCTTTGTACAGCAGCCTCTTTCAGGACATCCTCATTACTAATTTTAGATGTCCAAGGTATTTTTAACATTCCTCTGAAAAATCACATGTCTGTGGCCTCTAGTGCTTTTCCTGTTTGTTTACTAATTGTCCATGACTCACTTCCTTATGTCAGGATTGGTTCTATATAACACTGAAAAACTCTTCCATTGTGAAAGAATTGTTGCATAGCATATTTTTCATTTTAAAGAATGCTGCTTTTGCGCGCGGGATGGTGTCCATTGTACAGCCATAACAACTTTTCTTGTACTTGGTGTTATAAGAATCATGAGCCGCGCTGGTGTAATGGTTACACCGTTGCGCTGGGAGATCAGGTGGTCAAGGTTCAAGCCCGGATGTCAGCATCTGAAGAAGTATCAACGACCGGGATTTGACTGAATAACCTGAACGGCTCCTCTGATAAACCCTCTGTGGATGGGAAGGAGCGAAGCTCCTGACCGGGTTGGAAGGAAAGTCCTCAGGTTCCCCAGCCTTGCAATGACATGTCATTGGGCCGAAGGGCTGAAAGCCCAAGTGCCGCTGGTTAAGGAAAAAAAAAATGTTTAAAAATCAGACACAGACCTGATTTATATAGATTCTTTATTAAATGTTCTTGTCATGTGACAGTACAGTAATATGGAAACATCAGAGTGAAATAGATAAATAATGATTGTCATTTGATATTTAAAGTGTATTATTTTTTTAGCAGTGTAATTTTATGTAAGTAAACTTAGGTTTTGGCCCATCCTCTGCTCATATTGTGCTAGACAAAGTTATCCTATTTCATCCTTATTTTCACAGATTTCTCAAACAAATTGTTGTATAATGTTGCCCAGTCTTCATGGTCAGTTCAGGGACCAGTGTTTGGAAGTCATTCTGGGCCATGTTGACAAAATGGAAAAATGCTTTTCGAGGAGCTTAAGGCAAAGGACTTCCACAGTTTCTTGACACACAGGTTTTGAATGACCAACAAAAGAAATATGTTTGTCACATAACTCAGCGTGTGCAAACATTCAATCTTTCGTACACCTCACTTTAGCAAGTATTATGTTTTAGCAGCCACTGCAAGTACTCCCACAAGGATTGTAGGGAACAAATCATACGAACTTGGGTCCACAGTGAGATAATCTTTTGAGGGCTGTATTTGCAAAAATGAATATGAGGAGTGGGATCCTAAACTGATGTAGTAGTTGAAAGCTTGCTATATAGCCAGGTTGGGTCGGGGAGAGTTTTTCCGGCCTGATGAAAAATAATGATTCAGATAAATATATAATCATTATAAATTACCCAGCTGACCCACAACAGATTATGAAGAATGTGTCAATGTGACTGTCACTCCCATATGTAATTCCCCAGGGATCTTTTAGGAGACAAAGAAGGAATAGGACCTCAGGCATGTCATTAAATGGTGACTAATATAAGAGTGTGCATGTGGCTGACAACCTTTCTTATATATAACAAAATTGTTACAGAAACCAACCACAGCAATGGGTTTTGATATTTGGTATAGGCCCTTTCTCAAGGGGCGCCTCGGTAGCGCAGTGGTTAGTGCACTGGCCTTCCTAGCTCGGTTTGGGTCCATGGATTCAATCCCCAGTTGAGGTGGATTTTTTAGACCGCAAACAGCTCCGGGGTCGACCCAGCCTCATGAATTGGGTACCAGAACAACGTGTGGGAAGGTTAAGGCGGCTGGCGTGAATGATGCTGACCACATCAGACCCTAGTGTGCCTATGGTCAAGAAAACTACGGGACTAATCAACCGTATTGCCAATATTTGCCTCAATAGGCGTATAACTCGGATCCTTTACCTTTTCCTCAAGGGGGCATTGGCAGTAGTTGGCTGCATACTCCATACAGGCAGTGAAACAGAAGATGATTGTTGCATGTGATGACCAAAAGTTTTGAGATTTAAAGGATAGTACATTTTTTGAAAACATAAACACTTTACTATTTGGAGAAAAAAACTGCTCATACTCGAAATTGAGCCACAAATTAATGAAGTTTAACCCTCTTGACAGTGAACATGAGGCCAAAAATTAATAAAAAGTTTTAACCTCGTTTACAGCAAACTTGAGCCACAAATAACTGTATAGTTAAACGACGCGGCCCTTCTAAGAGAGGCCGATGATCGATCCCCGTTCAATTAGCGAAAATTTATAGCTGAAATGCATGTTTAAAAACCAACAGTAACAATTTAGTTAAGTGCATGGTATAGAGGATTCATTTCTTTCAACATTTTGATATATAACACTTATGTTATCTTTAATAAATAAATTATTTATGGCGAAATCTGTAAAGGTAGTCATGCAAAGGCCGCTCGTATACTAAGGAGTTAATGAAGTTAAAACTCTTGACAGTATACACCATCAAAGAGATGTTCCAACATATCTAGTGGTAAACTCTTTATTGTTTACATAGATGTTTGTTCTGTGTACTTCTTTTTGTAATTTTTTCTTTAGCATTTTGTTCACGCTAAAGACTAGTTGTTTGTTTTTTTTTATTTGCTAGTTGTGTATTTGTGTGTGTATTATTTTTCATTGGTTTTCTTTCATTCCATTGATAATTCTTTCCATTATTTTTTTCCCCAATTCTGTTGATAATTGTGTTGCAAAGTGTTTACTTGCCTGTCACGAAGTGGATTTAAGTTTTAGAGTGTGTCCATGTGAATAGACAAGACTCTAGTATGTAGATAAGACAGATAAGATAGAATTTAGAAGTTTGAAAATTTATATTGAATGTGGGACAGATGAGCCTATTGGCCCAATGAGATGAGAAACTGAGATTGACTGCACCCTCACCACTCGTTGACTACTATAATTACCTAAATACGATCACCACCTCTTACTCGACCCAATAAAGGAGATAAGATTTAAATCAGAGACCACAGAAACCACTATACAGACAACATATAGTTACCGTATAGTTTAGCTATAAATTAGAGAACCTGATTCCAGATGAACATTTATATAGTTTTTATTACAAAAAAAATAAATCAAACAATCACATAGAACACAAAATCAGTAATAAGCCATGTTGCATCAGACCCTGACACCAAGAAAACAGTTCAAATTGGTAGATACTACTAGAAAACAACCACTTTTCACTCCTTTTCACCCAGCTGGGGAAAAATAGAATGATTACCACAATTAATGGGTGGGGGCATCCAACCTTTAGCCACCACTCCCTACTACAAACTATTACCTACTGTCACTGTCCCTTCATGACAACTGCCTAAACAAAATAGCAACCCACCAAACTAAGCTTCCAGTCTCTATTATAGGCGATATACACTACCGCAAATTTAACACCACTGGACTGCTTACCCTAGTGGACGTAGATTACAACTATGGCTCGAGCTAGTTCCAACTAATGGAATAATATAAGAACCTTACTTGTCCTGTTGTCTATTTTCTCCCTCCTTCTCTCTCTCTCAATCTCTCTCTCTCTTCCACCTAGTCGTCCATTGTCTCTCTATCACACGACACGTCTGCTGATGTTGGCAATCTCCGATTTACGCCTTCTTTCTCATGATAACGTTCATAACCATGAATGATAATCCCTGTTCTCCTGCTTCTGATTTCTGCACTGATGACTTGGGGTTCAAGCACGATGAACTTGAGTCACTTGTAGAAGCTTCACGTCTGCTGACCGACTGGTTACTTGCCCCATTAACCCGCTCAAGGTTTAGGGACAAACAGCATTGAATATGGCTTGTATAAAACTTTAGGACCAATCTCCCAGCCCACGTGCTGTTTGTCGGGAGTGGTAATAATGAGCTTAAGAAGAGCTAAGTGATTAAAAAGACAAATTCCTGTTCCCATCTGACAGATAAGTTTGTCTTCGCTACCTGGGGACATATGGTAATTTCCTTAGCACCTTTTCCAATCTCTCGAGCTACTATCACTCTGAGATGTACCACTTTGCTGGTGTTAAAGGACAGAGGCTGGTTGCCCCTCCATACCAGACCGTGAACAACTCGCTATGGAACAAAACAACACACAACAGCATCTATAACACTGACAAAAGTAAACACATCACACACACTAAACTCCCTTCTATCTCCCGTCTCCCTTATAAATCAATTACAGCTCCCCTTCTCTATTCCCGCTATGCACAACGATACAAAATATTATATGCCCCATTAAGGGTCAACCTCCCGGCAAATCCCCTCTCTCTCCCAAGTCCAATAGTAAACATCGCTGAACCCAGATCATTTGTGTCTGCAAGACTATCCACGTGTCACAAACATTTTTTCCACTGAGGAAATACGTGTCCGATAATACTTGGTCAACTTTTCTCCCTGATCCTTGGGGTACAATAAATCAATACAAAATAACATCAAGTTGGCATAGCTGATAACCTTTCACAGAAAACACTTCCCTTATCAAAATAAAAATCTACCACTCTTTGAAAATAAAATTAAAATCTCATATCAGAAATATAGAAATTTTCATCTCATGTCTTCCTGACTATACTTCAATAAAAATGCAACAATAAATAAACGTTACACCAAAAATTATGCTAGCGTATTTAAAACTAAAGACTGCACTTTAATTATAAACAAACGGAGGTTATCAATGTATCCACTGAAGTTAAATACAACGTGATTCCTGCGTTCAACATAATGTTAACCTACACCCTTCTCTGGGTAAACATTCCCGAATTAAAACTCAATAACAAATAACCGTTCCCATGAGCATAAAATTACAAAATTCCCGCTCCCGTTTATTATATACAGAACAGTTTTATCATAAAAATCAAAGATGCGGGATTTTTCCTACCTGACCTTCTTTAAAAAATTTAGACCTTCTTTTAAATATTAACACAGCTCACATTAAAATTTCTCAAAATCTTTACACACTCTAGCTATGGCTATTATCATATAAAGAATTCTCTGCACCTCTTACATTTAATACTTTCTCTTGAGATCGTAATTGATGGCACTTCGGTTTAAGAAACCTAAATTAAAACCTCTGAGGAAAGCTTATACTTTAAAACCCTGCTAACTTCTATTAGAAGCGAATATTACAAGTTTACCACCACTAAATAGTTATGGCTTACCCAATAGCTCAAATTTCTCACTGAAGGAGCACGTGCTGTTACGTAGATATCCACTGCTGAATATCTGTTTGAACAAAAGGGACCCGCAATTAATTTCCTCTAATAGGTATTTATTACAGCCAGACAACTAGGTCCCGCTAACGTTCATCGCTGGCGTCCACTCCCTGACCAATGAAATCCCCTACAAAATTAAACACCGAGCCTCCCCGCCAAAGTTTTGAAAGCAACGTGAGTGAGTGTCAAAAGAAACAGACCGCGTGTCCAAAAAATTTGCGTCACGTTCCCGACGCCCCGCGATTTTATTTAACAAAGAAAATGAGATTTCCATTGATCTGCGATTATCTAGACGAAAAGAACTGATGAAAAAAAACGAACTGGTGAAAAATCTAATAGTTCCTCCCCATTAAGTCCTCTATTAAAAAACGCAATTATTAACCCTACAGAAAAATACAAACTCGAAAAAATACAAAGAGAAGAATCATGGGAATCACATATATTTTTCAGAGAGAATAAGACTGGATCAACTCATATAGTTACGGATAGAACATATCAGATAGAAAAAAATGGGCCCTGAGAAAATGAAGAATGGGCCCAGTTGAAAATAAAATCTTAGTAACTCTTATCACATTGCCGTACGTTGGAGCTTACAATTAGTGTTACCTGCAAGTAACTTGGGGTATGAATTACATAAGAAGGCCAAACATCACCTCCAACTTTAAAAGAATCACATTGGAAAACCTCAGACTTGTCCATAACAAATATAATCCATGATAATGATAGACATAAGAAGATTAAGGCTGTGAACAGTTTTACATTATTAAATTTAAAATAACATTTCTTACTATTGTGGTTAACTTTTAAGGGCATCCTTAATTTCTTTGGCATAAACTTCCTTCACAAGTATAGTATATGGGACTATGTTTTTGGATACTTTTGTATTTTTAAAATGATTTCTTTGACCATCCAG